>CAJINU010000076.1:98356-483224 GCA_905178165.1 Amoebophrya sp. A25
CCCAAAAGTGGGACTCCCCCGCATCATCCCGCCACCAAAATCCGTTGTCGTGGCGGAACGGCTGCAGCTCCGCGTAAAGGTCGTCGAAAGGGAGCGCCGGGACGGCCGGAAGCGCCAGCCGAGACGCTTTCTCCGCCTCCTCGTATCCGCGTCCCAAATCGACGCGAACGCAGCGAAGGGACCGCCGTCGGATAACCTCCGCGATGGCCGCGGCCTCCGCGGCAGCACCTGCCGCCGTACGTTCGCAGTTCCAATCCATCCCCCGAGGAGGAAGATGAAACCGCCCTCCGGCACGACCTCGAGGACGTCCTCGAAGTCGCGCCCCCCAGACTTCCCCCAAAACTGGAGGCCGGGGACATCCCCCCAAGCGGCCGGAGCCGCAACGCCTTCCCGGCGCCACTCCAGCCGCGTGGTGCGGCCGCCGTACTCCGAAACGGAGTCGGACTCCCACCAAAGGGCGGAATCGGCGACCACGCGGAGGACCATTTTGCAAACAAGGTAGGAGAAGGAAAAAACTGACTAAAAAAGAGCTTTTTTGGTGGAAGGATATGGATGCGAATGCCGCTAAAAAAACGGTTTGTAAATGACCATAACGGACATAGAGAGAACGACTATACAAGCGGGAATTTACTAAGGCGAAACGATAGGGCGAAACGATGGCGCGGAACGATGGGGCGAAACGATACTGCGAAACGATTTGAAGGGACGACGCGGACGATAGGGCTGAACGATACAAAGGAGAGCGCTCAAGCGAAGTAAGAAACAGATACGAGGGACCGACGAGACGGGACGACGCGAGGGGAAGCAATTTCCGCCGACACGGTGGCCGCTGAGCCTGTAAAGCTAATGGACCGACACGAAGAAGAGCCTCCCCCCTTCGATACCTACAACCGCCCTCAAGGGAATACAGAAAAAAGACATGAGCGACCGATGGGAAGGGACGACTCGAGGGGACACAATTTCCGTCGACACGATGGCCGCTGAGCTTTTAAAAGGGACAGACTTTCGCCGCCCTTATTAGTATCGACTAAGAACCATCATTAAGGGGCATCGGTCTTGATTATCAGTGCTGCGCACAGCTTCGACAAAGAACTGTGATTATTTCAGTGCTGCGCACAGCTTGGGAGTACAGTTACCTTCGGAAAACGGACTTCAACAAAATGCCGCCCGTCTACACGGAGAACGCAACAGCGACGCGGCCAAGGAGCTCCCGAACCGCGCCAGGCGTCCAACGCCGGTGAAGAACGTCCGCCGCGCTGGTCTCCCAAGCTGCAGCTTCCCAAGCCCACTCCCATACGTCCCAAAAGTGGGGATCCCCGGCATCTCCCCGCCACCAAAATCCGTTGTCGTGGCGGAGCGGCTGCAACTCCGCGCAAAGGTCGTCGAAAGGGAGCGCCGGGACGGCCGGAAGCGCCAGCCGAAATTCTTTTTCCGCCTCCTCGTATCCGCCGCCCAAATCGACGCGAACGCAGCGAAGCGAGCGGCGTCGCATCACCTCCGCGATGGCCGCGGCCTTCGCGGCAGCACCTACCGCCGTACGTTCGCAATTCCATCCCCCGAGGAGGAAGATGGAACCGCCCTCCGGGACGACCTCGAGGACGTCCGCGAAGTCGCTCTCCCCGGACTTCCCCCAAAACTGGAGGCCGGGGACATCCCCCCAAGCGGCCGGAGCCGCAACGCCTTCCCAGCGCCACTCCAGTCGCGCGGCGCGGCCTCCGTACTCCGAAACGGAGTCGGACTCCCACCAAGGGGCGGAATCGGCGACCACGTGGAGGACCATTCTGTAAACAAAGTAAGAGAAAGAAAAAACAGACTAAAAAAGGGCTTTTTGGTGGAAGAATACGGATTCGAATGCGGCTAAAAAAACGGCTTGCGCATGACCATAACGGACATAGAAAGAACGACTATACAAGCGGGAACTTACTAAGGCGAAACGATAAGGCGAAACGATGGCGCGGAACGATGGCGCGAAACGATACTGCGAAACGATTGGAAGGGACGACGCGGACGATAAGGCTGAACGATACGAAGGAGAGCGCTCAAGCGAAGTAAGGAACAGATACGAGGGACCGACGAGACGGGACGACGCGAGGGAACGCAATACCCGCCGACACGATGGCCGCCGAGCCTGTAAAGCTAATGGACCGACACGGAGAAGAGCTCCCCCCCTTCGATACCTACAACCGCACTCAAGCGAATACAGAAAAAAGACACGGACGACCGACGGGAGGGGACGACTCGAGGGAACACAATTTCCGTCGACACGATGGCCGCTGAGCTTTTAAAGGGGACAGACTTTCGCCGCCCTTATTAGTATCGACTAAGGGCCATAAGCTTCTCACTGCTGCGCACAGCTTCCACAAAGGGCCGCCATTTTTTCAGTGCTGCAAACAGCTTCCACAAAGAAGCATCGTTATTTCAGTGCTGCGCACAGCTTGGGAGTACAGTCGCCTTCGGATAACGGAACTCAACAAAGCGCGCCCCTTCTACACGGAGAACGCAACAGCGACGCGGCCGAGGAGCTCCCGAACCGCGCCAGGCGTCCAACGCCGGCGAAGCGCGTCCGCCGCGCTGGTCGCCCAGTCTTCCGCTTCCCAATCCCACTCCCACACGTCCCAAAAGTGGGACTCCCCCGCATCATCCCGCCACCAATATCCGTTGTCGTGGCGGAACGGCTGCAGCCCCGCGTAAAGGTCGTCGAAAGGGAGCGCCGGGACGGCCGGAAGCGCCAGCCGAAATGCTTTTGCCGCCTCCTCGTATCCGCGTCCCAAATCGACACGAACGCAGCGAAAGGATCGCCGTCGGATAACCTCCGCGATGGCCGCGGCCTTCGCGGCAGCACCTGCCGCCGTACGTTCGCAGTTCCATCCCCCGAGGAGGAAGATGAAACCGCCCTCCGGCACGACCTCGAGGACGTCCTCGAAGTCGCGCTCCCCGGACTTCCCCCAAAACTGGAGGCCGGGGACATCCCCCCAAGCGGCCGGAGCCGCAACGCCTTCCCGGCGCCACTCCAGCCGCGTGGTGCGGCCGCCGCACTCCGAAACGGAGTCGGACTCCCGCCAAAGGGCGGAATCGGCGACCACGTGGGGAACCATTTTGTAAACAAGGTAGGAGAAGAAAAAAACTGACTAAAAAGGGTCTTTTTGGTGGAAGGATATGGATGCGAATGCCGCTAAAAAAACGGTTTGCGCATGACCATAACGGACATAGAAAGAACGACTATACAAGCGGGAAGTTACTAAGGCGAAACGATAGGGCGAAACGATGGGGCGAAACGATACTGCGAAACGATTTGAAGGGACGACGCGGACGATAGGGCTGAACGATACGAAGGAGAGCGCTCAAGCGAAGTAAGAAACAGATACGAGGGACCGACGAGACGGGACGATGCGAGGGAACGCAATTTCCGTCGACACGATGGCCGCTGAGCTTGTAAAGCTAATGGACCGATACGAAGAAGAGCTTCCCCCCTTCGATACCCACAACCGCCCTCAAGGGAATACAGAAAAAAGACATGAGCGACCGATGGGAAGGGACGACTCGAGGGAACACAATTTCCGTCGACACGATGGCCGCTGAGCTTTTAAAGGGGACGGACTTTCGCCGCCCTTATTAGTATCGACTAAGAGCCATCAGCTTTTCACTGCTGCGCACAGCTTCCACAAAGAACCATCATTAATCCAGTGCTGCACACAGCTTCCACAAAGGGCCATCATTTTTGCAGTGCTGCGCACAGCTTGGGAATACAGTTACCTTCGGAAAGCGGACTTCAACAAAATGCCGCCCGTCTACACAGAGAACGCAACAGCGACGCCGCCAAGAAGCTCCCGAACCGCGCCAGGCGTCCAACGCCGGTGAAGAACGTCCGCCGCGCTGGTCTCCCAAGCTGCAGTTTCGTAGTCCCACTCCCACACGTCCCAAGAGTGGGACTCCCCCGCATCATCCCGCCACCAAAATCCGTTGTCGTGGCGGAACGGCTGCAGCTCCGCGTAAAGGTCGTCGAAAGGGAGCGCCGGGACGGCCGGAAGCGCCAGTCGAAATGCTTTTTCCGCCTCCTCGTATCCGCGTCCCAAATCGACGCGAACGCAGCGAAGGGATCGCCGTCGGATAGCCTCCGCGATGGCCGCGGCCTTCGCGGCAGCACCTGCCGCCGTACGTTCGCAGTTCCATCCCCCGAGGAGGAAGATGGAACCGCCCTCCGGCACGACCTCGAGGACGTCCGCGCAGTCGCGCTCCCCGGACTTCCCCCAAAACTGGAGGCCGGGGACATCCCCCCAAGCGGCCGGAGCCGCAACGCCTTCCCGGCGCCACTCCAGCCGCGTGGTGCGGCCGCCGCACTCCGAAACGGAGTCGGACTCCCGCCAAAGGGCGGAATCGGCGACCACGTGGGGAACCATTTTGTAAACAAGGTAGGAGAAGAAAAAAACTGACTAAAAAGGGTCTTTTTGGTGGAAGGATATGGATGCGAATGCCGCTAAAAAAACGGTTTGCGCATGACCATAACGGACATAGAAAGAACGACTATACAAGCGGGAAGTTACTAAGGCGAAACGATAGGGCGAAACGATGGGGCGAAACGATACTGCGAAACGATTTGAAGGGACGACGCGGACGATAGGGCTGAACGATACGAAGGAGAGCGCTCAAGCGAAGTAAGAAACAGATACGAGGGACCGACGAGACGGGACGATGCGAGGGAACGCAATTTCCGTCGACACGATGGCCGCTGAGCTTGTAAAGCTAATGGACCGATACGAAGAAGAGCTTCCCCCCTTCGATACCCACAACCGCCCTCAAGGGAATACAGAAAAAAGACATGAGCGACCGATGGGAAGGGACGACTCGAGGGAACACAATTTCCGTCGACACGATGGCCGCTGAGCTTTTAAAGGGGACGGACTTTCGCCGCCCTTATTAGTATCGACTAAGAGCCATCAGCTTTTCACTGCTGCGCACAGCTTCCACAAAGAACCATCATTAATCCAGTGCTGCACACAGCTTCCACAAAGGGCCATCATTTTTGCAGTGCTGCGCACAGCTTGGGAATACAGTTACCTTCGGAAAGCGGACTTCAACAAAATGCCGCCCGTCTACACAGAGAACGCAACAGCGACGCCGCCAAGAAGCTCCCGAACCGCGCCAGGCGTCCAACGCCGGTGAAGAACGTCCGCCGCGCTGGTCTCCCAAGCTGCAGTTTCGTAGTCCCACTCCCACACGTCCCAAGAGTGGGACTCCCCCGCATCATCCCGCCACCAAAATCCGTTGTCGTGGCGGAACGGCTGCAGCTCCGCGTAAAGGTCGTCGAAAGGGAGCGCCGGGACGGCCGGAAGCGCCAGTCGAAATGCTTTTTCCGCCTCCTCGTATCCGCGTCCCAAATCGACGCGAACGCAGCGAAGGGATCGCCGTCGGATAGCCTCCGCGATGGCCGCGGCCTTCGCGGCAGCACCTGCCGCCGTACGTTCGCAGTTCCATCCCCCGAGGAGGAAGATGGAACCGCCCTCCGGCACGACCTCGAGGACGTCCGCGCAGTCGCGCTCCCCGGACTTCCCCCAAAACTGGAGGCCGGGGACATCCCCCCAAGCGGCCGGAGCCGCAACGCCTTCCCGGCGCCACTCCAGCCGCGTGGTGCGGCCGCCGCACTCCGAAACGGAGTCGGACTCCCGCCAAAGGGCGGAATCGGCGACCACGTGGGGAACCATTTTGTAAACAAGGTAGGAGAAGAAAAAAACTGACTAAAAAGGGTCTTTTTGGTGGAAGGATATGGATGCGAATGCCGCTAAAAAAACGGTTTGCGCATGACCATAACGGACATAGAAAGAACGACTATACAAGCGGGAAGTTACTAAGGCGAAACGATAGGGCGAAACGATGGGGCGAAACGATACTGCGAAACGATTTGAAGGGACGACGCGGACGATAGGGCTGAACGATACGAAGGAGAGCGCTCAAGCGAAGTAAGAAACAGATACGAGGGACCGACGAGACGGGACGATGCGAGGGAACGCAATTTCCGTCGACACGATGGCCGCTGAGCTTGTAAAGCTAATGGACCGATACGAAGAAGAGCTTCCCCCCTTCGATACCCACAACCGCCCTCAAGGGAATACAGAAAAAAGACATGAGCGACCGATGGGAAGGGACGACTCGAGGGAACACAATTTCCGTCGACACGATGGCCGCTGAGCTTTTAAAGGGGACGGACTTTCGCCGCCCTTATTAGTATCGACTAAGAGCCATCAGCTTTTCACTGCTGCGCACAGCTTCCACAAAGAACCATCATTAATCCAGTGCTGCACACAGCTTCCACAAAGGGCCATCATTTTTGCAGTGCTGCGCACAGCTTGGGAATACAGTTACCTTCGGAAAGCGGACTTCAACAAAATGCCGCCCGTCTACACAGAGAACGCAACAGCGACGCCGCCAAGAAGCTCCCGAACCGCGCCAGGCGTCCAACGCCGGTGAAGAACGTCCGCCGCGCTGGTCTCCCAAGCTGCAGTTTCGTAGTCCCACTCCCACACGTCCCAAAAGTGGGACTCCCCCGCATCATCCCGCCACCAAAATCCGTTGTCGTGGCGGAACGGCTGCAGCTCCGCGTAAAGGTCGTCGAAAGGGAGCGCCGGGACGGCCGGAAGCGCCAGCCGAGACGCTTTCTCCGCCTCCTCGTATCCGCGTCCCAAATCGACGCGAACGCAGCGAAGGGACCGCCGTCGGATAACCTCCGCGATGGCCGCGGCCTCCGCGGCAGCACCTGCCGCCGTACGTTCGCAGTTCCAATCCATCCCCCGAGGAGGAAGATGAAACCGCCCTCCGGCACGACCTCGAGGACGTCCTCGAAGTCGCGCCCCCCAGACTTCCCCCAAAACTGGAGGCCGGGGACATCCCCCCAAGCGGCCGGAGCCGCAACGCCTTCCCGGCGCCACTCCAGCCGCGTGGTGCGGCCGCCGTACTCCGAAACGGAGTCGGACTCCCACCAAAGGGCGGAATCGGCGACCACGCGGAGGACCATTTTGCAAACAAGGTAGGAGAAGGAAAAAACTGACTAAAAAAGAGCTTTTTTGGTGGAAGGATATGGATGCGAATGCCGCTAAAAAAACGGTTTGTAAATGACCATAACGGACATAGAGAGAACGACTATACAAGCGGGAATTTACTAAGGCGAAACGATAGGGCGAAACGATGGCGCGGAACGATGGGGCGAAACGATACTGCGAAACGATTTGAAGGGACGACGCGGACGATAAGGCTGAACGATACGAAGGAGAGCGCTCAAGGTCAAGCGAAGTAAGAAACAGATACGAGGGACCGACGAGACGGGACGACGCGAGGGAACGCAATTTCCGCCGACACGATGGCCGCTGAGCCTGTAAAGCTAATGGACCGATACGAAGAATAGCTTCCCCCCTTCGATACCTACAACCGCCCTCAAGGGAATACAGAAAAAAGACATGAGCGACCGATGGGATGGGACGACTCGAGGGAACACAATTTCCGTCGACAAGATGGCCGCTGTGATTATTTCAGTGCTGCGCACAGCTTGGGAGTGCAGTTACCTTCGGAAAACGGACTTCAACAAAATGCCGCCCGTCTACACGGAGAACACAACAGCGACGCGGCCAAGAAGCCCCCGAACCGCGCCAGGCGTCCAACGCCGGCGAAGAACGTCCGCCGCGCTGGTCTCCCAAGCTGCAGCGTCCCAGTCCCACCCCCATACGTCCCAAAAGTGGGACTCCCCGGCATCTCCCCGCCACCAAAATCCGTTGCCGTGGCAGAACGGCTGCAGCTCCGCGCAATGGTCGTCGAAAGGGAGCGCCAAGACGGCCGGAAGCGCCAGCCGAAGTGCTTTCTCCGCCTCCTCATATCCGCGGCCCAAATCGACGCGAACACGGCGAAGCGATCGGCGTCGTATCACCTCCGCGATGGCCGCGGCCTTCGCGGCAGCACCTACCGCCGTACGTTCGCAGTTCCATCCCCCGAGGAGGAAGATGGAACCACCCGCCGGCACGACCTCGAGGACGCCCACGAAGTCGCGCTCCCCGGACTTCCCCCAAAACTGGAGGCCGGGGACATCCCGCCAAGCGGCCGGAGCCGCAACGCCTTCCCGGCGCCACTCCAGTCGCGTGGTGCGGCCTCCGTACTCCGAAACGGAGTCGGACTCCCACCAAGGGGTGGAATCGGCGACCACGTGGAGGACCATTTTGTAAACAAGGCAAGAGAAAGAAAAAACTGACTAAAAGAGGGCTCTTTGGTGGAAGGATATGGATTCGAATGCGGCTAAAGTAACGGCTTGCGCATGACCATAACGGACATAGAAGGGACGACTATACAAACGGGAACCCACTAAGGCGAAACGATAAGGCGAAGCTATATGGCGAGCGATATGAAGGGACGAAACGATAAGGCGAAACGATGGCGCAGAACGATAAGGCAGAACGATAAGGCGAAACGATTTGGAGGGACGACGCGGACGACAGGGCTGAACGATACGAAGAGGAGCGCCCAAGCGAAGTAAAAAACAGATACGAAGGACAGACGAGAAGGGGCGACTCGAGGGGACACAATTCCCGTCGGCCATTTTGAGACGACAACGGGGACAAGGGGCAACGGTCTAATTCCGCCCGCATCTGAGAAGGTCACCAGAGGGGGCTGCAGCTTCGAACCCAGCTGAAGGGCAGCTTCGAACCCAGCTGCTCCGTCTCTCCTCGGCCCGCTCGGTCTCTCTCCTGCTCGCTCTGTCTCTCCTCGGCTCGCTCTGTCTCTCCTCCGCCCGCTCGCTCTGTCTCTCCTCGGCTCGCTCTGTCGCTCCCCGGCTCGCTCTGTCGCTCCCCGGCTCCCTCTGTCTCTCTTCGCTCTGGCTGTCTCTCCCCGCTCTGGCTGTCTCTCTTCGCTGTGGCCGTCTCTCCTCGCTCTGGCTGTCTCTCCTCGCTCTGGCTGTCTCTCCTCGCTCTGTCTCTCTCGCCCTTCTCTCTCGCTCTTCTCTCTCGCTCTCCTCTCTCACTCTTCTCTCTCGCTCTTCTCTCTCGCTCTTCTCTCTCGCTCTTCTCTCTCGCTCTCCTCTCTCGCTCTCCTCTCTCGCTCTTCTCTCTCGCTCTTCTCTCTCGCTCTTCTCTCTCGCTCTCCTCTCTCGCTCTCCTCTCTCGCTCTCCTCTCTCGCTCGCACTCCCCTCCCCCTCTCTCCCGCTCGCACTCCCCTCCCCCTCTCTCCCACTCACACTCCTCTCCCCCTCTCTCCCACACGCACTCCTCTCCTTCGCTCCCGTCTCTCCTCCCCTCTCTCCCTCGCTCCCCTCTCTCCCTCGCTCCCCTCTCTCCCTCGCTCCCCTCTCTCCCTCGCTCCCCTCTCTCCCTCAGCTGCGCAGTTCGGTCTCTTTGTGTTTCTTTATCATCCTCCCCCGGCGCCGTCTGTCCCGGTAAGGAGCGCCTCGCGATTTTCAAGAGCGTGGATTTACAAACATCCAAAACAACAAAGACCACGACGAAGAAAATCCCCAAAGAGTCCCCCTAGAAAATCCCAAATCCATCCCGCCGGGCACTGTGCCCCCGTGGTTCAAACCCATCCCCTGAGAGGCGTGCAAAAATGTCGCAGCATCTGCGTCAGGCTTATCCGCTGAGAGGCGCGCAAACCTGTCGCGGCATCTGCGTCATGGTGTGGGAGAAATTTCGCACAACCTGCCCGAAATCGAGCGGCCCCCTGCATGCGATGCGCCCCCGCCCTATGCTGGTGCGCAGTGAGTGCGGCGCCGCTCCTGCCTGACGAGAGTGGGCGAGAAAGCTGCACAAATTCACAGCGGCGGAGCCTGCGCTTTTGCATAATGAATGCCCACGCCTTTCAGCGAGGTGAATGATCGCAGCCACGACAGGAGCGCCAGCGCGTTTTACTTAACACGCAAACAAAGAGAGCCAGCCCAGCTGCCCTCGTAGTTTCGAGAAATACACACGCCAGCGCCACTCCCTCCGCCGTTTTAAAGAGGGGGACGAACTGCAGCACGACCACAATTATAAACCCCAAAGCAACGACGGCGAAGCCGCTCCGCCGCCGAGCCTCTTGGCAGTGAGTACGTGAACAAAGCCAACCCACCACCACACATCCAAGGCAAAAGAGGGGGGCGCAAGCTGGTGCAAGGAAGCAGGCGCTGTCTCAAGTTGGTTGGCTCTGTCAGTCTTGCTCTAATCACTAGGCACGCACAACCAAAAACAACGCCCGCAAGCAGCTTCACAACGAGCCGGCCCAGCCATGGCAGTGCCTGCACCTGCAGGCGCTAACGATGATAAAGCGCCGACGCGTCAGCCTGCGCAGCGACGACAACCAGCGGCGCAGTGCGTCCTCCTTGCTGTTGTTGGTGTTGTAGCTAGCGTCGACACTGACTCTCCGTCTCCAGATTTTGACCGGATGCCGATAAGAAGGCAACGGCACACCTGCAGCAGCATGCGTGGTAGCAGAAAAAAGCACGCCGCCGAGCGGTGCATCTGAGGCACTTCTTCACAAGCATCCACCAGGCAGGGAACCCCCCGCCACGGCAACAGCCGCGCCAGAGCAGATCCACCCCAGAAAGAGAAGGGGCCAAAGCGTCTTGCACGGGCCGCTCTTACTAATGACCTCGCAACGACATGCGCCAGCGTCTAACCCTTGCCACCAACAAGAAGCAAGGCAAAGAGACACACCCCAGCAGTTGCCAGCCGAAAGGACTTAAATCCTGAAGAAAAAGCCGCGAAAATTCTCGCAGGCGAGGCCTGCGCCCTGTGTCACGTGACACACACCGGCACGACCTGCCGCAATGTTTTGGAAGGAGTTCCGCAAGCAACAGTCCGCCGCCGCGCCTTGCGGCCCCCATCTGGTGCGCTGCAGCTGCTTGCGCGTCTTTGTACACGTCTGCGCGCTGCCTGTGAGCCACGCACAGCACACGCGGCCCCGCTTCCCGCATCCCCGCCCCCCCTTGTTTGTTTCGCGGCTCTTACTTATCCCCCGCAAGCCTCTTCTGCTCTCCACACCCACGCGGCTGAACGAAGCAACACACGCAGCGCCGTGAGACTGCGCGCAGCTCATCTACAAAGGGCAACGCTTCAGCCAAGTCAAAGCCAAACAGCTGCGACACTTACCCGCAACACCGAACGAAAGCGCCCCACCGTTCTGGCTGCAGGGGCCAGACGCTGCGTCTGACGGTCTTGCCACCTGGCGCCTGTTGAACTATCAGCGGACACAATCAACCCAAAACAACTGAAAGCGACAGAAAACCTTAGAAGAAAGAGAGCCGCCCTGTGTCACGTGACACAGGCCGGCACCATTTTCCCCACACTTTGCGGGCATGTCCTCGCCCCCCGTCTTCCGATGTCACAGAACGCGCCCTCCCTCACCAGCTTGCTCGATTTGTCCAAGAGAAGAGCCAGCAGACCAGCCAAAGAGAAAAACACGAACCGAGACAACGCAGGCAAGCCCTGCGACGGTGAAGCCAGTGGGCGTCACGTCTGTCTCTGTTCTGCCCCTCTTGTGTCCTAAGCTAAGTAATGCACCTAGACAGCCACACACCCCAGCCCGCCTCTCCGTGTCAAGCTTCCTGCCCCAGGAGTCTCGGCAGAACATGCCGCCAAGCTGTTCGCTAGTCATTCCTCCAGCGACAAAGCAAGGCGCCCAAGCACCACGCCGGCCGCCAAGGCTCAAGCTAGTCCACGCCGCGCCCCCCGGGCTGCCGCTGGCTCGCGTCCGTTTTCTATCACTTGGCGGCGGCGCCGAAGCTGTGTGCTATGAGAGAAGGCTGCCCCCTCCTTCATCCCTTAACTAGTGGCAGAAAGCTGCCACCAGCCACGACCGGCGCCGCGGGTGGTGTGGAAGCTGACACAGAAGAGCCTCGACCAAAGGCGAAACCCAAGCCCAACCGTGTCGCCGCCAGGGCACACTCGCCGACAGCCTCCTCTCTCCGACAAGAAAAAGACTACAACAGCAGACCGAGGCAGAGCCACTGCGCCACCCATCAGCCCGCGCGTCCCTTGTTTGACAGTGACGCGATAGCGTCGCCCGGTCGCTTCTCTTGAAGGAGGCAAGCAGAGGAAAAACATAAGCAGCACCCACTACAAAGCCAGCCAAGAAGAGACGAGCAAGCCAAACGCAGGCCACCATGGACAGCAGCGCAGCGGGCTGGCTGGCTGCTCCGAGTGGTTCACGCGGAGTGGCTTGGTGCCATTTGTTCGCCTAGCTGCCTGCGCCGGTCCTCGCGGTCTGTAGCATACACACAAGACAAGAGCAGCCGCGCCCATTCTGTAACACACAGCACGCAGGGCAAGACCAGCCGCGCAGGCTGGCTCCGTAGCACACGCACAAGAGGAAACCAGCTGCGCCGGCTGGTTCTGTTTGTTTCTGTAGCATACACGCAAGACGGAGACAGCGCGACAGACTCCGAAGGCAGAAAGCCAGAAAGACACACGAAGACCCAGCAAAGGGCACAGATACACGCACGAGAGGCCGAAAAGTGAGAAAAGTGGAGAGGCCTCGGGGATTTTATAGCCATATGGAGAGAGGTCGCGGGGACGCTTCAAAATTTTGCACCGAATCAATCTGAAGCACTTTCGGACGCATCTCGCGGACACACAAACGGGGCAACACCTGAGAGCGAAACACGATGAAGAAACAACGAAAGAGCCGCCCAAACCTGTCCCGCGGTCGGGATGGCTTGGGGATTGTCTGGGGATTTTCTGGGATTTTATAGCTATATGAAACGAGGGGCTTCGCCTTTTTTTGAACTGACGAAACTGCATGAAGATCCAAAAAATGAGACACCTCCTGAACCTCTTGGAGAGGATTCGCATATGAAGAACCAGACACAAAAAGCAGCCAGAAGAAGACAGAAAACATCGCCAGAATTTTCCCAAATTCTTCCCACTTTCTTGCTCCCTCTTGAAGCTTCCACAAGAAGGGCAGAAAGGTGGCAGGAACATGCTGCATTTTTGTGCGCCAAAAACCGCGCCTCTTCATATGGATATCCGTCAAAAAAGTGCGCCAGTTTTCCTCCTCACTCTAAAGAGGAAAAGTGGGGAAGGTTTGGGGATTTTTTCAAGGCTCTCGCTCGCTGGGCCTGTCTTGCGTGTATGCTACAGAAGAGGCGCATCAGCATCAGGCTGGCCGCTCTTGCATATATGCTACAGACAGAGCAAGCCCGCAGCGGCGTGACATGTGGCGCCTGGCTGCCGTTGGTCTTGCGTGTATGCTTGCGACAGAACAGAGAAGAGCGGACAGCGCCGAGACGCGGCATGGGGCTGCTCGTAGATGGATGGCCTCACCCAAGAAGCCTCGCCCAGTCACCACCAACCAAACGCACAACAACGCAGAAAGGGCCCCATCTTGCTGCGGCGGGTGGGCCTTGTTGTGTCTGTGCTGCGCGTCCTCTCCTGGGTTCACCTTTGTGGTCCACTCACATCGCAGAGGGGGCGCTGCGCTGAAGCTGATCGCCATGCGCCCGCTGTGCTAGGTTAATGTGGAAAATGCGCCACACCAGCTGGCGCGCCCGTGTATCTTCTCACCCTGAGCCGACGCCACTGCCCCTCTCTGCTGAAGGCGGGCAGTCTGCCACAGAAGGCGCCCGCCTTGCTTTCTTTTTTGAATTCAATGCCAACCGCTTCGCGCACTCCGTGACAAACCATGCGACCCAAAAGCTGCGCACTGCTGGGGCGTCCATCTTTGCAGGCTTCTCATCCTCTACACCTAAGGAAGACCATTGCCAACGCAATAACCCAACCACGCGCACGCGACACACAGGCGAGGAGCTGCGCCCCAGCTCTGCGCGCAAGGTCTATGTCTAATGCCTCACCCACACACCACTCACCACCTGGGGGGGGCACGGACATAGAAAAAGCAAGAACGAAGCCTGCCAGCCCCTCACTAATTCATGGGCACGCGGGGGCGCAGCATGCAGCTGCGTGGTAGGTTTCGTTTGCACATGACTGAGGGGAAAGACACACACGCCGCTGCCGCAAGCGCCGCGGGGCCTGTCGCTGCTTCTCCCGTACTTTACTGGAGCGAGACGAGCCAAGCACGCACCAGCTGAAGAAGAAAGGCGGCCGCTCCATGTCTGTTAAAAAAAGAGAAGGGCCACCATGTGAAAGCCAAGCGCCATCTATCTCCAAACTAACTTCAGCGCCCCACTTTCTACAGCTTCCAGCATTGCAGAACGCTGGGCCCGCTACGCATACCAAAAAGAGAAAAAACCACCCCACGAGGAAAGGCCCGCCCCAATCGTCAAGGGCAGCGCCCCCGCCGAGTCAAAGCCTTGCAGCTTTGTCGAGTCGGTGGCCCCCCTTGCTTCTCTTCCTTCACCTTGGGACAACGATTGACAAAGACCAGCCGACTGAAGGAGAGCGAGGCGCACCGGCAGACCTACCTAGCCACCTCGCACCGCCTCCGCCTGCCCTCGCCTTCTGCTCATGATAGATCTAACACAGCCAAGCAAGCCCCGCGCTGGAGTGAGCCCCCAGAGATAGCGCACAACTTAATATTTGCCCTGGCGCCCATTTCCTCACGCGTGACCCCCGGCCAAGGCGGGCGCTCGCAATAAGATGAAGAAGCACGCCACGCACTGGCGGCCCTGCCCAAAATGGACAGAAAGGCGCAGCAGCTGTCTGCCCAACTCCTTTAATGAGAGCTACGCGAAGCACCCACGCAACGAGCGCCGCGGCCACGAACGAAGGGAGAAAAAGCGAAAGCCGCCAGCAAGCAGCGGCAGCGGAGGACACTTTCGAGCAAAATGAAGACCAACCCCGAGGCGACTCAGATAAGAAGACGGGCGGCAGAAGTTCCCTTGCTTACTTCTCAGCGTCTCCCCTTGAAGCCACGGCTACGAACTTCGAGAAACAACCAGCGGCACACCCCGGAGGTACTTTCTCGCCCTTTTTGCCAGATTTCGAGGACTTCCCACCAATCCTTCGCTGACAGACAAGACAAGCCGCACAGCTTGAAAGTAGGTAGCGAGATGCAAGCGCAAGCCCTGGCAGCGGCATGCGGCGCGTGGCCAGCTTGCCTGTGCCTCTGTCTTGGTCATCCATGCCTCAAGCTGGCCGCGCGCTGCACATAAGCGCAGCGGCCAAAAACCGCGGCGCCCCAGCTGGCGCTCTTGTTACCAAATGCCCACCCTTCAGCCCTGCCTCCTCGCCTGCCAGCTGAGTCAGCGCCCCTGAGTGATATCTATCTAAATAGCAGCAAGCGCCGCGGCCCGGGGTCGCTGAATGATAGAAGAACCACAGCCACAGCCTGCGGCGATGGCCTGACGCTGCAGCCAGCTCTCTCCACGGCGTCAGGCAGCCGGGGGCGGGGGCTGGCAGTGGCGTCAGCCATCGGAATGACTACGGTGCCACGCACAACAAGCGTGGCAGCGAGCCTTCCAAGCCACCGCGACCACGATGCACACCAACCAAAAAGAGACAAACCAAGCACGCAACAAGCAACAGCCACCCGCAAAAAAGACACCAACCACGACCCACAAACGCAGGCGCCAACGAAACCAGCAAGCACCAACGCAAGCCCTTGCGCGTGGAACAATACCAAACAAGCACCAAGAGAGCGCGGGCGACCGCTCTGACGGTATGCCTGGCGCGCAGCCTAGAAGCTCCCGGCGGCCCGCGCATAGAATATCACCCAAACGAAGCAAGCAAACCACGCAGAGAAGCGGCGCGCCACGCCTTGGCCGTGCTGCAGCACCGCCCAGCAGTATCGACAGCAAGCCCTTGGCCCTGGCGCGTCTACTTCATTTTGCGACCCCGCTCAGCCTGCCGCCGCCTCATGCGCCTGGGCCTGCACCTCAAGCAAAGGCAAAAGCAAAGCCGAAAGCAATGCGCGCCGATTTATGGCGGAAGCCCCGCGCCAGAAGCAGAACAATCAACAAGCGACGAAGCGAAAACCCGCGACATTCCAGCGACAACGGGGGAGGGCAGCCACCCCCGCCCTATGCCGCAGCCCCTTCCCCGTCTCGCGTTTGCTTCCTCCTGTACCCCTGCAAGCGTGAAACTACTCACACACAGGAAGCGCCCCCAGCTCGATACAGTTGCACCCCATCCCACCACCCGTTGCCAGTGCCAACTACAACACAGCGCGCAGCCTCTGCAGCGCTTGCCGTGGCGGCGACATTTGTTAGCCAAGCTCGAAGACTACGGACCAAGGCCTTAGCTTCTTAGTTAGCTATCTGAGAACACTCACACGAAGGAGCCGAAGCGACAAACCCCGAAAACAACTCACAGCGAAATGCCATCAGAAACAAACAAGACACACACGACACGCAAAGAAGAAGAGGCGACAAGTGTCCGCACTGACTTCCAACACAAACAACACAGCGCACGGGGATGGCCTTGCGTACAATATGACACCACCCACAGGGATGCGCTTGCCACCGCTCCACTACTCACCCCAGGGGATGCTTTTGGGATTTCCTCAGGATTTTCCCGGGATTTTCTACACGCGCCAGGTTGTTGCTTCTGGTGTTTGTAATGGATAGACGCGCGAGTCTTTCTATTTTGGAAAGCTAGGCGCGAATCCATCTAGTGAAGTATCTGGCGACTTATTATGAACCCACCTCCGCCCACGAACAGACATAGGCTAGAAGCCCACTCACTTAGTTACTTATCTAGTTGGCCAGCTATGAATGCAGGGACGACGCGAGGGGGCGCAATTTCTGTCGTCACAATGGCCGCGGGGCTTTTCATTCAAGCCAAGCCCCATCCAACGGGGGCCAAAGGGAACAGCCTAAGCCCCTCCCGCCCCCACAGTTAGCATTCACCTGGGCCGTTTGGTTCGTTGCGCGGTGTTTCGGGCCTCATGCTCTTGCAGAAGGAGACGCCCCGCCCCCTGGTATACCGAGACGCGCCTCACACTATCTTCCTGGCTTAGTATAGTAGGCAGGCGAGCTGGTTCGGCGGCGTGGCTTCTCGCCGTTCGTTTTGCTGCACCGCTTCCCCCTCGGCGCTGGAAGACAAGACGGCGGCGCCCCCCTCGGCGCTAGAGGACAAGACCACGGCGCCGCCCGAGGTCGTTGCCCCACCGGATGCGCGAGCCGGGGCCCGCTCTCCCTCTTCAGCCTTCACACAGACGGGGCCAGACCCTCTCCGAGCCTGACGCGCTTCGGCACCCGCGCCCCTTCCTCATCCGAGTCCTTGGCGAGGGGGCCGCGGCTTTTCGGAACTTGCCCCGGCGTTTTCGCTATAAAGTGGCTAAGCTTTGCAGCCGAGCCCCTCGACCGGGGTGGGCTGCTCCTTGTTCGAGCGGATTTTCGTGACTTGACACCTACAAACCAGCGCGAAACCTGGCAACGGATGCGCAGCTTTGCGTGTCCCCTACAGACTGACAAAACCAGCAAAGTTTCGCGCCACTCCACCCTCGGGAAAGAAGCTGCCGCTTTTTGGTGGCATTTTTGGGCGCTATATTTTCCGCTGTATTTTGTGCTATTTTTTGCCAATATTTTGCCGCAAAAATCTGCCGTCTGCTCCTGCCTGGCAAACGTCGCCTTTAAGCAAAATACACGGGCAGGGTATAGCGTCCGAAATTTCTCGAACTTTGGAGATTTTGGGAGCCTTCCGAAAATATCCCGAAAGAGGTCGAACCACGCAGCCGCCTTGACTTGAGCGCCCAACCATCCCCGAGGGGGGGGGGGAGAGCTGCGGGCGCCTGCCGTCGTTTCAATTCTCCGCATTAGGTGGGAAAGCACTCCAGGGCGATTTTCTGCCTGGGAGTTCAACGCCGGCAAAATCCATCCGCTTCATCGTGAAAATATTGGGGCCCATCACGAAAAGCCACCCCCTCGCCAATTAGTCCGGTATGGAGATCATATCGCCGGGGGGCGCCGTTGTTTATTTGGAGCGGCTGCGTAAGTGTGTGACAAGAAAGCAAAAAGCTAAGCTGATGACATGAGCACCCACAGCTTAACGAATAAGAATCATCTTAGGCGACTACGTGAGGAATGGATAGAAGACGACACGCGCGACCGCCGTCACCCGGCCACTCTCGAAGCTAGCGGCGGACGCGAAAAAACGGGCGAGGCCTCTCACTCTGTCCCTCACGTGAAACAACAGCGCGCAGACGATAGACGAGACTAAGAGCGGGCGAGAGAAGCGCGGGCGCTACCGTTCAAGCCCCGACACGGCGGGGATGTGGGGAAAAGGCCTAGTGCTACGACTCTAAGAAAGGGGAGGGCACTACCAACGAACGAGAAGCGCCAAGACAGAAACGCCTGCCAATACCGACGGGAAAGACATCAGCCGAGAAGACAAAAAAAAAACAGCTTAGCGAAACCACCTCCACGAAAGAGAGAGAGAGAGCGAGGCACCCCCCCGACCTGGGGAGGGCGCTCGCCTGGCCCCGACCTGCTGGCGCTTCGGGTGCAGAGGGTTCCCCCCCGAGCACCACGCGGCCAGCCCCTGGCCCTGAGGCCTCTCTCTCTCTCTCTCTCTCTCACTCTCTCCGAAGGGAAACTCGAACGACGCAAGGACTTTGGGATACTCTGACGGACGCGGGGGCCCCAAGTCACGAAGACCCGCCACGCCCGGACAAAGTCAACGAAGCACCCAAGACAGCAAGGCGCCGAGAGTGGGCGGGCCCGTGAAGAGCCCGGCAGAAACCCAAACAACACCCAGACAAACCGAACCAACCAACCAAGACAGCAAAGAGCCGCCACGCGGTCCGTGAAGAGCCCGGCAGAAACCCAAACAACACCCAGACAAAGCCAGCGAAGCCTCCAAGACAACAAAGAGCCGCAGGTGGGTCCGTGAGGAGCCCAGCAGAAACCCAAACAACACCCGAACAAAGTCAACGAGCCACCCAAGACAACAAAGAGCCGAGAGCAAGCCCGTGAAGAGCCCGGCAGAAACCCAAACAACACCCAGACAAAGCCAGCAAATCATCCAAGAAAGCAAAGAGCCGAAGGCAGGCCCGTTAGGAGCCCAGCAGAAGCCCAAACCACACCCGGGCAAAGTCAACCAAGCACCCAAGACAGCAAAGAGCCGAAAGCGGGCCCGTGAAGAGCCCAGCAGAAGCCCAAACAACACCCGGACAACACAAAGCCAACCAAGCACCCGAGACCGCAAAGAGCCGAGGGCGGGCCCGTGGAGAGCCCTGCAGAAACCCAAACAACGCCCGGAAAAAGCGGGCCAAGCAGTCAGGACAGCAAAGCGCCGACAGCGGGGCCGCGAGGAGTCCTACCGAAACCCAAACAACACCCGGAAAAGTGGGCCAAGCAATCAGGACAGCAAAGAGCCGACAGCGGGCCCGCGAAGAGCCCCGCCGAAACCCAAACAACACCCGGTAAGAGTGGGCCTTGTGCTTATTAACTAAGTGGAATATTGATGATGAGACGACTAGACTGTAGTCCGTTTAGGGTAGCTAAGTAGAATAGTTACAACAATTTATAGGGGTGCCGTGCCCGGTTCAGGATGGGATGGATCGGGTGGGTGGTCCATCCGGTCCATTCAAGTCCATCCTACGCCCGTTCTATAAATCAATCTGGAACTTCTACTTACATCAATACGGAAGATTTTTAGAGGAACACGACCCTTAAGTTCGATCCTCGATTAGATCCGCGCCCCTTTCCAATTGAGATTCTAGAGGTAGCTCTAGTATTTCCTTGAAATGGTTCCTGACATGAAGAAGTGTTGTGATCATCTTCTGTACAGCCAGTGGATGTAGTTGTCGCGCAGCCAGTAGTCGTAGTCCTTCTTGTACTAGTTCTTAAAGGTGCTAACGCTATGCTAGTGCGAACCGCCGCTGCACCAACAAGAGTATTTGAGGACGCTCGACTTTCCTGAGTAGAAGAAGTTCTTCCCTCTACGACTTCTACGCAAATTAGTGTGCTTTTCCGAATTGCCAGACTTCTCTTCTGCATTACGGCGGTAGTAAGATCTCGCGGAAGAGCGCTAGCTCGGAAGGTCGTTGTCGAACCCTTCGAGGCGGCGCATTTCGTAGCTAGGATAGAATCACGCTTAAGAAACCTGCTTCGGGCTCCTGTTGGAAAAGCGGAAATTCTCGCTGTCGCACCATAGGAAGACGCCGCGGAAGCTCGATGCAACAGCATTTCACTCGTTCCAGCCGCGTCTGTTGCTCCTTGAGAATTTTGTTCTACTGGGTCCTGCTGTTGTGCTGCCGCAGCACGAGCGCGACACCTTCGTTTTGCGCCAACTCTCACGCAACTGCGACCATCGGAGTGGTGTGGACTTCCACGATGTGGCGAACTGGGAGCACATGAATTAGATGTCTCGTAGCCCTCTTAGAATCTAAGAATAACGCAGGAAAATGTTATTCTATAAAAAAACGAGCTCTTGTTCATCTGTGGGGAAGATGAATCCTCGTGAAGAAGGCGAGCCTTAATCTGAGTGATGCGATCGGGTAATGTCGTTCTTGCAGGAGGTGACGTTCCGGGACACACCCCAGATGAGCCAGTAGTCGGGCAAGTGGCGGTGGCCGCCGACTCCGACGTTAGCGCCGTACTTCTAAGCTTGTTCCCACCTGACGTTACAGCTACATTGTCTCTGCTCGTCAACATCTTCCCACCTCCTGTAGCTGTGCGATAATAATTCCCACCTGTCGTCAAGAACATTGAGGTGGTGCTCTCAGTCCTTCTCATGCTGTGGAGGAGGTGCTCGCATTGTTGTGCCGGAGTACTTCCACGACCCAGACCATGTTGATGAGGACTCCTTCCACCAACTGAGCCTGCTGTTTCTTCTAACTGTTCCCTTCCGTCATCTTGTTGTTCAGTTATTGACTGCTCTAACTGTTCCCTTCCGTCTGCACTCGTGCTACGAGAAGTCCTCACGACCGTCATGATTCTCTTCCTCGTGTCGCGTTTCGTCCTACCAAAGGCTGGCGCGCTACCAACGGATGGCGCAGAGGCAGAACAGGAGGCGTCTCTGTCTGTTGTACTACTATGATCCGTGGTCCTATACCTATTAGTATTAGAGGATCTGGCTCCGCCATCTACGATTTTGACTACCTGTGACGATTTTTTCTTCCGTTTTGATATGGTGCTAGTTCCTGGCCTAGAAGAAGAAGAACCGTCGCTACCCGAAAAAGACGGCGCGGAGTAACAGCTACAGCTACTCCCAGTAGAACCCGTACTATTCTGCGACGTGCTTCGTTCTACCCTGTCAATGTTGTAGTTGTCCTCATCTGGCAGTAGCACAGGCTCTCCAACTATCCTCGGCTGATCAACCTGTGTCATGCTAGGATTAGAGGGGTAGAAAATGCATCTTCCCAGAGTGAGTGATCCTCAGCCGGAGAGAAGCGGAAGTCTAGTACGTAGTATCCTTTAAAAGAGCTCCAAACTACCCACTTTTTAACGACCCTGATATTCGTGCATAAGGAAGAAGTTGAGGCAACAGGGGTAAGAACATAGGACGTTAATCTTTATCCACGGGGGTAATAACAAGTAGCAGTAAGCATTAGCCATAAATGCAAATAAACAAGTTTTTATGCCACGTAATCATTCTTGTTAGAGAAAAAAACTGAAGTGCCAGCATATAATCACTAAATGGACTTACCTAGGAGCGATCAACCATAGTCCTCATAGATACAAAAGAAGTTAAACCACGTAAGTAATCACTTTTAGATGGACTTCTAGGAGACATCAGACCATAATATGCAGATCATCGCCACCTGCGAGAAACCTTGATGAGCTGGTTAGTTTCATGGAGGATGGTCGGAGAAAGAGACACTTTCTCACAGGAGAAAGAGACACATCCTCGTTCTCACGTCGCCGTCGTGTGTGCGCCGCACCCATGGTTCTTCTTGGTCATCAACTAAGAATTGTAGAATTATGAACAAGATTACTTCTTAGTAAGACTTGTAGAGGACCTAGGTCTAGATAAGATTGATAACAAATTCTAATTCAGATTATGAATTGCAAAAATTGGAATTCGAAATCAAATTGAACGTAAATGTTGAGAAGTTCAAGTTGAGGAACATAGTTTCATACGCACTCGAGTGTGTCCATGCCAAGTCCATGTTTGTACTAACTAAGAATGTGCGTCTCTTTCAAAATAGAATGGTGGCGCTGTGGTCGTAGCCTGTGCAATGATGTTGTAGTATATTTGTGCAATACATAAAATTATGAATATCTATGGGGATGGACGAATTCGCTTCCTCAGTTGGAAAATAATCACTTCGGAACAAGTCCAATAAAGCAACTACATGGTCTTAAGCGTAACAACTTTAGCCCTTTTTTGACAGTTTTACGTGAGGCTGAAAAATCGAAAGCTTTCCGGAGAAAAACAGCTAGAACCATCTGTCGTGCGAGTGGAGTATTTGGGAAACAAGATGTATTTGACAAGTGATGTTGTTAGCTCACCTCAGACTCGTCTTGTCTGGACAGATACAAGCAAGGCATCAGGAGACCACACTCTCAGAGGACAACAGATGTCTATCACTGACTTAGTCTGAGGAGCGTTCGCTTCTGCTTTTTCATACTGAGAACCGCGCAGGCGTTCGAGGCTTAGTGATTAGCCTGCTCACTGTAGTTAGATCACCGAGCACCATTGCCCAACAGGGAGGTCAATCTATATCGCAAGTAGTATCGACTTGATTTTTTCGCGTGTAGCTTTACATTTACGAACGTCATCAAACCCAGCAAAATTTCACGTGTTGCCGCATGTGGTTGCACCAATTAAGTTTGTCAATCAGAGGTGGGGGCACGAGCTCGATGCACAGCGTCGCTTTTTTTCTACAATCGACAAGGCTGGCGCCGCTTCTCTGTTCCTCATTTCCTACTGCTTTTTCCCTCTTTCCACTGAGCTTGACGAGCTCGCGGCGCCAGTGTTTTTCTGGTCGAGGCTTGGACCCAATTCCGCCCGGGGATTCATGCAAATGATTAGAGCGGAAAGCCCAGCGCCCCACCTCTTCCCCCCATTTCTTAAGAATCCCAAAGAGGGAAAGAAGCTGCGAGAGCTGACCAAGAAAGAAGCGGAGAACGCTGAGCCATAAGATAAAGAACTGCTCCGCTCCGCCGTCGCTTCCTTCGGACGACCCAGCTGGCGGAAGGAAGTAAACACCCTGCCCAACGATGCGAAACCACGCACCACCCTGGGCATCTGCCCGCTCGGCGATGTCCGCCCGCCACTCGACGAAGGCGACACGATCACGCTGGCGCTCCAGCATCTTGCACGGCTTTGTACTGCGCGAAGTTCGAACGCTCGCGGGTAAGACTTTCCGCAGATAACACGCGACGGCCGAGTGCGTTTCTTTTTCGACCACCTCCAGCCCAAAGGGCTCACGCACAACCTCCGGCGGGAAAAAGAGGACAGCCAGCGGCAGCATCCCAGTCGCAATTTTGAGCGGCAGAGTGTCCGCAGAGAAAGAGCCACACCGCGCCGATTTTTTCGGGCTCACTGTTGCTGGAAAGAGTGACGGCGGCTGGAATTTGCTGAGCGCTGCGATTGTAGTTGCCGGCTGCTTCCAATGCATCAGCTTCGCTATTGCGGCCTTGTAATGGGCAAAGCGTCGGCCCCCGCGGAAAGGCTTGCTCCCTATCTCAGGCAGCGCGTCGCGGTTGGTTCTTAGAGCAGTACACCTGGCGCTGTCTTTACTTCATGGCGCTGGTCTATCTAAGTGGCGGCCCTGCACAAGACGGGGAAGCCCCGTGAGGTGACAGAGCTAAACTAACTACAAGCTAGCCGGCCTTCTTCGCAGAAGAATTGGCAAGCGTTAAGAAATGGCGAAGGTTGATGGGATAGCGACTAACTTCTTCGATGGTCGCAGCATCTAGCTGTTAGTAGGTTCTTCGATGGTAGCACTTCCGTTAAGGGAACACTGATGGATCTATGCGTATATGGGCAAGGTGAGGCTAGGGCTACTCCTATCTAGGTAGGCTGCGTACATACGGTGCTCGTATCTATATGATGAATGTGCATACGTAAAGCCTAGGCCTTCTGATGGGTGTGCATCTGTAATGGTAATGCCTAGACTTTCTGATGGGTGCGGATGTGTAGCATGCTTAATATTTAGCGATAGTCCCTGTGCTCTGAGTAGTCCTCTCTTATGCTAATCTAAATAGCTCTCGTGTGCCTCCGTCCTTTGCCTTAACATCCGCACCAGCGTGAGAGGGGCTCGGCCGGCTTTCAGCAGTTGGAATTTTTTGGCTACTCCTCTGACGATCTCAAGCAGCGACCTGGCTTCTTCACTGCGATCACTTGGTTGCCACGATTTGAAGGGGCCAACTTTCTGCGATGTTGTCGGCTTTGACGAGAATTAGAGTGAGGCCCCAGTAAAAATATAACGGCTTAATTGCTTCCCTTCGTGATTTCTTGATCAGATGGAGGAAGAGCAGTAGATGAGCGAATTAATGTACTCTGATTAGCCTAATAAGAGGGTCTTCGCGTTTCACTCTCGCCAGCGGCAGAGTTGTCAGTGCGACGCGCACTATGCAGCGCAAAAAGCGCTCGCCCGAAAAAGTAAGCCGCCGAGGATCCCCGCCTGCGGCGCCTTGCTTTGTCACATATCCCCGAGCCCGAACACGACCGGCGGCGCGCCTTCTCACATTGCTCACCCATTGCTCCCCACCTGCGCAGAACACAACATCCGCAACACAAACGCCACACCAATCGCCGCCCGCAATTATCCGGCGACGGGGCGGGCGGGCTGCTGCAGTTGCGCCACCTTGCTTCCCCTACTTACAGCCCCCGCTAGGGGCGCGAACAATGAGAGACCACAGCCACTCGCAACGAATCAATTTAGCACGGCCCCCCCGCGCACCTTGCTGCCACGACAAAGACCAGGCTGCCAGAATAACCGTAAGACCCCGCGGACGCATCCGCTACCCGGCAAAGAAGCGCCATCCACTACCGGCCGCCCCAGTACGCAGCTGCACGCAAGACAGAGCGGAAAGACAGAGGGTCCGGCTGGTCCCTCTCTCACGCCATTGCTTGAGCCAGCCATCACTTACCACGCACAGCACCCGCACGCACGGCGGGGAGGCTGCGCTGGTCCCCCGCACTGTTGCCGCAATAGCTCCGCCCCCCCCCCGCGTCCGCACGCCGAGACGCCACGCCGCCACCTGCCACAAAGCAAAACAATGCCAAACAGCCACACACAAGACACCGAGGACGGCCCGCGCCTAAAGAAGAGCCGGCGCCGCCGCTTCCCTAGTCCCCCGACCGAAATGACAAAAAGCGGCCCCCCCGTCAGTCGGTCTCTCTCTCTTCCTTATCCGAACGAGACAGAGCGCCGACACCTATAGACAGACAGGAAAAGCCTGCCAGGCAGTGCATAGACACAGAGAAACGAGTGGAGCAAAAGCTGCCAAGCCCGACGCGAAACAACCCATGCCACAGCGAACCGACTCAGCCTCGCACGCTACGCACCCACGGGCACCCGAGCGAGCGAGTCTCACTTTCAATTTAGTCGACGGGCGCGGGGGGCCGCCGCAGCCAGCCGACAAACAAATAACAAAGGACGAAAGGCCCACAAAAAAGGACGAAGAGACCAAACAGCAGACACGAGTAGAAGAAAGAGCAGCCGGGGCCCCCAGGAGTCATTCACAAACCCAACACAGCGACAAAGATAGGCGGCTCCAAGGTGCACAAGCCTGCCCGCCAAACCCCCGAAGCAAAAAAGGAGAAGGCACCACCGTCGAACCCTACGAGAACTCACACACTGCCCGCCCGCCCACGCACGCGGCCACCGGTGCAGCGCACCGAAGAGCATAATCGCGGGACCACCTCCACCCCACTTAGAACTAGATAGACGAAGCCAGCGAAAGCAAAAGCAGCCAGAGGCCGGAAATAGCTCACCCAGCCACCCCAGCGACCGATGGGGCTTCAAGGTCAGCCTACAAAGCTGCATAACTGAACGAACACTCACGCACGCAGTTAACATTGGCACCCGCCCCGTTTGAAACGAGGGCGCCGGCAGTGCTGACGGCCCGCAAGGCTCCAGACATAACAACCAAGGCGACCCACTTATCATCGGCGACAAAAATCACCCAGCCAAACATCCCAAGCCAGAAGAAAAGGCACAGCGGCGAAGCCCTCGACCCAAGCGCCGGCCCAGTGCCCGCCACGCGCCCTCCCCCCTTCACCCACACAACACAACCCTGCGCGGGGACCCCTTCACAAGTTGCAACGCGAAACAAAGCGAGGCCCCCCACCCAACAGCGAGCGGCAGCGAAGACGACCTGCACACAGCACAGAAAACAGACACCACCTAACAGCAAAATCGAGCCGGGAGCGAAATTAATAATATAACTGAAGAACGACCGAGCCAGCAAGCCAACACGCATGGCGCGAAGCTCCTCCGCGAAACAAATAGAGAAGGAACGAAGACCACACCTCCCAAAGACACACCCACCCACACACACCGCCGCCCCCAGCTTCATCGAGCTAAAAAGCACTCCCCAAGGGCTGGCCACTCACTCACACGAACAAACAGCGAGAAACGCACTGGCAATCACCTGACGACACAGAGAAGAGGGGGCCCCACCCCATGGGCAGGCAACCTCACTTACTTAGATTAAAACAAGAAGCACCCCTACCCTGCGCCAGATTTTCACGCCCCGACATGAATGTACAGAGAAAAGCGCCCAGCGCTTACTTTGCTGGCTCCGGTGTGTCATGGCTAGGCAGGTACGCCCAAGCTGCACAGGTGCGAGCCATAACTAATACGAGACAAACAGCGCCCGCCATTAACTACTTCCCACGCACCCGAAGCAAAAAGCAAGCACCTGCGGCAGCCCTAGACCTGCAGCGACGTGCTGCAGCCCCGGGCCTCGTATTTAATCTCAGTAGCCAGTGCCGTGAGCGGCCCAAGCTGCGGCACGCCTTCCTCGTTCGCTCCTATGTCACTGCCTTAGCAAGATGAAAGCCACGACAGCGAGGGGCCGGCGCCAGGTCCTTCGGCTCATGTGTTTCTGTTTGCTTTTTTCTTTGCAGAAGCAAGCACGGCGCGCGCCATCCGCTTCAGCGCGTGGAACTGATACCAACACCGGCCACAAACAAGCCACACCCCTGCCCCCTGCCTAATTTTTTTCCTCAAGCACCGAAATGACCACACCCGCGGCCCCAGCTGCCAGCTTGTGCCAGGGGCCTGCTGCAAAAGTTGCGCAGCGTTTACTTTTAAAGACAGAAGCGGGCAAAGACATGCTCTGCATACTATATTAGACACCAAAAGAAAAAAAGAACCACACACACCACCCCCGCCTGCTTGGTCATTTCGACACCAAGCCGCGCGCGCGCAGCGCGCGCTTCTGTTTTTCCGCGCGCTTTTTTTGCGGGCTCCGTTTTACATGCAGAAAAAAACCAAGCGCACGCAGCGCGCCCCTTTAGTTTTTTTTTTTTGTTTTTGCCAAGTGAGAACCCTGACGCGCGAAAGCCTTCCCCCTCTGAATTCTTGGCGCTACTACCCTCCGCCCTTGAAATTGCTTGGGTGTTCGGGGGGTCAAACTGCCCCCATATCGCAGGGGGGGTTTTCAGTGAAAACCCCCCCCGCGATATTGTGCGAAAGTAGCCCCGGAACGCAGTTCCTTGAAGAGAACGCGTTCCGGGGCTACTTTCGCACAATATCGCAGGGGGGGTTTTCACTGAAAACCCCCCCCGCGATATGGGGGCAGTTTGACCCCCCGAACACCCAAGCAATTTCCAATGGGGAGGGTAGTCGCCCCAAGAATCTAGAGGGGGACAGCTTTCACCAGTTATCTTTGTAACTTAAAAAAAAGCCAAAAAAAGTAGAAGAGCGCGCTGCGCGCGCCCCTTTTTTTCTTGCACAGAAAAGCCTGCAAAAACAAGGCGGAAAAACAAGAGCACACGCGCAGTGCGCGCGCCTATAGAACGAAGGCAGAAACCCAGGCGAGCTGCCTGGCCCCCCGTTCCTTTCCCGTCGCTCTGCATACTGCCAGAGAGGCAGACACACAAGAAAAAGAGCGACCCCACCCACGCAAACCGAGGACACCCACAGACAGAACCAACAAAGCAAGCGCGTGGCCCCATCTTTGCGCGCCTGTTGCCTGTTGCGCTGGTTCACTTTGCTGCACCCTACCCGGAGGAGGGCAGCCAAGGCCTGAGAATGAACCTGGGCAAGCAGCTGCCAACTACCTGCACCCGACCACCAAGCAAGCCGCCAGCATAACCAGCGCGCTCAAGGGGAGCACGTTGCTCACAAAAGTAGAATGGCCGACAGCCTGCCACAAGTCAGAACACACACCACGCACCCAAGCCAGCGCGCCGCGCCGTGTGTTTCGCAATCGTTTCAATCAGCAGCACCTTCTGGGTGCCTCCATCTCCATGGTGATGCCAATACCATAGCCAACAAGCCCCGAAAAGAGAAGAGACCCCCCGCACATGGCGCCCCTGTCTAACTCCAATGATGCAACACAGAAGACGAAAGCACTGGGCCGCGCCAAAGGTGGAAGGCAGTGAGTGCCACTCGCCTCCCATTTTGAGCCGCAGAACACTACACAGCGCACCCCCCACCTCCGAAAGAAAGCCCAGCCAAGCCCCGACACAAGTTGCCCCACCCCGCTGCAGAACCTGCGATACCAGGCAGCCGCACGCCGCAGCGCAAACCTGACAGACCACGCGCCACCTGTGCCCTTCCCTGGGCACACCCACGAGCGATCGACGGAGCAGCGGCTCTCAAATGCGAACGAGCCGACAAGCCCCACAAAAGTGAAGGCGCGGCGCCCTCCTAGGGGCGGCGCCGGGGTTCAAGCTGTGCCCCCCGCTTGGCTTCTCCCTCGTTCTCCATAAGTTGCCCAACCAACACCAGAGAGCAGCGAGGGGTATAAGCGCTAAAACAAACACCAAAAAGCAAAACGAACCACGACGCGAGGCCAGAACCCCTTGCCCTGCCCATGGGCGCTTCTGCGTTTTGATGGTCTCACGCTGGCCTGCGTCTGCCCCCCCGCTGAGCTGCTTGCGGATGAAAGACATGACACCGACGACGCCCGAAAGAAGACCAAAAAAAAAGACAACAGCTACAATCTATCAGCACACACCCCAGAGGCCCCCGCCTGCTTGGGCTCACTTTCTCCCCTTTTAGGAGCAATATTATAAGCATCACCAGCGCCAGCAAGTTCCCTCGGCTTCGACGAAGCCCCCAAGGAACAAGAAGGCGACACCACCTCACGCCGCTCAAAGCAGTCACCCCCCCAAATCACAAAGAAGCCGCAAAGCGCCGCGCGCTCTCATGGCTTTAGAAGGAATCAACTCCGCAGGCAGGTCCACCACCGAAGAAGGCAGCTGCCCTAGCCAGGGGAAGAGAGTTCACCCACGACCCAGGGCCAACAACGAACGACGGCGCAAACAAGGCGCTACCCTGCGAGAAGCAAACGACCCACACCAACCAAAAGCACAGCGGCGCCATTACCTAAGACACACAACAGCAGCCGAAGAGCACCCGAGACAGAGATCACCGGGCAAAGCCTTCCGATCCGTGTTTCCGATGTTTACAACTATAACCCCCCAACAGCCCGCCACCCCTTAGCACGCACACCAGCCCGCTCACCCAGGGGCACCCCCTAGCTTTTCAAGAAACGCTACACCGCAGCAAGCTTTGGCGGGTCCCCTGGTGCACTGCGTTGCCCCGTAGGCAAAATGCGCGCGCCCTCCACGAAAAAGCATAAGCGAAGCCAACCGAACTCGACCAAACGAGCAACGACAAAGAAAAAGCACAACAAGCGAGAGAGGCTGGCCCCCCACCCCAGAGCCGCCTCCAGGTAGTTCCAACCAAGGTGCCCACGTTCTCCCTCGATGTATTACCCCGAGCCTGCAAAACCCGGCAGCACCCGCTTCGGGTTCCGCTCTCCTTCAAACAATCCAACGGAAGCCACACCCCCACAGACACCCGAGACACAACTACACACAAGCCCAGCCAGGTGGCGCTCGAGTTTCATTAAGACAAGGCGCCCGCCCTGCCCGCAGAAACAAAGAGCCACACAGCTACACCATGCACCGTCCCCACGGCACCGCAGCGGCAGCCCCTCGCGTAGCCCCGCTCAGTTACCTCCCCGAAAGAGTGAGCCAGCGAAGCTATTAGCATAGGGCCCCCCCGCTGCTTCACGCGTTTCACATGCCCCGCACAGCAGAACCCGACAAAAGCAGCGGAGGCGCGCCACCTATGCACGCCGTCGCCCGCTCTGTTTGCTACCATCGACCGACACCCACGGGGGCGGCGCCGTGGCGGCTTTGTGAGTGCGCTCTGACTGGGCGGCCCCATGCCGCTGCGACGGAGTGGGCGAGCCCATGACCACAAAACGAAGGACCCCGTCACCCACGGAAGCTTTGAAAGGCTTGCCCCTGAAATAATACGCGCGGCGGTGTTTGTACCAGGAGAGGGGCCGGCGCCCGTGTCAGCTCTCATTTCTGCGAGAGTGGTCGCGGGGAGTCACACCACAGCGGGGCGGCGTGGTGCATTCAGTCTGGACGCAGTGAAGGAACAGCCCACGGGTGTGCGTTCTTCATTTCTACACGGAAGGGCGAGCGCACTCCGCGGGAGCGCTGAATTTTGCAGCCAGCCGAGGCGGCTTTGGTTGGGCACTATTCGCAAGCACCACGCAAGCAGGCGCGAGGCTGGCCAGAGTGCTTTTCCCCGGCTGTTCTGCACAGGAGGCGCGTGTCACTGTTAAGAACTCTGCCCACGAGATTCGAAGACCCTACTATTAGGAGTTTAAGAGTACATCAGTACTAACTAGCCCTGTCCCTGGGCAAGTAAATGTAGATGCAGAACAGCGTGGAAAAGCACCATCGGGAAAAAAATGAATTGTACACAGCAGCCATAAGACGAGGAGCCGGCATTTGACGACAGCGCTGCCGATGTCAGACATGAGCTACTCGCTGATTGCGGTGCCTGCTTGAGCGATTGGAAGGGCAACTTGGAGCCGCCTGGTCTCGTCAGGCCGCCTTTCTTTTTCATCGCCTCCGTCTTCTTCGTTTCCGCGACTTTCTTCATGATTTCGTTTTGACCGGTGTAACAGTGGCGTTAAAGAGTTGCGGTAGTATTCTTTTCGGCCAGTGTTCGTTGACACAGTTGCGCTGGAGAGTATGCGGCTACTGCTAGTCTATGCAGATGTCTCTTTCCTCATACTTCTCAGCAGATGTGGAGGTCTCCCTAAGTATAAAGGTCACGTCTCCTTTCAAGTTCGTTGATTATGAAGTTTCTTTTTTTGTAGGCTAAGACCGCTGGAAGGGTGATCCTAGTGATATCCGGCGCGCCTGCCGGCGAAGGGTGGAGTCCGTTAACCTCCTTATTGTCTCCTTTCAAGTTCAAGTTCCTTGATTATGAAGATGTCTCCTTGTGAAGGCGCTCCCCCTGCAGTCGTCGTGGTGGTCCTCTTTATAACAACGCCCTCGCCTTGTTTGGTTAGAGCCTGTCGTCTTCTCAGTTGTGCATGGAGGTTTGACACCATCGTCCGTAGTACGAGATCGTTGTTGCTGTAGACCATGACCGTCTCTTTTTCTTCAAAAGTAAATTCGTTGTATCGTCAAGCAGTTGTAGATAGTACAATATATGATTTCGTCATGATGAAATGAATCTATTCGGCGAGCTGCCTAAGATTTCCCAGACGTCATAAGTGAATTCTTGTCGATCGCCAAGGGGTCGTTGTAGATAGTACAGTGTTGATATCGATTTCGTCATAAGTGAATTCCTATCGTCAAATAGATAGTAAAATGTTGATAACGCGACAACTTATGCATAAACTTTTTCGACCAGTATCAAGATGTGTGTATCAATCATGAGACCGGTGGACTTTGGGTATCAATCATGAGAATGTGTGCGTATCAAACATAGTCCATTGCACAGATTTAACAGACTGCTGTGAAGTAGATGTTTGCGCACTTAAATCACTTAGATGAGAGTAGTTAGTGGAAAAATGCGAATAAGATGCATGATAGTGGAGTATGAGTTACTAGACTGTAGTTCATTTAACTTCACCAAATCAAGGTTTTTTTTTTTTTTTGGTGTCCTCCAAATTTAGGTTGTTGTAAGGATGCACCTCTCAAGAGCTCAAGAATTCGTCTTCGCTTTTCAACGTCTCGGGTACGGGTTACTAGCTATTATTAAAGCTCAGCCTTCAATGGTCACTGACTCTGAACGGAAGGGACCCCCTTCAACGCTCTCCCCTTTGCCTTCGTTTTCCCCTGTTCTCTCAAGGGGTCGCCAGTGACCAACCCCAATGACCATTGAAAGCTGAGCCTTAATATTAGATACTTATTAGAGATGAAGACACACTCTCTGCAATGACCAGGTAGATCGGGCCACATCTTGTTATGAGACACTTTGGATGAAAAAACCAGGTAGACTTTCTTGGATGAAAAAAATACAAGAGTCGTTCGGTCATGGATAGGAGACTCTCGTGTGCACTGCAAAGGAGAAGAGCATTTTTTTATGAGATGGAAGGCTCTCATCTGCATGGAACACCTGTTTTCAAGACATCCCAAGTTTCTTTTTTGAAATCGTGCTTCTGCCACCCGTGATGGCGAGTTAATCCTGTGATGATCGCAACAACAATGGCGTTATTGTCATGCGTCTCCAACATCCGCATCTTCAAGGTCTGAACATTCATATGTCTCACAATTGCGTATTGAAAACGTCTATTCTGGAGGTAATTACTGGAGTTTTTCGAATAGAATTTTCTTGAGTTTCTTTTGTTCAGCAAACTACGTACTTCTGAGGAATGAACGTGAACCGTAGCACAGCTACCTGATGTATCAGAGTAAGTACCAGTAAATGACGGGATGTAGCTCCGCACTACCTGGTTGGTATCTATTTATAAGTACAGTAAATACTGGAAAGTACAATTATTACTTCTCGTCTTGTTTCAAGTCTTATTATAGTAAAAAAACACGAGGACTATATCTCTTGTGACCAGGTAAATTTTGTTTGTATCACTTCTTCTCATGTCTTCAGATCGAGCCGCTACTTATGAATACAATTACAACTTAGTTACTATGTTGTATAGTTTACAGGGATTATCCCGTGGATGTCGAAACCTTTGGAAGCAATATGGAAGAATTCTACAACTAAAAGAGCAGAAAAAGAGCTAGGTCAATCATGAGTAGAGGAAGATGAATTATTGCATCCACGAATTTTGGTAAGGAAAAACTACTCTTGCGAGCCTTCTTAGAAATACACAAGTATTTTTTTTTGGCTTACTGAAAAAAAAACTTCGACACTGATTTACCTTTACGTACGTAGTTCAGAATCAATTAAATGTTGAGTAAGTTATCTTCTATTTCTAATACTGCTTAGGAGCATGTACCTTTGCTTAGTGGTCGATGATAAAAAGAGTCGTAAACAACAAATGGTCTAATAAATATCTTCTTCTGCAGCACTCTGTATTTACGATTACGCACGATAATTGACGCGTATTTAGGATGATGATGTTCCCAGCATGCCTCCTATTGCCTAGAATGGTGAGCTACATCCCTGCGTCAGAGTCCTGCTCAGGGGCATCGTCTCCTGCACCAAAAAAGCAAAAATCGTATCCCTTGCGCAGCAAGCAAGAACCTCTGTGGCAGTCATTTGGGACCCACACGACCTCCTCTTCTTCCGTTGCTTCTGCGATATTGCAGTTATTAGAGCTGTCCGTAATTCATTTTCCAAGTGCATCCTTGGCAAGTACTTCTATGGGGGAGTATCATTCCCTTAGGTGGATACTCCTCCATACGTAGTTCCAAGGATATTACGTCAAAAGATGTTGTACTATTAGGTACTACAGCGTTTCGAGCATACGTCAACAGATGTATTAGGTACGGCCTTAAAGTTACTTGGGACCCTATTGCAGTTTCGGAGTAAAGAACGCTCGAAATTCGTCCCAATCGACCTCGCCGTCCCCGTTTGTTAGAGACGACGCCTACTAGGACACACGAGTAGGACAATGCATTAGTATTACAGGAGACACTTGATGACCTTCTCGTCCTCTACGACAACTTATACGAGTAGGACAATGTTGTATAATTACAGACACTTGATGACCTTCTCGTCCTCTACGAGAATTTATTATCAAAGACAGTAACTATGAATCTTTGCTCTAGCGAAGTTTGTTCTTGATGTTGGGGGCGAGGTATCCTTATTCTATATATTTATAATTGCTGACTCCCTATATACTTATATACGCTGACTCTTGGACATCATAAATTCTTGTCCAATTTCGCAACCATCGCTTTTACCTGAGAGGTGTCCGGTGAAAGCGTGCCCAGCCCCATCTCTGAACCTCTCGACAAGAGCTCTGAAATTTCGTCCACGGATAAGGAGCCTGTGCATTTTTGGGTGGATGGATCCATTTTGTGATTTCGTCCACGGATAAGGAGCCTGTGCATTGTTGGGTGGATGGATCCATTTTGTGATTCTTGCTTGTTGTCGTACCCACTTCATTCATTCATTCATTCATTCATTCATTCATTCATTCATTCATTCATTCATTCATTCATTCATTCATTCATTCATTCATTCATTCATTCATTTACCTAGCAAGAGGTAGTGTCTCAAAACCTTAATTAGGATGCAAAGGAACGGCTTCTTGTTCTAAAGTGTCACAAGGTAACAAAGTCAAGACTTGAGCCACTGAACTTGAAAACCTGAAGAAAAGCGCCTATTGAAGAGTTATATGCGTTGTGGTAGAACAGGGCTACAGAGATTAACGATGTCACGAGGAATCCATCTCACATCCAAAAAACCATAGAAGTTCTTTAATTCGAGGTCTAGGCTTTTGGTGTTCGTTTATCCCGCTTCTTGTTATGGCTGTCCCCCTTAGGAGAGCCATAACAAACGGTAACAAAAGCACCTTCAACCTACCCTTAATAAAGGTGTTCTTGGAGTTACTCCTAGAACGAGATGAGTTCGTGTTTTCAATACCACAATGTGGCATTACCCTTAATTCAATAGTTCTTTAACTGGAAACTATAATACTAATTTGAGTATTATACGGCACATATCTATGAAAAAAAAATCTGTTATCATTATCGTACTCTTCTACTTAAGAAACTTGATAATGATAACAGATTTTCGTTTCATAATATCTACTATGCTTTGATGTGAAGTATTATAGTATAATACTTCACAGAGCCTGGATATTATGATAATATATGTGGTGGAGCCGACCTAACTAGAAAAAAGACAGACCAGAGGAAGATATAGAAACAAAGCAACATAGATATTATGATAATATAAATTAATATCAATGCTTTGATGTGAAGTATTATAGTATAATATCCGGTATATACAAAAATACCTGAGTTGTCCACATCGAATTTTTGGAATGCTTGCCACAGCATATTGTCCAGGTTGTCATCGAAGAAGTTGAGGCAGCCAGCCACAAACTCGGTGTATTCGACTTCACCACTGTTATCCACGTTGCGATTAGAGCATAATTTTTTAGGAGTCGTGTGTCGTGCAGGTGTGTAATCCGTTCTTACTTATACTTCGTGGGGCAAGTAGACGTAGAAGTCGTGTATAATCCGTTCTTACTTCGTGGGGCAAGTAGACGTAGAAGTCGAGCTCGGTCTGTAGTAGGTAGTCCTTCTACTCGTTTACAACTCATCAGAAAACGTCGTTAGTAGTCCCTAGCTGCTAGGCAGAAGAACTGTCGTTCTTCAGGATGTATGTAAGTACTATATGAAAATAGATAAGATGAAGATGAAGTTTAAGGTAAGAACATATTGCGGTTTACTTCTAGTAACTTCATCTGAGAGTAGTTGACTCATAACAAGAGCTTCCGCGGCTTTGCGGCAGACGCTGCGCTCAACACCTAGCTCTTCTAAAGCGGCAGCTAACTCGGTCATCGTCAAGGTGCCACTATTATCCACGTCGTACTGAGAAAATTTTGTTCATAAAGATAAGCATTGGTCTTTCTCTAATACTGTCACGACATTACATGGGTGTGCAGAAAATGTTGAAGGGCTCGACGTGGAGGTCAACTCACCTTTGTTTTATACCCGCCACTACAGTGTATCACTGAGTACGAGAAAAATTATAATGACAGGAATATATAGCAAACAATAGCGATAGTCTAAGAAAGTACTTACTTTCTTAAAGAAGATGTCATCTTGAGAAGATGTGGTGGAAACTAGTAAATAATGCTGTTGTATGAAATAGATTGTAGGTTGTTCAATTTTACTAACCTTGCTAATAGATGAACTAACCAAACTCGCACACACTGAAAGTTAAGGGAGGGGTAAATATACTTTCTTGAATATGCCGTTGAGATGTGGAAGCTTATTGGCGGAGAGTTGGCTCGCCACTTGCATCCGGACAACTTTCTCGAGGTCGGATCGCTCATGGTAGGCACAAAGGCTCTGCATCACCTTATCACCCATTGCGTTGTCTTTCTGCGCAGAACCGTCGCGAAGCCTTGAATTTGAGGAGAGTTGAAGGAGTTCTAGGGTTTAGGGTTCTTGTTTAGGGTGGTTTAGGGTTTAGGGTTAGGGTTCTTGTTTAAGTAGGGTGGTTTAGGGTTTAGGGTTAGGGTTCTTGTTTCTGTTTGATGAGGTTAATAAGGTTCGCTTAAGGTGAAGTTCTTTTGGATTGGAACGGATTGATGGACCACGCTTCGATGGATGGGGTCAGATTGCTCAAGGTTTAGCTATAAACAAATGTAGCAGATGAGATTGACTAGTAAACAAAGAAAGAGTCAAAATGTGGGAAGGAATGCACGTAAAGGATTATGAGGACAACGCGCGGGAAAAGAAGCAGTTGTAAAATAAGTTTCCTATCAACAGATGTTACAAACATCAGAAAAAAAACTTCTCGCCCTTGTTACCAAAGAAAGTTTAGGCATTCCGCTGCGGAAGGCCGTCGATGTTCGTCAAATGTCAGCATCGCTTTTCTTAGAGTGAGAAGCGATTTTTTAGGAGGAAAAAACTCAACACCGTTATTTTGACAGTCAGCCTACCCAGATATATTCGACTGCTTCTTCCCTAGGATAAGAGTTGGCTCACCTATGAGGGGGTGAGCGTTCGAGGTCATTGAGGTGCTATAATAGAATGAACTTTTCTAAACCGGAACATGCTCGAACCGCACGTGGGGACCGACGTATCTATCCGATAACCTGTGATATGCAGCTTCTCTACGTCATTAGGGAGAAGATGTAAAAGATCTAAAAATCTAAGAATGCCAATAACTCCTAGGATATAAGGAAAAGAACCCATCAGGCCGCTGGCCGAGTCTTGTCAGCCTGGCATTTTATCATCAAACACGCACAGTTTCTATTTCATTTAAGCCAAAAAGAAAAAGCCTCGCGCTCATAGATGCAAGAGCCTGGCCATTTTGTTAGCCTGGGGTCGCCGTCGCGTGATCACCAAGACCAAAATAATACAACAAAAATGCGCGGAATCGACTGGCTGCGGACGAGCAACGCGCTGACGCTGGCGGTTTGCGTTCCCGTCTGTCACGCTTTCTCTCTAAGTATTATTTTTCGCGCCCTCGGTGGCTGCCTACGTCCTTGAAGTGGCAGAATCTGCAAAGGCCCTCGCATGGATGGTAGCCAGATGTCTGTAGTTCTTCAATGCGCGAGGGGGTCGGCTGTTTCATGCTGCGACTGTTTTCATAGTGCATGGCGCTGCGAAATCGTCGCCGTGCGTGTGGGTGCACTATGTTCGTCTATGGCACGGCGTCAACTAATAGCAGTCACCATTTCTTTGCGCCTCAACTGCCTAGAAGTAGCCCTAGCCACGCTTTTGCGTGAAGCTATTACAAACGCCGGCATGTTTGTGGAATAGTTTCCACCTGGGTCCAGATCTCACCTGCGCGCCATATTTGAAAAGCAGCCACGCCAAGAGCACCCGCACGACGCTAGCCCTAGCACCATCAACACGCTGGGCATTTTTTTGCAGCAGCTTTCGTGCTTCTTTGGACCTTGATGAAAGAAATGGGTCGCAAGCACTAGCGCCAAGACTTGCAAAAAAGGAAGCCAGCGAAAGAGACTACACAACGGCAGCGAAATGGGGACCGCGCTAGCCATCTAGCGCGGGCGCTTCGCCGCGTCCTCGCCCACGCCAAAGCCCCCAGCAGCCCCCCCGGCGGCGGGTACAATATCCACGCCACAAGGGGCACCCGCTTGGTATGTGTCGACGAGAACGCGAGCCCACGCGCCTTGATCAGTCACGAGGCTGGTTACTTAAGAACGGCAGACAGCCGCCCGCGGTTCACGCGATAAACAGACACCAGCTGCGCGGCCGATCGGCCTCGGCGACTTCGTCCGCATTCTGCACACCATCCGGGCCCATCCGCTTGACGCGGAACGCTGAGCAAACCGCCCCGCGAATACCGTCAGCCGAGCTCTCCCCGCTTTAAGTGTCAGCGCTCGGCCTTTTTCAGAAGGGCGGCGTCGGTCTTCCGCAGAAGCCTGCCAACGAACACGCCCCCCCAAAAAAATGGCCCAGGGGAGGCGCCGCGCTTCTTGGCGGCAAAGATGCACAACCAAGACCAACCCGAGCCCCACTCCTCGCCGAGCTGGGGCGCCAGCTGGGGCCTTGTCCTGTCGCGCTCTTCCAAAGGCTCAACCTCAGCCCCAGCGAAGACAGCGGAACCAAGCGCGTCAGCGAGCCCACGGGTCGCCTTTTTGCATTATCCTGCGGCCGCTGTTCTGAGTGAGTGCGAGGAGCGTCACGCGGATGCGGGCGGGAAGAGTGAAGGCGTCACCGCTGTCGCTTTCCTCGTCGCTGTTTCCGCTGCTGCTGCTCTCACTCGGTTCGCTGCTGCTTCCGCCATCGCCCTCGCTTGCGCTTTCGCGGTCGCTCTCGCTGCTACTCGAGAAGCAAAGCGAGCACCAGCTGCGTGACAGGCGGCGCTGCGGTCGTTGGCCCACTCGATGGCGGCGTCGCTCGTCTGTCTTGCGAGTCCACGAGCTGCGACAGACGGAGGGGGACGGCCGTCCAGCCGTGGCTCGCCAGGTCCGCAGCGGTATCAGCTCCGGCTGAGGCTACATCGTCAGGCGTAAGGAGGTCCATGGTTTTTCTCACTCCTAGAAAAAACAGGAAACAAGCGGTCTACCCGGCGACGTGGGGTAAAGGAGACCGCCGCACGGCCTTCGTCAATGTGAGCGATGTGGTCAAAGACGTCACATAGAGAACGACCGTCGATACCAAGATCAAGCTAGTCGATGCGAAGGCGACGCGACTGACGAACATCCGACCAGTGAGACACGCCGCGTCGACCGTGGTATTACGAAGTGTCTACTTCTAGCATGCTAAGAGTGTGGAAAGTCTGGCCTTCGCGTGGCTCCCTCCCTCTCCTACTTTGCCCGCCAGCCCAGCTTGATGCGCTCACGACTGGGAGCGCGGGAGTGACACAAGGGTCCTTTGCATTTGTGCGATTCGACTTCACCAAACGGGTGTGAGCAAATTCGGCACCGCATGCAGTGTATGAGCTTGGCTTCTTGGCTCCACTCTGCGATCAGCCCAGGCCTGACTTCATAGCCGTCTGTTCGCGCCTGAGAATTCCCCCGCAGTTCCGCTATAAAATACAAGCGCGGCTCGTCTTCTTTCATACACTGTGCCCACCTGAGCTCAATGCGCTCGATCACCCCATCGCGGAAGACCGAAGCCCCGTGATTGAGGATATCCGAATCGCCTTCGCCTTTGTCGATTATTTGACGGGTGTGCTTTTCTCCTGAGACAGCAGGGAAAAAGCTGAGTGCGTGCAACTGGATGGCCAGCGCCGGACCTTCGTAGGCTTTGAACCGTTCCGCCGGCGTTGGCGGGCCCCTACGGGGACAGTGTAAGGCACTCGGCCGACAGCCCATCTCTCAGCGAGTGCATGCGAAAAAAAAACTAGGGGCATTTCTTTTCGAAAGTCAATCGCGGGCATGGCGGCGCCTGCGATGAGACGCGACGCGATTTGGCCCTCTCGCAAACTGCTATAAGAAAACGACGACTCGAGGGGCGTATGGCGAACGACGATCCGAGAGCAGTAGCTCCGGACTGTCGCTAATTGCTATGAAAGAACGACGACGCGAAAGGCCCATCGCGAACGACGATCCGAGAGCAGTAGCTCCAGACTATCGCTAACTGCTATAAGAGCACGATAGCCAGCCGACTTGGTTTAGCCCTGTCACGAACTGCTATAAGAGCACGACGACTCGCGGGGCCTATGGCGAACGACGATCCGAGAGCAGTAGCTCCACACTGTCGCTAATTGCTACGAGAGAACGACGACTCGAGGGGCCTATGGCGAACGACGATCCGAGAGCAGTAGCTCCAAACTATCGCTAATTGCTATAAGAGAACGACGACGGGAGAGCGCTGGCTTATGGCGAGCCAACAGGGGACCGCTTTCGAAGTTAGCAAGCTTATGGCGAGCCAACGGCTCTTCATCTGTTTGCAAAGTTCGAGCGTCGAGGTGTTATCTGTTGTTTTGATCACGCCACGTCGTCAAGTTTTGGAGGCAAATAGCTCAGCGCGCTGCGCTGGAGAGTCACGCACTGAGTTCAAACCGTGCTGACTTCATCATAGAGAAAGAACCTGCGACGCGTTTCCATCTGGAGTAAGATCAGCCGTGATAGTTCAGCAAGCTGTAGAAAGTAAGCAGCTCAGCCAGTAGGACGCCGCCGCCTGTGATGAAAGGTATCGTTTGGATGGTGAACAGTCGCCAGGTGTTGTCCTCCTTGAGGCCTCGCGCGTCTAGTTGGTTGCTGAAGTTCGCTGCCCTTTTTTGCTTCAGAAGTAGCGCGCCTGCTCGTACCTTGGGGAGGCAGCAGTGGCCATTGCCTCGCCTTCTGCCTCGTCTTTTGCAAGCCGGAAGGCGATGCCGACGGCGTAGCATTCTTCTGCCGAAGCGAATCCTTCGAAGTGCGTCTCCTCCTCGGTACTATCCACTTTGAGCTGTGAGGCCTGGACCCCCTTGTCTCGGCAGTGGAGGCGCCGCGCATAGCCCACCGCGTGGCTGTCACCAAGAACCAACTGCGCAGCCTGTTCGCCTTCCTGCAAATAATTCTGAAGGGTCGCCGCCTCACCTAGCTGCTGTCTGACGTCATCCAGACCCGTCATACCAAGGCCGGGGCTTTTCATCTGCTTCAGGTAGCCACAGCAAACGACGGCAAAATCAAGGCTGGCGATGTGTTTCACGTCAAGGGGCTTGGCTTTGAAAGGTTGCCCTAGAACCGGCTTCGCGACGTCGTCGCCCGCGACGTGAGATGGCGTCCGCACTATGCGTCCGCCAGGTCGGTAGCTCAGTGCCTGGGAGTGTGTAGGAGGCGGCCATCGTAAGGCCGTTAGGAATATGGTCAACGGGGACGGAAGTCGGTAAGGATATGGACAGCGAGGATTGGATATGGACAACGAGGACGAAGGAGCAATGGAGCGAAGGCATCCGAAAAGGAAGGCTATACCTGTACGCCAGGAATGCTCTCAAGCTCTTCCATCTTGGCCGCCGTGATGCGCCGTTTTTTGTTCGCCCATATAGTTGGCCGCCGTGGTCACGTTTTTCGCCTGCGCATCCGTGGCGCAACAGCTGTAGAGGCGAGCGCCTGTTTTTGCGCACTCCTGGAGACCATGGCCGACGTCCGCTCTCAGCTTGATAACGTGGGCGCCGCCTCGTGCGTTTTCGTGTAGTTTTTCGGGTTCCGCTTCGGCACTTTGATAGGGTGCGGCGAGAGCTTGGCACCCTTCCAGACCAGCTTCGTGAAGAAGCACTTGGCAGCGGCCTCAACGAAGACGGTACCGACACGGTCTGGGCGGGCGTCCTCGTTCACGTCAAAGCGGCCGGCCTCCTCCGCGGCGGGAGTATCCGCACGACATGCGGCACCGCTTTGGTATGCGTCGACGAGGAAGCGCGCCCAGGCGTCTTTACCGGCGACGAAACTGCCCAAGAACGGCAGACGGCCACCCGCGGTTCGCGCGATTATCGCTTACCAGCTGCGCGACTGATCGACCTCGACAACCTCGCCCGCATCCTTCACGCCGTCCGGGCCCAGCCGCTTCGCATAGGCGTGGCCAAGGGCCGCGCGCGGGACGTTGAGCAAGCCGTCCTGCGAATACCGTCGGCCGAACTCTCCCCGCTTTAAGTACTGGCGCCCGGTCTTTTTCATACGGACGGCGTCGGTTTTCAGCGGAAGCCTCTCCGCCGACTGGTCTACTGGGCCTCCCAAGTAGTTCAAGGCGCAGTGCTTGGTAGCGGAAAAGATGCGTAATCCGCCGGAACTCCACTGTTCGTCGAGCTGGAAGTCCGGTTGAAGCGCCGCCCTGTTGCGCTTTTCCAATGGCTCAGCCTTAGCACCAGCGAAAACAGCGTAACCAAGCGCGTCGGTGATAGAGTCCAAGGCGGGCAGCCCACGGCTTCGTGCTAGGCGCATGATGTCAGGCAGCCGAGGGCTGTACAGCATGAGCGGGGTCTCTCCGCCGAGCTGTCCGAGCTCATGCAAGCAGCGGGGACGCTTCTCGAGCAACTCCACAGCCTCATCAAAGCGCTTTTTTTTGGGTTTCTCCGTTGTTGCTCTGGCACGCGCTCCCCTTCAGGAGGCGGAAGGTGTAGGGCCAGTCTTGGTTGGCGCTACCGTCGTTTCTGCTAGCGTGACTGCAGTAGCCGGCGACCTTTGCCAGCCAGTCGCCCGCGGAGGCAAAGCCAGAACCAGGCGCCGACTTCGCTTTCTCGAAGACAGCCGCCAGGTGCGCGACCTCCTGCGCGAAGAGGATCATCGCGTCCATCATGAGGGGCGCGCCGATCTCCGCCGGGACCAGGTCGGTTCGGGACATGACTTCGCTTCGTAGAAGGACGCTTGCCGGGTCCTTGCGCTTCGCGAGCAGCTTTGAGCGCGCAAACTCCTCCCGGGATTCGGCGTCAGTCCCGACGACGGCGCCGCGGCCGCACCACCTGTTCTTCTCCTCGTTTTTTTAGAGGTCACCCCTGTTCACCCTGAGCTGCGTCTTGCGCTCCCCTTAAAAACCTGGGCAAGATGCATTCGATGACGGAATGGCGGGAGCCTTAATTTTTCTTGGGCGGCTTGTCGATAAGCGGGCAGACCCATCCTTCACTCTCGTAAAGTGAGGAAGGCGTGAAGATGTCTGCGCGCTTTCGCCAAGCGGCTTTCGCGCCGAGGTTTACTCTGTTCATCTCTGCAAGACAGTAGCACCCCGGCGCGGCGGCCATGTCGGGGCCCAGATCGAGCGGGGTCTGCTCCGCTTCTGACTCAGCCGCCCACTCGCTAGAGGCGTCCTCCAACGCCAAGGCCTTAGCATGCGCAAGCATAAGGTAGCGCGCGCGCTGCATCTTTTCCGCGACGAGGCGACGAGCCCCCGCGTTAGCCTCCTTCCGTTGACTCCAGTCCGCTACAGCGGACTTCAGCAGCTCCGCAGCCCCTCGGGAAAGGGTCACGCGGTCGACTTCGCCATCTTCGTCGCGCACTGCGTAGTGCCCGGCAAGCCGGATGGCCCCCTCGGCTTGAAGCGCGCGGAGTTGCTGCAGCGTGCCGGTTACTGGGATCGGGTCGCTGTCATACGGCGCTTTTGCGGCCCGCCTGGGACCGTAGTGCACCACGCGGCAGCGCCAGGCCATGCCGCTACTGTTCAGCAACCGCGCGTAGGCCCCCGTCCGTTACAAACATCCAAAACAACAAAGACCACGACGAAGAAAATCCCCAAAGAGTCCCCCTAGAAAATCCCAAATCCATCCCGCCGAGCACTGTGCCCCCGTGGTTCAAACCCATCCCCTGAGAGGCGTGCAAAAATGTCGCAGCATCTGCGCCAGGCTTATCCGCTGAGAGGCGCGCAAACCTGTCGCGGCATCTGCGTCATGGTGTGGGAGAAATCTCGCACAACCTGCCCGAAATCGAGCGGCCCCCTGCATGCGATGCGCCCCCGCGCTATGCTGGTGCGCAGTGAGTGCGGCGCCGCTCCTGCCTGACGAGAGTGGGCGAGAAAGCTGCACAAATTCACAGCGGCGGAGCCTGCGCTTTTGCATAATGAATTCCCACGCCTTTCAGCGAGATGAATGATCGCAGCCACGACAGGAGTGCCGGCGCGTTTTACTTAACACGCAAACAAAGAGAGCCAGCCCAGCAGCCCGCGTAGTTTCGAGAAACACACACGCCAGCGCCACTCCCTCCGCCGTTTTAAAGAGGGGGACGAACTGCAGCACGACCATAATTATAAACCCCAAAGCAACGACGGCGAAGCCGCTCCGCCGCCGAGCCTCTTGGCAGTAAGTACGTGAACAAAGCCAACCCACCACCACACATCCAAGGCAAAAGAGGGGGGCGCAAGCTGGTGCAGGCAGGCGCTGTCTCAAGTTGGTTGGCTCTGTCAGTCTTGCTCTAATCACTAGGCACGCACAACCTAAAACAACGCCCGCAAGCAGCTTCACAACGAGCCGGCCCAGCCATGGCAGTGCCTGCACCTGCAGGCGCTAACGATGATAAAGCGCCGACGCGTCAGCCTGCGCAGCGACGACAACCAGCGGCGCAGTGCGTCCTCCTTGCTGTTGTTGGTGTTGTAGCTAGCGTCGACACTCTCCGTCTCCAGATTTTGACCGGATGCCGATAAGAAGGCAACGGCACACCTGCAGCAGCATGCGTGGTAGCAGAAAAAAGCACGCCGCCGAGCGGTGCATCTGAGGCACTTCTTCACAAGCATCCACCAGGCAGGGAACCCCCCGCCACGGCAACAGCCGCGCCAGAGCAGATCCACCCCAGAAAGAGAAGGGGCCAAAGCGTCTTGCGCGGGCCGCTCTTACTAATGACCTCGCAACGACATGCGCCAGCGTCTAACCCTTGCCACCAACAAGAAGCAAAGCAAAGAGACACACCCCAGCAGTTGCCAGCCGAAAGGACTTAAATCCTGAAGAAAAAGCCGCGAAAATTCTCGCAGGCGAGGCCTGCGCCCTGTGTCACGTGACACACACCGGCACGACCTGCCGCCATGTTTTGGAAGGAGTTCCGCAAGCAACAGCCCGCCGCCGCGCCTTGCGGCCCCCATCTGGTGCGCTGCAGCTGCTTGCGCGTCTTTGTACACGTCTGCGCGCTGCCTGTGAGCCACGCACAGCACACGCGGCCCCGCTTCCCGCATCCCCGCCCCCCCTTGTTTGTTTCGCGGCTCTTACTTATCCCCCGCAAGCCACTTCTGCTCTCCACACCCACGCGGCTGAACGAAGCAACACACGCAGCGCCGTGAGACTGCGCGCAGCTCATCTACAAAGGGCAACGCTTCAGCCAAGTCAAAGCCAAACAGCTGCCACACTTACCCGCAACACCGAACGAAAGCGCCCCACCGTTCTGGCTGCAGGGGCCAGACGCTGCGTCTGACTGTCTTGCCACCTGGCGCCTGTTGAACTATCGGCGGACACAATCAACCCAAAACAACTGAAAGCGACAGAAAACCTTAGAAGAAAGAGAGCCGCCCTGTGTCACGTGACACAAGCCGGCACTATTTTCCCCACACTTTGCGGGCATGTCCTCGCCCCCCGTCTTCCGATGTCACAGAACGCGCCCTCCCTCACCAGCTTGCTCGATTTGTCCAAGAGAAGAGCCAGCAGACCAGCCAAAGAGAAAAACACGAACCGAGACAACGCAGGCAAGCCCTGCGACGGTGAAGCCAGTGGGCGTCACGTCTGTCTCTGTTCTGCCCCTCTTGTGTCCTAAGCTAAGTAATGCACCTAGACAGCCACACACCCCAGCCCGCCTCTCCGTGTCAAGCTTCCTGCCCCAGGAGTCTCGGCAGAACATGCCGCCAAGCTGTTCGCTAGTCATTCCTCCAGCGACAAAGCAAGGCGCCCAAGCACCACGCCGGCCGCCAGGGCTCAAGCTAGTCCACGCCGCGCCCCCCGGGCTGCCGCTGGCTCGCGTCCGTTTTCTATCACTTGGCGGCGGCGCCGTAGCTGTGTGCTATGAGAGAAGGCTGCCCCCTCCTTCATCCCTTAACTAGTGGCAGAAAGCTGCCACCAGCCACGACCGGCGCCGCGGGTGGTGTGGAAGCTGACACAGAAGAGCCTCGACCAAAGGCGAAACCCAAGCCCAACCGTGTCGCCGCCAGGGCACACTCGCCGACAGCCTCCTCTCTCCGACAAGAAAAAGACTACAACAGCAGACCGAGGCAGAGCCACTGCGCCACTCATTAGCCCGCGCGCCCCTTGTTTGACAGTGGCGCGATAGCGTCGCCCGGTCGCTTCTCTTGAAGTAGGCAAGCAGAGGAAAAACATAAGCAGCACCCACTACAAAGCCAGCCAAGAAGAGACGAGCAAGCCAAACGCAGGCCACCATGGACAGCAGCGCAGCGGGCTGGCTGGCTGCTCCGAGTGGTTCACGCGGAGTGGCTTGGTGCCATTTGTTCGCCTAGCTGCCTGCGCCGGTCCTCGCGGTCTGTAGCATACACACAAGACAAGAGCAGCCGCGCCCATTCTGTAACACACAGCACGCAGGGCAAGACCAGCCACGCAGGCTGGCTCCGTAGCACACGCACAAGAGGAAACCAGCCGCGCCGGCTGGTTCTGTCTGTTTCTGTAGCATACACGCAAGACGGAGACAGCGCGACAGACTCCGAAGGCAGAAAGCCAGAAAGACACACGAAGACCCAGCAAAGGGCACAGATACACGCACGAGGGGCCGAAAAGTGAGAAAAGTGGAGAGGCCTCGGGGATTTTATAGCCATATGGAGAGAGGTCGCGGGGACGCTTCAAAATTTTGCACCGAATCAATCTGAAGCACTTCCGGACGCATCTCGCGGACACACAAACGGGGCAACACCTGAGAGCGAGACACGATGAAGAAACAACGAAAGAGCCGCCCAAACCTGTCCCGCGGTCGGGATGGCTTGGAGATTTTCTGGGGATTTTATGGGATTTTATAGCTATATGAAGCGAAGGACTTCGCCTTTTTTTGAACTGACGAAACTGCATGAAGGTCCAAAAAGTGAGACACCTCCTGAACCTCTTGGAGAGGATTCGCATATGAAGAACGAACCAGACACAAAAAGCAGCCAGAAGAAGACAGAAAACATAGCCAGAATTTTCCCAAATTCTTCACACTTTCTTGCTCCCTCTTGAAGCTTCCACAAGAAGGGCAGAAAGGTGGCAAGAACATGCTGCATTTTTGTGCGCCAAAAACCGCGCCTCTTCATATGGATATCCGTCAAAAAAGTGCGCCAGTTTTCCTCCTCACTCTAAAGAGGAAAAGTGGGGAAGGTTTGGGGATTTTTTCAAGGCTCTCGCTCGCTGGGCCTGTCTTGCGTGTATGCTACAGAAGAGGCGCATCAGCATCAAGCTGGCCGCTCTTGCATGTATGCTACAGACAGAGCAAGCCCGCAGCGGCGTGACATGTGGCGCCTGGCTGCCGTTGGTCTTGCGTGTATGCTTGCGACAGAACAGAGAAGAGCGGACAGCGCCGAGACGCGGCATGGGGCTGCTCATAGAATGGATGGCCTCACCCAAGAAGCCTCGCCCAGTCACCACCAACCAAACGCACAACAACGCAGAAAGGGCCCCATCTTGCTGCGGCGGGTGGGCCTTGTTGTGTCTGTGCTGCGCGTCCTCTCCTGGGTTCACCTTTGTGGTCCACTCACATCGCAGAGGGGGCGCTGCGCTGAAGCTGATCGCCTTGCGCCCGCTGTGCTTGGTTAATGTGGAAAATGCGCCACACCAGCTGGCGCGCCCGTGTATCTTCTCACCCTGAGCCGACGCCACTGCCCCTCTCTGCTGAAGGCGGGCAGTCTGCCACAGAAGGCGCCCGCCTTGCTTTCTTTTTTGAATTCAGTGCCCACCGCTTCGCGCACTCCGTGACAAACCATGCGACCCAAAAGCTGCGCACTGCTGGGGCGTCCATCTTTGCAGGCTTCTCATCCTCTACACCTAAGGAAGACCATTGCCAACGCAATAACCCAACCACGCGCACGCGACACACAGGCGAGGAGCTGCGCCCCAGCTCTGCGCGCAAGGTCTATGTCTAATGCCTCACCCACACACCCCTCACCACCTGGGGGGGGCACGGACATAGAAAAAGCAAGAACGAAGCCTGCCAGCCCCTCACTAATTCATGGGCACGCGGGGGCGCAGCATGCAGCTGCGTGGTGGGTTTCGTTTGCACATGACTGAGGGGAAAGACACACACGCCGCTGCCGCAAGCGCCGCGGGGCCTGTCGCTGCTTCTCCCGTACTTTACTGGAGCGAGACGAGCCAAGCACGCACCAGCTGAAGAAGAAAGGTGGCCGCTCCACGTCTGTTAAAAAAAGAGAAGGGCCACCATGTGAAAGCCAGGCGCCATCTATCTCCAAACTTCAGCGCCCCACTTTCTACAGCTTCCAGCATTGCAGAACGCTGGGCTCGCTACGCATACCAAAAAGAGAAAAAACCACCCCACGAGGAAAGGCCCGCCCCAATCGTCAAGGGCAGCGCCCCCGCCGAGTCAAAGCCTTGCAGCTTTGTCGAGTCGGTGGCCCCCCTTGCTTCTCTTCCTTCACCTTGGGACAACGATTGACAAAGACCAGCCGACTGAAGGAGAGCGAGGCGCACCGGCAGAACTACCTAGCCACCTCGCACCGCCTCCGCCTGCCCTCGCCTTCTGCTCATGATAGATCTAACACAGCCAAGCAAGCCCCGCGCTGGAGTGAGCCCCCAGAGATAGCGCGCAACTTATTTGCCCTGGCGCCCATTTCCTCACGCGTGACCCCCGGCCAGGGCGGGCGCTCGCAATAAGATGAAGAAGCACGCCACGCACTGGCAGCCCTGCCCAAAATGGACAGAAAGGCGCAGCAGCTGTCTGCCCAACTCCTTTAATGAGAGCTACGCGAAGCACCCACGCAACGAGCGCCGCGGCCACGAACGAAGGGAGAAAAAGCGAAAGCCGCCAGCAAGCAGCGGCAGCGGAGGACACTTTCGAGCAAAATGAAGACCAACCCCGAGGCGACTCAGATAAGAAGACGGGCGGCAGAAGTTCCCTTGCTTACTTCTCAGCGTCTCCCCTTGAAGCCACGGCTACGAACTTCGAGAAACAACCAGCGGCACACCCCGGAGGTACTTTCTCGCCCTTTTTGCCAGATTTCGAGGACTTCCCACCACTCCTTCGCTGACAGACAAGACAAGCCGCACAGCTTGAAAGTAGGTAGCGAGATGCAAGCGCAAGCCCTGGCAGCGGCATGCGGCGCGTGGCCAGCTTGCCTGTGCCTCTGTCTTGGTCATCTATGCCTCAAGCTGGCCGCGCGCTGCACATAAGCGCAGCGGCCAAAAACCGCGCCCCAGCTGGCGCTCTTGTTACCAAATGCCCACCCTTCAGCCCTGCCTCCTCGCCTGCCAGCTGAGTCAGCGCCCCTGAGTGATATCTATCTAAATAGCAGCAAGCGCCGCGGCCCGGGGTCGCTGAATGATAGAAGAACCACAGCCACAGCCTGCGGCGATGGCCTGACGCTGCAGCCCCCTCTCTCCACGGCGTCAGGCAGCCGGGGGCGGGGGCTGGCAGTGGCGTCAGCCATCGGAATGACTACAGTGCCACGCACAACAAGCGTGGCAGCGAGCCTTCCAAGCCACCGCGACCACGATGCACACCAACCAAAAAGAGACAAACCAAGCACGCAACAAGCAACAGCCACCCGCAAAAAAGACACCAACCACGACCCACAAACGCAAGCGCCAACGAAACCAGCAAGCACCAACGCAAGCCCTTGCGCGTGGAACAATACCAAACAAGCACCAAGAGAGCGCGGGCGACCGCTCTGACGGTATGCCTGGCGCGCAGCCTAGAAGCTCCCGGCGGCCCGCGCATAGAATATCACCCAAACGAAGCAAGCAAACCACGCAGAGAAGCGGCGCGCCACGCCTTGGCCGTGCTGCAGCACCGCCCAGCAGTATCGACAGCAAGCCCTTGGCCCTGGCGCGTCTTCTTCATTTTGCGACCCCGCTCAGCCTGCCGCCGCCTCATGCGCCTGGGCCTGCACCTCAAGCAAAGGCAAAAGCAAAGCCGAAAGCAATGCGCGCCTATTTATGGCGGAAGCCCCGCGCCAGAAGCAGAACAATCAACAAGCGACAAGAGACGAAGCGAAAACCCACGACATTCAAGCAACAACGGGGGAAAGCAGCCACCCCCCCTGCCGCAGTCCCTTCCCCGTCTCTCGTTTGCTCCCTCCTGTACCCCTGCAAGTGTGAAACTACTCACACACAGGAGGCGCCCCCAGCTCGATACAGTTGCACCTCATCCCGCCACCCGTTGCTAGTGCCAACTACAACACAGCGCGCAGCCTCTGCAGCGCTTGCCGTGGCGGCGACATTTGTTAGCCAAGCTCGAAGACTACGGGCCAAGGCCTTAGCTTCTTAGCTAGCTATCTGAGAACACTCACACGAAGGAGCCGAAGCGACAAACCCCGAAAACAACTCCCAGCGAAATGCCATCAGAAACAAACAAGACACACACGACACGCAAAGAAGAAGAGGCGACAAGTATCCACACTGACTTCCAACACAAACAACACAGCGCACGGGGATGGCCTTGCGTACAATATGACACCACCCACAGGGATGCGCTTGCCACCGCTCCACTACTCACCCCAGGGGATGCCTTTGGGATTTCCTCAGGATTTTCCCGGGATTTTCTACACGCGCCAGGTTGTTGTTTCTGGTGTTTGTAAGTCCGCTCCGCTTCGACTTCCTGCGTGAAGGCGGCCCTGCTTAGACGTGGACGCCCCGAAGACGAGTCGCGGCGGAAGGTAGCCGCCTGTCGTTGTCCTTCGTCAAGCTCCCCGCCCATCCAACCCCGGAGGCGGATTTCCTGCGTCGGGCCCTTGCTTTCCTCGTTGTTCAGGAAGAGGCCGCCCGCCTCGTCGTTGAAATCGAAAAGAAGCGCCGCTTTCGCCATTACCTCACTCCATGCCGACTTGCTGCTCGTGGTTACTCGGCGCAAGTTCGCACACCCGGGGGCTGCTTGCTCCGCCTTCGCCATGGCGCCGCCCTGGACCTTCTTCGCCAGCGACTTCCCGACGCCGGAGTTGGCAATCCCCGTCGTGTGTGACCTGGTGACTACGCCGTCGACCGTGCTTGCCGGATGCTGGCAGTAGTCCACGAAGGTCCGCCGCGAATCTTCTTCGAGGTCTGCAGGCAGACCCGTTTTTTCCAGGACGTCGCACACGAGCGCCCCAACGCGCAACCGCCGGACGTTCGCGGAGCCTATGCGCCGCCGCTTTTCTTCCTCGTCACACTGCTCCAGAAGGCCGCCAAGGAGCTGCGTGTACTCGGCGCCCAGCGGGGAGACCCCCTGACTGTCGTCCCGTTCCTCGCTGCTGTCGTACTCGTCGAGCGGAACATAGGCGCCGCCGCGCCCACTGTTTTTTGCTGTCCACTCTTCCAGCTCCTGTGCCGAATAGTGTCGGCTTTCCTGGTCTCGTTCATGAGGAAGGAGGAGTAGCAGAGCAGCTACCGTTCGAAGGCACTCGCCGGCCTGGGCCGTGCGGTTCGTTGCGCTCCGTCAGCTTCAGGAGACTAGGGTCTGTCGTATTTCGGACCTGATGCCCTTGCAGCAAGAGACGCGCCACCCTCTGGCATACCGCGACGCGCCTCGCACTGGCCTCCTTGCTTAGTAGGCGGGCACGCTGGTTTGGCGGTATGGCTTCCCGCCTTTCATCTTGCCGCACCGCTTCCCCCTCAGCGCTGGAGGACAGGACGGCCGCAACCTCTTCGGCGCTTGAGGACAAGACCACGGCGCCGCCCGCGGTCGATGTCCCAGCGGAAGCGCGAGTCCCGGCAAGGCGAGTCGGAGCCCGCTCTACCTCTTCTGCCTCCGCACGCACGGGAGCCGGATCCCCTTCGAGCTTGACGCGCTTCGGCGCCCGCGCCCCTTCCTCGTCCGAGTCTGGTATGGCGATCATATCGTCGGCATACTCTTCATCGCACGCAGAGCACCGCACACGCGGCAGGTCGTCCCGGTCGCGCAAGTCGGGGGCGCGACTCTGGGCAGAGGTGGGCGCCCGTTTTCGACTCAGGCCGGCGGCTGCGGGGTCGCCGTCTCCGAATCGGTCGCCCTCTTGGCTACCGATGTGAGGCGCTTCGCTCGTTACAATTGACGGCGGGGCAGCCCTCTTCGAGGCTCCTTCTCCAACGGCGTCGGGCTGGTCTACTCCACTGCGCTGGCCTGTCGTTCCGCAGCCATGGCAGAAATCGCCGCGCTGCGTAAAGCCATGCCCCTCGCGCGTGTGACGCCGGCGAAGGTCTTCGCTGGTGTTAGGCATGCGGCGCGCCTTCCACACTCGAAACAGCAAACGCAGACTGGGCTGTTTGCCCAAGCTAATGCCTCAGCCCTCTCGCCGAGGCATTGAAGAACACCAGGCCCCGCTGTTGCAGATTGAGTGGGATAGATACTAATCAAACAAGGGACGCGGACGCAATCAGTATCAATGTGGCCCATGGAAAAAGCACCGCGAACAGTTGAGGGCTTACCAATGACACCAATCAGCTTCATCGAATACAACAGCACAAAGCCGAAACTGCGAAAGTGGGGCGGATGGATCATGCGCAGTCTATGAGTGCCGACCTTTGGCATTATCGTCGTGCCAGTGTATTGTGGGCCAAATCAAATACGACGATGAAAAAGTAGGCAACTACACTGGCGCAATCTTGAGCCAAAGTGGCTGCGTAGTCAGTAAAAGTCAGCGCGTCAACAACGTAACTCAACAAATACAAGCTCAGAACTCTTTGGTAGTGAGTTAGAATTTCAGTGCTGTACGCTATAGTATACCGTGGCCGCCAGGACCTGACAAGAATCGGCTGTCGCATAATATCAACCCAAATGCACCTACTAGAAGATGGCTAAGAAGTAAGTTAAATATTTTAGATTAGTTAGGTTATAAATATGCACTCTGCAGCACACCGATGTCAAGCTATAGCTATAGACTGATTAGAAGGTGTCTGAGTTGTCCCATGCATGTACTGGAGCCATAACTTACAGAGCATGGTCGCGCCGTGCGAACAATGATCCAAAGCGCTCCAGTCTGGAGGCCGAGACAAAACTGCAACCCAGTCCTTCTTTTTCGTCGTCTTCGCAAGAAATGGCAACTTCCCGGCTAACAACTGGAAAAACACTACCCCCAAGCTCCATACCTTTGTATGTTTTAGAATGTAAAGCAACCTCCGACCTTATGGATTGCATTGCATGGATGGCATGCGTGGCATGGATGGACCACCCCAAAAGCAATAAACTTTTCGCGGCGCCCTTCGAGTGCCATACTTCCTCCGCAGTACCAGGCTGCTCCGCCGAAGAATTGCTTTACGATACACCAACACAACCCACAGCCCCACTGTGACCCCGCCCCAGACACAAGCAAGAAGCAGCGCAAACGCCGTGGCCTGTGTGCACCAGGGAACAATGAGCAAGACGGCCGAGATCCCAAGCAAGCTAGCCTAGTCGAGCTACTTACAGTAGCTAATACCTGGCAAGAGCACTACCCAGGTACCCCCACAACGAGCGCGGACAGGCGCCAGGCGCTCCGCATGCTCCGACCGCGCTGAGAAGGGTGTGGCTGAAGATGAGGAAGGCGGGCCGCGCAAAGACAAACGCAAGAAGCAAAACAGACAGCAACGCGGTGGCCCCCCTATGTCACACCCTGAGCCTTCGCCCCCGTGTCCCTCCCTTAAGGAGGTCGCATTCTGACCCCCTCGGCCCATGCAATGCATGCCATGCCATCCATGCCATCCAGCATCCCTCTTGCGAAATGTTCTATAATATTCAAAGAAGAAAAAGAAAAAAGCGGAGGGAGCTAGGACGCCGGTGGCGGGGAAGGTATGAGTGCCACAGGCGCGGCTTCTCTCCAAACACGCCGAGCCCGAGCCCGAGAGAGCTAAGCAAGGCAAGCGGAGCAGTCCGCTTCGCCTGCGTTGCGATGGCTTGCATGCGCTGGATACACCGCCCCGCCGGGCCTCACGCTGAGAAAAGTCCAACGAGTGCCCCCCTGCTGTCCTTGCAGCAGGTGCGCCGCAGCCTCGCCCCTCGCGCCCGTCTCCCTCTGTCTAGGTGAAGAGCCACATCTATCGACAGAAGAAAGCCGCGGCTACTCCGGCGCCGTGTGCGTCTTCAGTCTCCGGAAAAGTGACGCGGCCCGAGTTGCAAAGAACCAAGGCGGCCGAGCCCGAGCACTCTAGCGGCCATACCGCAACAAACGCGCCCGCGATGCTTCGCGCCTCCTGTCCTCCCATCTTCTCCCGGGGGTGTTGTACTGTTTGCAGAAAGCGCGACAAGGTTGAACACTGAAAGCCTTGCCGCTTTTACCGGGGCCAGCTTGCTGGGGTGTGGCACTGCCTGGCGCGCCCCTTGCGGAAATGAATCGAGACGCCCCGCGCTGCTGGTGCTTTTCCGCCATAAGTCGCAAGCCTCTGGGTGCTGCGCAATCTTTTGCCGGCGAGTGGCCTAGCTAGCCCCATCCCGCTCGCCTACGTTCCACGTCGGCAATGGGTCTGGCGATGTTTTGCGAGGCAGCGCGTGCCATGAGATAAAGGCACGCTTTCCCGTTGTTGGGCTCCGCTGTCTTCTGTGCCTCCCCGAGTCAGCCACAGCCTCGCTCGCTCTACGTCCGATTAAACGGCTTCGGGTTTGGGGTTCAGTGCTGCGCGCAGCTTTGTAGTGCTGTCATCTTCGAGCGACGTACTTTAACTGCACAAAGAGCGCCCGTCTCCTCCCTTCGTTCTACATGGAGAACGCAACAGCGACGCGCCCAAGGAGCTCCCGAACCGCGCCAGGCGTCACGCGTCTTCAAAAACTCACCCCGCCCGGACTCAGGCCTTCGACTGCGATGGCACCAGAAAGGGAGCCAAGGCTCTAGACCGTTACCCCGTCGCGGCCTCCTTAGCGATTGGCGTTCCACTATGCCCGCTCTTGGTCAGTAGCAGGCCTACAGAAGCCTTGAAGCGGCGCCTAGGATATGCTAGGGCAATGCGGTAAGCGTTTGACCAGATCAACCGCGGGACGAAATCCCAGCCCAACCTGTACCGGAGAGCTGTGCTTTGAGCGTGCTGAAACGGGGGCCCTCGGGCCCTTCCATCGAAACCCCCGAGGAGATAGTGGCCCGCGGCGTCCCACGCGGGAGCGTCTCACGGCGCGGCGCTACATTTAACCCCCCCGCAGCCTTCTGCCGTCAGCCGCGTCGCTGACGCTGCGGAGGCGACGCCGGGAAGCTGGAGATAGGAAAATCCGAGGTCCATGAAAATGCTAACTAAAAGGAGCAAGAGTTTTTATGTAAGTAGTACGTCGCACTTTGGTCCGAAATGTTGATTCCAAACTTCTGGCGCCATGCAGACCGGCGTGCCAGCAATGGCGGAGCTCTTTCCTGTTTGCTTATCAAACATTTCCGCCAGACCCAAATCGATAATGACAGCATGCGGCTTCGTTGCGGAATCTTTGGATGGAGAGAATGTGTACTCGTGGAGATTGATGCACTCTACTTAGCCATTACAATAGAAAGTAGTAGTAGGGCCATAACATTAGAGGTAGACCAATCGAAAAAGCTAGTGCCGATTGAAAGAGGACGTGAGCCTAGGTTCTTCTTGATAGTGAGCACTTCTGTCGTCATCCAATACATAGAATACCAAAATAGATCAACATGAGAAAGAGTACTGCCATCATCCAGAAGCATGACGTTTTCGGCTTTCAGGTCTTTATGCATAATTCCACGCCCATGGACGTACGCTATGGCATTCAGCTTAGAAGGGGTTCTAGACGTGCTACTTTAAGAGAGAAACAAACTTGATACTAGATACTCATCCGGAGGCTGTGCTTTGTTGGACTTATAATAATCTAATCAGTCCTCGTCGAGACGACCTACTAGAATCGTGGTCGTTCATGTGGCCATAATCAATATTTGCTCCATGACAATGGATATCCATTTCTCGTTGAGGCGGTAGCCAGAACGATAATTACTTTCGATCACGTCCATCAACTCGCCCCCGTTTGCGCTTTCCATCAAAATGTAGATGTTGTTGTAATCTGGTTGTTGGGGTAGTAGTTGAGGAAATTGGATTTTTTTCGGTGTGACTGAGCAGCTAGACTAGTATCGAGCAGTAATCTTGACTCAAAAATCAGTACCTTCGAATGAAAGAAATGTTTTTCCTAGAGAGCCATAAAGTCAAAAAATACAAATAGCCAAATTATCTGGAATATAACTGGTATAGTGCAGTAGTCTGATGTTGATGCGAATCTACTCGGCAGTCTGCCTACGATTTCCCAGACGAGTCTACTCTCATCTAAAAAGAGGACAGATACTGTCTTAGTAACTAATGCAGTCCACCTCCTCCTCCTCCTCCACAGGTAACTAATGCAGTCCTCGTCCTCCTCCACATGTTGAAACTACAAACTGCAGACAATTGTATTACAGATTCTATTACTTCTACCTAATAATACAGATTCTATTGCTTCTACCTTCGAAATATTCGTAGAGCCGAATGATGTGTGGGTGATCGAGTGTCTTCAATGTGTCGATCTCCAACTGCAACTCTTCAGGTGGCATCGCGGATTTCGCTTTATTGATAACCTTCAACACCCTCTCTTGCTTCGATGAGAGGTCCTCCACCAGGTACACGAGACCGAATGTCCCTTCGCCTTTAGCTTAGATGAAAAGATGATCGATTGATTGATTGATTGATTGATGAGCTTAGTCTACTTGAGCTTGAGCTTATCTTAGCTTAGATGAAAAGATCCGTCTTGAGAAAGATGAGATCCGTCTACTTGAGCTTGAGCTTAAATCTAAAAAAGAAATTGAGATCTTGAGCAGCTTTACGGTAGAAAACAAGATGGAGCTTTTGTGTAGAAGAAGAAGATCGTGAGCTTATCTTATCATGATGTCGTATGCTTATGAATAGATGTTGGACGGATGAATATTAGATGGCATATTATTTAGATGCATTTTTGATTCATCAAGATCTTTTTGCACACCAAAAGCTCGGCTATGGACGCATGCTACCTCCATATTGAATGTGATTTGTGATGTTGAGTCTGCGCATGAAGTCCATGTGAGGATCATGCGAGGTTCATTTGAGAAGGAATTCCTGACAGCAGGTATCCATAAATTGTGGTGGAGCCGACCAAACTAGATGAAAAAAGACGACAGACTAGAGCAGGTATCCATAAAGTTTTTTCAGTGTCTTGTAGAAATCCTCAGGTCGTCCACTCTTGTTTTTGTCGATGAAGAAGTCTCGCCGAATCCCTGCCTTGATATAGCGGTCTCGGACCCTCCTCAAAATAGCCGCGTAGAGATTCAGAAACTCGTTAAACTCCAAAACTCCGAGATATGAAGAAGGTGTCAGTGTGAGAAGGACTTAGAATTCAAGAAACTATTTATTACTTAAAAGAAAGAAACTGAATGCTACAGAAAAAATTATACTGTTACTGCTACAGAAAGAGACAAGTCTATCAGACGGTCGCTATAGTCCTCCTGCTACGGAAGATACTCAATACTCTACTTACCCCCCTCAATGTAAGTATGGATAGAGAGCTTCAAAGCCACAACTAGAAACTTTTGATCATTGAGCACAGAGAGGATCTAGAACTAGAAGGGGTGCTTATAAGTAGGGTCATAACTACAATCAATGAGCATCATGTGCGGTACTCATAAATTCTTATTCGTATCGAATTTGGTGAAAAGCGCCTCTAATAATCGATCGTCGTTAAGTGGCGGAAGGCCCACCTCTCGATTGAGATCCTCGATCAATTTCCGGAGCTCGTCCAAGGACAGCATACCCGGACTCCCCGTGTTGTACCTCTTAAACCACGCTTTTCCGGCGCGGGTGGTCCCTTCCGCAGTGCTAAGCACTTGTTGGACCTGGTTTTATTTTTGCAAGTAGACAAAGTGTAAGTGAAAAACTAGGTGGAGTGAAAAACTAGTACGCTTATGAATCATCTCAAGATTCTTAATTTGCAGAGCAGAGTGACTGAAGAGGCATCAAACGATGGATCATGGTGCTTTCGCTTTGTAAGACAAATAATTTTTCGTTCTCCTTAGCGGATCTATTAGAGTACTTATTTTCAAATGGTCCTCACTCCTCAGACTCAGAGTATGCATCTACCCTATAATTTGTAGTACCTGCTTAAGCTGCTCCGGTGATGGTGTAAAAACATGGTCGAATTTCGATGGTCTCGCTCCTCCTAATCGAAAGGCAGTATGAACACATAGACTGTACTGCTACGCACAATAAGAAACACGCTGACTACACATTTATAGAAAGAATGCACGATTGCTACAACGCACAACGAGATGAAACACGCTGACACCTGGGTAGAAGGCTCCGCTGAGTCTAGCCCAAAGAAGTACTTAGGTGCGTACGTCAGTTAACGTACGTAGTTGTCCGAAAAAACTTTTCTAGAACAAGAGGTGCTTGCATATTTTCAAAAAATGTCAAAAGTATAATGCAGTCTATGTAGTTTTCCACCTTCATAATTTTGTGCACTGGCAGCAGGCGCAGCCCCTTTCTCTGCATTGTAGATATCCCATGTTTGCTGCAGCGTCATGTACTTCTTACTCGTTGCTTTGTGCAAGTAACTGACTTTGCCTGGTCGAGAGGCAGAAGGTACCACCACAAAACCCGGAGGTAGCTTTACGTCGTTTGGATTCACTTCCGCCATCCTCTTGTGGTCGGGTTGTAGTACTGTACTACTTAGTGTCGACTGCGGAAGGAAGTGGAGGTGGTCGACTGTGGAAGGAAGTGGAGGTGGTCGACTGTGGAAGGAAGGAACTAGACGTACTTAGAAATGCTTTGACCTTGTCGGAGGAGGGTCAAGCGTGGACGAAAAAAAACTAGTTGTAGTACTGTACTACTTAGAAGGATGTTGATCCCCTCTAGTACAGTAGCCAAGTTGTGCTGGACGTGGTCTACGTCTAGTAGGAGCAGCAGTGGAAATGATCCTCGTAGTACTGAAGATTTGATCTGATGTTGACGCTATTAGTGGAAGTGGTCTGGTAGGAGCGGGGGAAAAAATGATCCTCGTAGTACTGAAGATTTGATCTGATGTTGACGCTATTTTTAGTGCTATAGTTAGTGGAATATTGCCTCGGACGGGACCGTGAGTGCTTCTTTCAAGTGACGTCGATGCTACTGCTTTGTGTGGCGATGTCGGATGTCTTGTCTATCGAAGGCTTAGGAGAGCCATGACAAACGGCAACGAAAGCACCTCTAACCTACCCAAAGCACCTCTAACCTACCCTGAAGTTTTACTCCGTTGTCGTTGGTCCAAGCGCGAAGCTGGACTTGTACTGGACTACCATACAGTGGTCTTCGTAGTCGGACTACATTAGGTGGAATTCCGACTACGAAGACCACACGTTACTTTCGAAGTTAGTCTTGCTTTAGCTAGAAGATTGACTTGGCTTTAGCAAGAATTCGTTTCGCAGCTAGAATACGTTGTGTGGCTGCAGTGAACCTATTCAACACATGTGTGTCAACACGACTTTCCCTGACTTGCCCAGACTGGCCATTCCTACAAAAAATGAAGAATTTGATGAGAGACTTCGCGGTATTATGACGCTGTCTGTGAATGATGTTGACTAGTACTCTTTGATATCATACTACTTCTACTCAGCACCTGATGTTGACGACTACTCTTTGATTATATACTACTCTTTGATGCTGAGTACTATGATGCTGAGTACTATGATGCTGAGTACTATGATGCTGATGTAGTATTGTACTTCTCAGTATTTCTCTGGATCTCTTCACGAGACCAATTGAACGGCGTTAGGTCCACACTTGCCGTGAAGAGTCACGCGCGGTACACAGACAGAAGATTGCCGCGCGGCTACTACCGTGAAGAGTCACGCGCGGTACACAGACAGATAGAAGGGAGTCACTACTCTACCTATACAACGCTCGCGAGTGGTGCCTTCTCGTCTCCTGGTCTTCATTTTCAGTACGTCTAGGTGTCAGAGTTTCTTTGGATTGGACAAAGCTGACAGACAGTTGACATCAGACAAACATCTTCATCAAGTTAGGAAGTAGTTATGCTTATGGCACCACATCGAGAATTTATATTAACAAGTCACTACTTGATGTAATTGAGATTTGTGGATCAATCAATCAATCAGAATGCCTCCACAGGGCACCGACCTCCCTGCAGAATCATAAATGAAATAGATACGCAAAGATCTACTTGATTCCCGCTTCCTGGTTGCTGCAGGTCCCTGGAGGAAGCATCAAAGCCTTCAAAGCGGTCAGATTCTTCTTGATCATAGAAAGCATCTTCTTCATGTCAAGAATTTAGAAGTCGGGACTCTTTTCCTAGCCTCTCTCATCTGCGTGGAATTTTTTCAAGCGTAGTTTCAGCACCGATTTTTCGTACTACACAAGAACTTGAAAAAGCGGCGTTCGTGTCTGCAGATTTTGTTGCACGACGCAATATGTCAGTCAACGCAGGACAGTCAAACGTTGAGAACTGTCGTTGCTAAGGGTTGAGAACAGGCAAACTGATATGCGACGCATGCACAATCTCCTGTTATAGCGTAATTTAAATTTATGGCGTAAATTATATCCCTGCATGTTCTTGTGTCTTGCCTTTCTTGTGTCCAGTAAGCGCGTGTCTACTCAGCGATGACCAGTAGATTGCGAGCGGCGAAGGATGATCAGTTAAATAACATCAAATGCAAATATTTTGAGGGGTTTCAAGAACAGTGAAATGCGGTTGTGCGTCTTCGGGGTTAGATTCTAGTTACCTCTAGAAGTGTTCGTTAGGTGTGAGGATTATGATACCAAGACATCGTTATGCAATTTGAACATTGTATGTAGCGCAGATGAATGTAATAAAAATAGTTCACTATTTGTTGGTCTGAAGAAGATCCTATCGGTCATGTTCATGCATTTTCCAAGATTTTCTAGACGTTTCACATCCACGTGTACAACAGCTCAAGCGAGTTCATTTCATCTTCCCTGCGTGGTCCATGATAGCGATAGTATGCTGATGATAGCGATATTAGTATGCTGACCTACCTCTTTGAATGTCGTCTATGTTTACCATGATACTTCTCTTTCTCCAGCACCTCCTCTGCGTCAACAACAACAACAACCTACGATCTACGTGGTCTTTGTTGACTATTTTCCCCTAGTTCCGACACTCTCCTCCACCTCCTCTGCGTCAACAACAACAACAACCTACGATCTACGTGGTCTTTGTTGACTATTTTCCCCTAGTTCCGACACTCTCCTCCACCTCCTCTGCGTCAACAACAACAAAAGCTCCATTAAGTGAGGTTCTACAACTTCAAATCTAAATAGTAAGTCTTGCTTCCTGCAAATCCTAAGATTGATTCATCTATTTTTCATTCAAGTAGTCTAGCTTCCTCTTACTCCTTCTAGGATTCATGATGAATCATTCAGCTTCATCTATTCTTACGGTTCCTAGGATCCATGCCTCAGGGTTCCATGTCCGGATCCTTCTGTTTCCATGTGAGACGGGTGCCGTCTTCCAGTGCGTTGATCTCCTCCATAGCCTCTTGCGGAAGGCTGAAATCAAACACTTTGGTGTTCTCTTCGATACGGGAAGGGCTGTTAGAAGGGCTCAAATTGTATGTGCATCAATGTGAGGATGCTATGTATAATGACAATGCGTTAGTCGTGGCTAAAAAAATGACTAAAGTAGGAAGAAGACTACATTACTTCTAAGTTGCTTTACGACAATGATGGCTGTAGTACAACTACATAAGTTGCTCTAGTACAATGAACCGGTTGTTCTACTACATAAGTTGCTGTACTACGAAATTGCTGGCTGTTGCTGTACTACGAAATTGATGGCTGTACTACAATGATGGCTTTACAAAAATGATGTTGTTCCAACTCATAGGCTAAAAAAGACTACATCTACATAATACTTTGCTCTTCTATTAAACTGATGGCTGTACAACTACATAGGTTGCTCTACAACGATGATGTTCCAACTCATAACCTTTTCGCTTTTCGGAATGATAGCCACGTTACTCTGGAGAGCCCAACGGAGTAAAACTTGTGCCGGAGTGCGTCCTACTTCCTTAGCAACCTGAGTAGAAGATGATAGACGTCGCAGAGGGTTATGCTGGTTGGGGGGTTGATTGTTCTGCTGCTAGTAGTTTGCTTCCTTGCTTTGGAAAAGAGTTCTCCCATCTTGAAAAAAAATGTGAAATCGAGTAGAGGATCATGAGACAATAGAAAGTTGCAGTGGAGCAGATACGATACAACGCGAGAAGAAGAACCTTGACGATCGTTGGGTTCGTGGTCAACGTGAAGCCGCTCTTGGACTTTGGTTCGCTTCCGCCGGAAGTTAGAGATGTTGATGTTTTAGGAAATATGTGAGACTGATGGAGGACTCATGGCACAGTAGTTTCTTAGTAGGAATGGACTGGATGTAGTATAGGATAGGAGGCGGTCCGCCGCCCACAGTGTGATCTGCATCATCGAGCGAACATGTGCAGCCACAAAAGGACTACCAACTTAAATTTATTTTTCAACTACCATTGTCTCTGATCTTATATAATATAACGCCCCCTCTACCGCCCCTTTCTATTCTTTTGGAGGTATTCGACAAAGCATTACGTCGTCCCCCACAACATTACTCTAGTTCTACTAGAACTCCTCTGTGTGCTGGCAAAAGAGATCATGATAGAAATGAACACCTTTTGGCGAAAGAGGTCATGATGGAAAATATTTTCTAGATCGAGGATGTACATTATACTGCTGTTCACGAGGCCTAAAGACCTCCTAAGGGTTGAACTACTCACAAAATAATAAGGGTAGTCATGATCATCGTATTTGTGACGTGTAAACAATGTATCGAGTTAGTCACCATCTACATACAAAATCGAGTTAGTCACCACACTACTTACTCACTATTATGGGGGTAGGGAATTCATCTCCAAAGTCATCTGGAAGAGAAAGGGAGCCAGATGATCCGTGAGACGAATTCCCGAACCCGATACCTCAAATACACAAAATGATTATAAAAAAGGTCCTCGACACAACAATTAAGTACAACATTCATGCATAAGAGAGAAGCGTAGCCTTGCACCAAAATGCCCTGTTTTCCGCAGTACTTGCGAAGTTCTTTTTGCTGCAGCAACGGGTGAAACTCGATCTGCAAGATCATGGGCTGGATGCGACAGTTCTCCACAATGTGCCTCAGTTGGCGCAGCGAATAGTTGCATAAGCCGATGATCTGTTCAGATTGGTTGGGGTGTGATAAAAACCTACGAAGTCCTTAAAAATATGCACTCGTGTGCACTTCCTTGACCCTTCCATCTAGATCTACTTGATGACGATGCTAGTCGATTCAGATTGGACCTACGACCCTCCCGCACCTCTTTTGGGTTCTGCGAATTGGCTGGGGTCATGTACGATAGTCTTGCGAGTGTATCAATTGTCTCACAGTCTGAGCGCGTAGTTTTCACGGGGGAGAGGGCACCGAAGCGCTTAGTTTTCACCGAAGGGGTAACAAAGCGGCTACTTTTCGACGAAGGGGCGACGAAGCGGGGGGCTCGCTCACTAGTTCAGCCTTCTACGAAACAGACCCCAAGAGCGCGAAAGCAATCGCGACGCGGCGGAGTCCCGCGGCAGCCGCGACGCCGGTCCCGCGGCGGTGGAGGTAGTTCGCTTTTCGCGTCACCCACGCCGCAGCGCCGTGGTCTAGTGAGTCCCACTCAGGACCGCAAAAGGGGGCTGAAGGTTCGAACCCCACCGAAGGGGGCCGAAGGTTCGAACCCCACCGAAGGGGGCCGAAGGTTCGAACCCAGCTGAGCGAGGGGTAGCCTGGGCGGGGATGTAGGCCAACCCTCGGCAACGGCCTAAGCCCTCAACAAGGAGGGCCACCAAAGGGGGCCGAAGGTTCGAACCCCATTAAAGAGCCGAGACGCGGCCGCACAAAGAGCCCGGCAGAAACCCAAACAACACCCGGCCAAAGTGGACCAAGCAACCAAGACGGCAAAGAACCGAGACGCGGTCGCGTGAAGAGCCCGGCAGAAACCCAAACAACACCCGGCCAAAGTGAACCGAGCAACCAAGACAGCAAAGAGCCGAGGCGCGGTCGCGTGAAGAGCCCGGCAGAAGCCCAAACAACACCCGGCCAAAGTGAACCGAGCAACCAAGGCAAGCTACGTGGCTTCGCCCGGTGATCTGTTCACCTCACGATGTCATTTTGGTCACAAGTCACAGAGGTCCAGAATGGGTCACAGGTTAATGGAGTTCTATTCGGTCTTAGGTGATTAGGTTTAGATTAGTAGAGTTCGACTCAATGTCACGCAAATAAGTCAGGAAGTAGCTAGCTGTTGCTATCAACAAAAAAGGACGAAGAACTATTCGAAAAACTGAAATTGAAATAAGTGAGTAACTACATAAATAAGGGAGACACTAAAAGAAGAGGAATGTAGTCAAGACTTTTGCATTTCAGTCAGGAACTCGCTTATTTTGAGTTTTCGATATAAGTCATATACTACCTTGACTCTTCCATCCATGAACAATTCCTCCATCACGGTCCAGGTTTCGAGTCGCGTATCAGCCCCATTCCAATCCGCAGGCATGATGCCTGGAGTTCCGTCTTCATCTGTTGTTTGTTGGTCATTGAATCCAAAAAAAAGAACAAGTCCGTCGCACATCATAAAGTCGACACCGTGACCAGCTGTTCACCACATCTCTAACCTATAATTGTGAAAGTGAAGTTCTTCACAATCACATATAATTAGAGTAAGTAGGTACTATTCTTAAGCGGCCATCCGCGTTTGGGTCCTGGCCAGTGAACGAGATAGGAGTCCAACGGCTGCGTTTGGACGACGTGTGGCACCTTCTTGGTGGGCATCTGCAATAGGCCTGCTTGTTGGCAGGTCTTATTAAACGCTTTCATCGTTCCCTGATAGAGTGAGAATTTGGTAGAGCTAGAGTGAGAATTTGACAGAGTGAGAGTGGCCATTTTAGCTGCAATCAGTACTAGGCTACAAATAAAATAAAGCCGTGTTCGGTCTGCATCTGACAACAGCGTCTACAAGTGAGATCCACTACTTGTACTATACACGTAATTCGCATTACAAATAAGCCATGTTCGGTCTACATCTCCCAAAAACATCTGTAAGTACCATTCGGCCGTGTCCAGTCTGCCACAGCTTGGATTGAATGATAGGCCCACTCATTGCGCCCGCCTCTGTAGCCAGGTGCAGAAACTTCAAATTAGAAGATTTTGTGATAAGTTTATGTTGTGAATAATACTTCTTACCCTCACACTAATAGGGGTCCTTCTTTCCCTTGCTGCAGTAATATCCTCGGTATCCTGTGCACTAATAAATTAAATGTAATGTCCTAATGATCCTGTGAGTTTGTTTAACAAGATGAAGTCTCCGAAGTATCTTTGTAATGTATGAATAAGAGTTGTAAGAAAATCTAGAAATGTAAATCATGGAACATCAACCCCTAAGAGGTTGAAGTTTGAGTATGCACCTACAAAAGAAGTACCTAGTACAAATACGCACCTACAACCATAACAACGTTGCACAATCTGAATTCACCCTTGTCTGGGTTCAGCGTCACAACCTGATACTTGGCTTCCTTCAAGGCCTTGTCATCCTTCGGATCGGGTGAGGTTAGAATAGTAGTAGTAGTAGTAGTGTACCCATTCGTGGGGTATGGTTGAGTACCCATGCACAGGTAGTGCTAGTAGTTGACAAATTTAGCACAACTCCACATGTTGTCTGTCTAATCTTGAACAACTAGCCATCAACAGTCAAAACTGTTCACTCAAATTCATTCCTTTACCAGGTCTTGAGGTGTCTTTTGACGCTTAAGCGACATCGAACTTAATTATTGCATGCATCCTTCTTTCATCTTAGCACTTTGAAGAATAGTTGTAGTAGAGGTGAGGTATCTTTTGACCTAGATCAGAGGCCCTAAATATCGGTTGAACGGTGCAGTGACCTTGTCCGGATATCCGTGTTTCTTGACAGGGTCCGGATGTTCTGGTAGGTGGGTCCTTTCCGGTGTTGGGAGCTTGATCTTTCGTAGACCCATCTCGTTTTCGTAGACTGCAGCTGAGTCCACCAACCGGTACCCGAAATCGAAAGCGGACCACTTTTCACCTGAAGTGTGTATAAGTATGCGAGTAAACCTTAGATAGTCAAAAAAATCCCCCCTGAGATGAACCAATCCCGAACGCGGGACATATGATATATATATGTATTTGGATCTCTATTTTTGGGTGAATGAAGTTAGGACAACTTCGCGTATATGCTGCATCACTATAATATGCATTCTATGTATTAGGTGAATGAAGTTAGGACTTTGCGTATATGTATTCTATGTATTAGGTGAGTGACGAGTTACAATTGGAGCCTTGTAAGTTACAATTGGAGTCCATGAAATTGAAAACCAGAAACAATATTTTTCCAAAGTACGCAGTACTATTCAACTTGAAGCCCTAACTACAAAGGTCTTGCAGCCCTAACTACTTACTAATGGCGCAATGATAGGGGTTGTAGTACCATTGGCGCCCATAATAACTTCGAGGCCAGCGCGATCGATCTTGAATGTCCCGAAGCCAATTATTGGATACATAATATGTTAGAGTGTAGTAGTGCTTGTATTCATCTCTGATGCAGCATCATCTCTTTCTGGTGGGGTATGCTTTTGTTGCTCCCGTACTAGGGGTCCTTGTCTTTGGAGGTAAGTAGGGTATACTTTTATTGCTCCCACTGTTAGGATCCCCCTCTACTCGGTAGTAAACTTTTGTTGCTCCAGCGCTGATGACGCTTGTCAATAGTTGTTTAAAGCATCGCACTCTGCTCCTATTCAAGAGTCGTTTTTTACAAACAGCGTATTCTTCAAACAATGCTGTGTTGCATCCAGATGCAACAGAGATTAGTATACTACCAAAGAGATGATGCTACGAGCTGAGACAGAACCAGTTGGAACTACATTTTCCACCAGTTGGAACTACACTGTAGGATAGGACAGGATAGGACAACCCGGCATAAACAAATCTGTTGTCGAAAGGATACCGCAGGCATTCTATCGTTTTAGCACATGCATTCGGGCCCTTGAGGATCATGAGTGGAAATTTAGAGGAGAAGATTTTTGTAAACATAGGGTATCTTAGAGAAAGACCACGCGTTGGCCTGTTCACTTATCAAAAAGGATATAGATTTAGAAGAAGTGAGTATGTTTCATTGCTCACTTTCTGCGTTGCGAGACAGATAGAAGAAGTGCTTTAGGGTCTTTCCACTCCATGCCCACTTAAAGTAATTATAGTATTCTGAATATTATATCAGAAGCATAGCTCCTATCATTACCGAGGACTTTCTTATTCCACCAAAAATGAACAGCGTCGAAAGGTGCTATTGCATATTCCACCAAAAATGAACAGCGTCTATTAAAGGTGCTTCTATCTAAAGGTGCTATTGGGATTCTTTTGTTGACGTCTATTTCATGATCGCCTTAAGAACCCACGCTTCCGCTATGCCTTTCGCATATTTCACCACGACCTCAAAATACGTCGGGATGTGCATCACCGTCTTCGTCAAACGAGAACTGATTTGCTGTTTGTTTTATAAGGTAGAAGTGTGTGACGAGTGAACTGACTTGCTGTTTGTTTTAACGTAGAAGAAGTGTTCTAGAAGCAGCAGAAGAGTTGTCGTGGCAGTTAGTTGTTCTAGAAGCAGTTGCTCTAGAAGCAGCAGAAGAGTTGTCGTGGCAGTTAGTTGTTCTAGAAGCAGTTGCTCTAGAAGCAGCAGAAGAGTTGTCGTAGCAGTTAGTTGTTCTAGAAGCAGTTGTGTTCTAGAAGCAGTTGTGTTCTAGAAGCAGTTGTTCTAGAAGCAGTTGTTCTAGAAGCAGTTGTTCTAGAAGCAGTTGTTCTAGAAGCAGTTGTAGCTTTTCCTATGCAACACAGTACTATGTTGATCTTTGTTTTTCACGGTAAAATACATACTACTCATTAAGTAATAGATGTGGCTACTGCATTCCTGTTTCAGCTACATTACTCTATCTAAAGGAACGCCAAATTATCAATTCAAATTCTAGTAAAACTAACAAGTAACAGTTAAAAGTAACATTCCTATGTAACAAATTCTAGTAAAACAAGTAAGAGTTTAAAGGGTACAGAAGTAATTCCTCTAGTACCCTGTCAAATGCCATGGTCCTCACAAGTAACAATTCTATTAAAAGTGACAAATTCTATTAAAAGTCAGTTACAAACTCTATTAAAAGGAACGCCAAACTATTAATTCTATGTAACAAATTCTAATTTGTTAAAACTTGTCAAACTCTATTAACAGGTAACAGTTTAAAGGGTACAGAAGTAATTCCTCTAGTACCCTGTCAAATGCCATGGTCCTCACAAGTATGGGGCCACCCCCGCTGGGCTTCATTTCTTCCGCATAGGAGACTTTGTCCGAAAAGGAGACCTTTTTCTTCTTCTTCGGCGGCCCTTCGTTGCCACCGTCCTCGGGAGAGATTAGAGATTAGACCGTCGGTGAGGAGCTGTCTGGCTGTGACTACAGTTGATTATGATTCTCTTATTTAATATAACAAGCAATAACTATATAAGTATAACAAGCAATAACTATATAAGTATAACAAGCAATAACTACAGTTGATTGTATGGTTCTGGTATTTTTGGTATAGCCTGAATTTGATCCTAAGGGTTCCCTTATAGGATCAAACTCAGGTTACCAAATACCAGAACCATTCATGACTACATTTGATTCATCTCTTAATCTTATAACAAGCAATAACTATAAAGTAAAAAGTCTGGTATTTTTGGTATAGCCTGAATTTGATCCTAAGGGTTCTCTTCTTGTTTTCCCTGAGGATCAAATTCAGGCTATACCAAAAATACCAGAACCATTCATGACTACATTTGATTCATCTCTTATAACAAGCAATAACTATAAAGTAAAAAGTCGCTTGTTAAGCGTCAAAAAATAAGTATCTCCAGAACAGGTAAATGAGTGAATGAATTATAAGAGCCAAGATAAGAAACGTTGTCGGTCGTAGAAATGCTACCTTGTCTAGGAGGTCTTCCGCAACACATGTGATAAGATACGTAGTACACTAAATGGAGTCCTTTAGGTTTAATAGTCAGAATAGAAGGATAGGAGGTGATTCGCCGTCCACAGTTTGACCTGTATCCTCGAGCGGATATGTGCAGCCCCAGCCGCAGAGGGGCTACCAAGAATCATTATTTTTTAGCCTTAAATGACGCTTTTTCATGGCGCTTTCCAGCATCCTCTCTGCTTTTTTGGGAGGCTCTTTCCTACCCGCCAAGGGTGTACTCAAGTCATTCATCTCTTGTGAGCGAAGTCAAGATATTGAAGAGAGGCTAGAACGAGAAAGAACTCTGTATGTTGAATGTATTTAGATGCGGCACTTCAGCATCTACTTCGAGTAGTATGCACCTGGCAATGAATCAAGACTAGCTGGACGCTTGCGAACCTAACGGAGAAAATATAACTGACGCTCACCTGCTATTTTGTCGAAGATCAGCTTTTTTGATGTTGTTCGCAGTTACTATTATTTCTGTAGTCACCTAGGTAGCTGACCTATTTGTTTTGGGAACAACGCAATTATACACGAGGACACCGACACCGAACAACAGCAATCATCTACGACTAAAGCTAGAGGACTGTAAAAATGAGACTCGTCTTCTTTCGTCTACCCAACTCGGCTTCCACATACATTACCCGCACATTGAAGACAATAGAAAGAAAAAAGTACTATAGGATCGCGTAGCAATTGGACCACATCGACTGCGCCAGGCGATCTAAGTACAACTGGACCAACGCTGTACTACTAAAGAACCCAAAAGATCATGATCTGTGTATCTCGACATAGAAGAGGAAACTTCTTTGGTCAATTTTTTTTGACATGAGTCATAGGATCACCCCTACGATAGGATCAAACCGCCATCCTTGTTTTGGGGATCATCCTTTTCCAGCACACAGATTTGTCCCCCATGGGAAGAACAGCAAGTAGGCGAAAGCGCTCCTGTTTCTTGAAGCACATGTAGGATGTACTTTTGTCTATCCTTCCTCGTCCCTGCACTGACTTATAATCGATTTGGCATTATTTGCATGCCACGTTCTTAATAGGATAACAGCAGGAAGAGCAGTCTTTACATGGTTTCTCCACTTCTCGATAAAATGGTTTCTCTAGGAAGGGCCGTATAATGGTTTCTCTACTTCTCGATATGATAACCTGTTCACCTGTAACAAGCGTGATCAATGTACTTAAGTCGAATTGAAGTATTCTAATCACATCAAGCAACATTCACAAAAGCCTCAAGTTTTTCGGCGATCATTTTCCAGTCCACAGGCCCAAACCGGTGTCCGGCAGCAGCCTCTTTATGAAAGGAAGGAGAATGATCATCTTCATATTCAAGGATAAGCTATGATAGATTAGATCGATCGATTATAGAAATGTAGTGGAAGGTGTCCCGGATGTCCTTAGTATATGTGATATTTGACCTCACAGTTGATGGAGGGATCAAAACCCGGCAGAAAGCAAGGAAGAAACGCAGAAGTTAACATAGTCCAACTAAAGAAACAGATAAAGGCCCACAGTTGACGCGTCAGCCCCTGGCGCCCCACCCCCCCGGCACTCTGGTGGAATCGACTACATGGGTGCGGCTCACAGTGAGCCAGTTAAGGAGGAGGCGAGGGAGGTCAGTGACCTAATCATTGGGAATAAATAGCGATCGACCTACGGACGAGGGGACTGCCTGCGCGTCGGGGTCCTTCTGAAGCTCCTCCACCTTGGCGCCCGTGGCAAGCCATTCCACTCCGCCACTCTGGTCTGCCGCTTCCGTCACGTTTTTCGCCTTTGCGTCCGCAGCGCAAGACTGGCGCAGCGCTTCAGCCTTGGCCTGGCACTCTTTCAGCCCGCGACTAATGTCAGCCCTTAGCTTGATCACGTGGGGCGAGGCCTCACGCATATGCTGGCAGCGTTTTTCATCTTTCACTCTGCGCCACTTTGATCCGATGCCGCGAGAGTTTGGAACTTTCCCAGGCCAGTTTTATGAAGAAACTGAAACGCCCCGCAGCGGGGGGGTCATTATCCGCGTCAAAATCGGCGCCGTCTTTGTGTGCCTCGACGAGAAAGCGCAGCCAGCCGCTGCCGCTCTTCTTCGCGGCGACGCTCTCCAAGAACGGCAGACCGCCGCGCGCCCGCTTCTCGCATGATGACCGGGCACCAGCTGCAAAGCTGACCAACCCCCTCAGCGTCGGCCAGCACATCGAGGGGGCGCGCCATCCAAACGCGTCCGCCCTGCATAAGCATAACCAAGAGCCACGCGCAGAATGTTGGGCAAGCCGGACGATGCGCACACCCTACCGCGGCAGCCACGCGCTGAGTACTCTGCTGCGGTCGTCGTCTTCTCCAAAAGGCGGCCCACCGACTGGCCGGCAGGCGTTCTCTTACTGTTGCCGCCGCAGTGCTTCGCCAAGGCGAAGACGCGCAGCCCGCCAGAGCCCCACTGCTTGCCCAGATTCGGCGCGCGGTCATCTTCTCGCTGCTCCTCCCCGCGTCCCAGTCGCGGGAAACGCCAGCGAGCGCCCGCCTGGTAGAGGTAAAAGCGGCGCGGCCTTTCTGACTTGAGACACTTACCGACGCCGCTGCGGTTGCTGCAATAAGCAGCGGCCTGCTGCAGCCATTCGCCAGCGGAGTCGCAACGCAGCGCAGCGCTCGCGTGCTTGTGCTCCAGTGCGATAGATAGGCGCGCGGCCTCCGCTGCAAGTATGGGCATCGCGTCCATCGTGAGGGCCGCGCCGATAACCCGCGAAGCCAGGCCCCCCCTGGTGCTCGTCATTTGGCGCCGCTTCTGGATATCCTTTCTCGTGTCTCCCGCAGCTGCCCCAGCCAAGGCGTGGCCCTCTTTCAGTTCCCAGCGAGCCAGCCCCGACGGATGACAGTGCCGCAGTGCGAGCCGTTGCAGCCTTTCGCGGCGAGCGATGTGCTTGCAAGCGTATCCCACGCGCAGGCAAAGCGACGACAGCGCGAGGCTTCCCGCTCGCTTTTGCCAGGTCGGTGGACCTTCGTCGAGCGGTCGACTTAGACAGGCGCAATTTCTTCGCTACAGTTGCGGCAGCGGGGGACGGAATCCGCGCCGGCCGCTATAATAGTGAGGCCCAGTCACCGTCTTACGCCTGTCCCCTCGCGTGAGGGCCCACCCGCTAGCGGCGCGCCCAAGGGCCAAGGCCAGCCTTCGCGATGCCGGGCGCCACTTTTGGCGCATGCTGCGCCTTCTCTGCGATAAGGCGACAGATTCCAGCACTGAACTCGCGGCGCCGATTCCAGTCCGCCGCGGCCGGGTCCAAGAGCTCGACAGCAAGCGCAAAGAGGCGCACGCGGTCCACTTCCAGGCTTCCGCGTTCGTCTTCGCGTTTGGCGTAATGTCCGGCAAGCCGTGGGGCCGCCTCTGCCTGCAGTGCACGAAGCTGCGGCCGCGACCCCATAAGCGGGGCCCTTTCGCTAAGTAGTTCCGTCCTCCCTTTGTGGCTCCGCGTAGTGGACGGCGCAGCACCGCCTGGCCATGCTATTACTTTTTTCCCGAGGCTGGCGCAGGCCCCCGCTGTCTTCGCATTAGTGTCCTGCGTGAGGACACAGCCAGGCTAATCTTAAACAGGCGCAAGAGCTATGGATTTAGCTTATAGGTTATGGGTGGGGAAGATGGCTACGCCTTCTACTAGAAGTTCTTCGGGTAAACGCGACTTCTTTCTAACTGGGGAACCCCATTCTCATAAAGCACATGTAGCTCCACCTTCTTCGTTGTTGAATATTTTGTAGCGCAATCGTGAGCACCCTGTATGTCAATGACTCGATCCCCGTCACCGTGAAACACAATCGCTGCAGCCACAACCGAAGATGCTGAAGCCTTCTCGAAAGCCTGCATCAGCAAGCCTTTCTCATGTTGACGCATCGCCAATAGATGTGGGCATCGTGTGTGGGAAATGAAGAAGGACATTTTACGTGGTCAGAATATACTTAGACTTAGTCATATCACCAGCAAGAACATCATGACTGACTGTTTCTCCGTGTATTCGGTGACTAGCTTGGTCACAACTACAACATAAGCAACATAAAGAGGATGATTGAGAAGTTCTGATTTAATATTCATAATGTACAATATTGAAGATCGCAGCTTTGAAGCTAACAACGGTGGATCACGTCGAATTACTGCAAAATGTTATATCTTCACACGAGTACATCATGAACATATTGATGATGGTGATGTTTAGTATTGTCAGTCGGGATCATAATAACACCCCCACGTCGTATTGCGCGGTCTAGTCGTTCGGCGAATTCTGCTTCGCTAAAAGGATACCCCGATCCGTGAAAGAGACGTAGCAGTTTCCCTTGCACTACCTGCATTTCCTTGAAGGCTGCGCCCCCTCCCCAATATCGGTCTGCTTCCTTCCCCAGTTGTTCCAGTTGTGTCCGCAAATCACGCACTTCTTTGTCCTTGAAATAGCGAGCGTCTATGGCGGCTTCGTCGTTACTATTTTCCACGACTGTTGCTGGGTAAGGAGTGGTTGCTAAAAGGGCCAACCGAATTCGAACGTTACTCTTAGCGCTCTCCGCAATTCATCTTCCAGCGGCATCCTTGAAGAGTATGCCAGAGTATCGCACTGGGATACTCCCCCGTTTCAGGAATGCAGTCAAAGATGCATTAGCTACGGCCTTAATACTAGGAAATGTTGCTGATGTAGAGAGCTGACCACCAACAGCTTGCGCAATCATTCCACCCATGCTATGGCCGCAGATGAGAAGCTCTTCGGTGTTCTCTGGAAAGCCTGGAAGGCGTTGCCGTAGGACCGAAATCGCATCTCGCGCTCTGCTTAGATCATGTTCAAGTAGTGTAGTTACAGTGGCTAGCTACAAAAAGGGAACTCAAATGACTTTGGGAAACGCATGCACTTTCAGCTAGAAACGCAAGTCATGAGAATTTCCTACGTGGCTCTCAAAAAGCAAAAGCTAAAGATAGGTAAAAGTTGATTGATTGATTGATTGACGTGCCTGGCAAGAGGTCAACGTTGTTGGAAGATTTTCAACGTCATAGCATATCCTGAATGCCAAAGGGTTGTCGTTCAAAATCGCGACACCAGCTGCTGCGTCCGAAGCCACGATTATCGATGCGTACGACACAATAGGACAAGGCCACCAAGCGGTCTATGAACTCGTCAGGCCAGAACATACATGATTCGTTGCTTCCGGGTAACAGCAAGGCGATCTTGCAATGTGGTGCTCTAGTTTTTCTTATTGCGCGCGCGTCGTCAGCTACTGCGGAGGTACTCGATGAAGACGAAGAACCCTGCTGGTTCCCAACATTTGTATTTTCAGTCCCTTGGCGGGCTTCAAAAACCTCAGACCAAATTGATATGCCTGGATCGGTCTCGACTGTGCTGGGCGACCCTCGATAGACGGTGGGATCACTGCTCAGTCTCCCTGTTAGCCACAGCTTGCGAACACCGAGATAGCACTGCGCAACGTCCTGCATTTTCGTCTAGTGGTCAGTGGATCCTGAAGAACTAGAATCTCCTAAGTACTTCTATCTCCAATGTAGTTGAGTTACTGCGTTGTCATGCCATGGTAGTTCTTTTTTATGGTAGTTGTAGTTCTTTTTTGGAGTCGTACTCCATGTGTGAACCCAGTAGTCAATGTAGTAGTACCTTCATAATATTGATCGGATCCTGTTGACAAGAAGTTAGTAAACAGGCCTTGGACCACCTCCACGTCGAAATGAATTGTGGTGACAGACTCGTCTGAAAGTAGAGAAAAAGATGACAAGCTTGAAGATTGAAGAGGTTTCCACACCAGCTTGAGACCTCAAGAAGGCTTCCACCAAGAACGATCTAGCAAAATCGTGCTCAAAGTACAGTGCAGACTGCCTTAAGGGCGGGAAACTTTTTGGGAGGCAACTTTATGAAGATCATTTGTGGCGCCTTTTCTACGCGAATCTGCTGGACCAATAGGCAAACTCCTCTAGCCTCTTCGAACACCATATATAATGGAAAATCATCTTCATGACGCAGCAGCATCTTCGACATTTTCTTACAACCGAAGTTTCACCTTCAATGGGATCCTATGCTATCGGATCCTATGCTATGCTTGGATTTTATGTGCTTTTCACATATGTGCTAGTTATGTGAAGGTCATAGACATACTCTTGACAGGGTGTGCTACTTATGTGAAGGTCATAGGCATACTCTTGGATGTTGCACAGGATATGTTGTGACTAGTGGACGGGATATTTTGTGTCTATGTTAGGGTACTGCTTTCTAGGAGTGCGCTTGCAATGCTGTATTGCGTGTGACTAGGGTACTGCTTTCTAGGAGTGCGCTTGCAGTGCTGTATTGCGTGTGACTAGGGTACTGCTTTCTAGGAGTGCGCTTGCAGTGCTGTATTGCGTGTGACTAGGGTACTGCTTTCTAGGAGTGCGCTTGCAATGCTGTAATTGTTCTTGTTGTACTATTAGTAGTGTGATGAAGAAGAACATATCAATATCTACTTTGTGTCATTTCATAAGCTAAGCATTTTATTGTAATAGCATAATGTAGTAAGAACATCATTAACGTATGATTGTGAACAAAAAAAGGCATTATATTTCTTCTGATGTCGAACAATTTGGGTATGCGGAATAATGCAGAAACTCACGATAGTTATGATGTCATACGTGTCAGCGTGGTTATGAGTCAAGAACGTGAAATAAATGCATCTTTAGATTCATGGAATTTTTCATGGGGTGTTGTAGCAGCTCTCTACGGACGATGACAAAATCCATTTTCCAAATAACACTGAAGATGAATTCTCTATCATGTTCATGTATCTTCTTCTCTTCGCTTCTCAGTCCTCAGACGAGAGAAGTCGTGACTGTGCCGTAGTTTGTTTTGTCCGCTGTGGTACCAGGACCAAAAGCAGAGGTATCGGTAGGAGTAGTACTGACTCCTGCACCAGATGGACCGCCTTCGACGACCGGGCTGCCGTCAAGATTAGAAGATGATACTTAGGATAGGGTAGGATTTGATTCACCGTCCACAGTTTGACCTGCATCCTCGGGTGAATATGTGCAGCCACGTGCTGCTGATAGAAGATATAGCTAAAAACATAGGATACTAGGATTGGATAAGACGATCTATCAGATCGGGTAGGACATAATAGGATAGCAATCCCACTCTGCTGAAGAGGTGGATTGAAGCCTGTCACCAGCTTCACAAGGGAAGCGTGTCACCTACAAGTAGCACGACTCTTGAGAAGATCACTTAGTCACTTAACCAATCTTTAGAACTGGTTAGATTAACTGCCTACTATTCCTTGGTTGGAATAGTTAAATTAACTGCGTGCGGCCGTCTGACGAGCGACGGCGCTGGGCTACAGAGTCGAACTAAACTCAGACCCAAGACCTACTCACTTAATCACCCTTACGACGCGCGATCACTTAGTTACTCGACCATGGGATCACATTTAGTCACTCTTAGGATCACTTGGGATTCTGGGATTCTATGTATCCTGGTCCATAATAACATCCGCAACCATGATTCCAGATTCCGCTTCTTGAATCGCTTGGTAGAGATAGCGCAGATTTCTTAGAGCTAGAAGTTTCTCTGATGATGATGATAATGATGCTCATGGTACCTAATCTAGAGGCGTACTTCACGACCTAGGCTTATGATCTCACGACTTAGGCTTATGGCCTCACGACGTAGAGAGCCTTGCTACAACGTGGAAAATCTAGGACGCGTCATCATGAGCCGATCATTGTGAATTGGACACTGAGTCAGTCAATCAGTGCGTGAAGATTCTTTTTCAACAGTGAGTGAATGACAAGATGAGGAGATATCCTCAGAGAGATCAACATCCGCAGACGAAGATACTTCTAGACTGGACAGATGAGAAAAGAACCCTTCTACACGTAACGTTGTGGCCCGGAGCAGCAGATGCACCACCTTGAGCTTAGAAGTTGGGTCCAAGATTCAAGGTTCAGGGGGTCCCGATCGTTTTTTTTTGGATGCCAAGACCGTCGGAAGGGTGAGCCTAGTGACATCGCTCCGATCGGGCCAGGTTGCGATGTCCATGTCGGGGTATTCAAGTAGTCGTAGTGATTGTTCTTACATACAAGTTGTGGGAGACAAGTTGTGGGAGAGTGTAACTTGCAAGTCTTGTAGTTGCTTGTAGCAGATATGTCGTGTAAAGGCAAGCGCCCAAACCACTGCTCCTGTAAAGTTACTGCTTCAAGCATTTTGTGAAACTATACAATAATACAAAACAAAAAAAAGCCGACTGTATCCCAAACCCAAAGGCAAAGCGCGGGCACAGAACGCCTGACCCTTGGCGGCCGCCGTCGAGCATATGAAGAAGATGGAACAAAGACCGAAGCGGCCCACGCTATCCAGACCCTGGCGTTGCCGCTTCCGATCTGGCGAGGGGGTTTCATAGGGGTTCGCAAGGGCTTGCAAAGGGATTGGCCTCCCTAACCCCCTTCTTCACGCGATAATCCCTCCAAAAACCTTTTCAAAAATTTTTAGCCATTATAGCTCTTTTAATAGATGGAAGATGGGACGAGACCAGGCAGAACATGTAGTGACCCTATACTCACATCGCTTAGAAGTAAACTCTTCTTCTTCGAGTAGTAGTAGCAGTAGTAGTAGGGGTAACCGTATACCCATTCGTAGGGCCTAGAAAGTGCTTTACTAGTTAAAAATAATATTTTTAACTAGTAAAGCACTTTCTAGACCTAAAATTAATATTCTTCTTCTTCTTCAAGTGCTTAGCCCATAAGGATGATGGTGAGCTGTATTCGGATATCGGGAAGAGGAGGCTGCGCGCCGATCTCGAAACCACTCTTCACGAGAGAAATCCACCAAAGTTTCTTAGAAGACGCAGCGCCTCCAACTGAGGGAAGCTTCAACTTTGAGTCACTTGAAGAGGATTCTGGCTGTCCGAGTACTCTCGGATTCCTCTGATTCCATTGAGCCTATCACTAGCCAGCATGCCAGCACCTAGATTATGTGACGCACCAGGGCCAGGGGGATTCTAACTGTACTAGTACTCGCTGTCTCAAGGGGAACTGTACTTATCTAGCTATCCGCTCAGATTCACATTCTAGATGGGCTCCCGCCTCATTTTGTTTTTTTGTATCCTGAGGCGGCTAGAAGAGTGGCCGCAGTTTTATCCAGTTCGCAAACTGGCAGCAGGTGGAGTAAATTAGCCTCCTTGCGTCACGGGTGCACTAATTGCATACGAGCCTGCTGATTTATATATAATCAAATTTAGGAGCAAGGAAGAGGGGCGACTAAGTACGCTATACCTTCGCCCTGCGCCTGAAGTAGCACGGGATCGGCAGAAATTACAGTTGGTGCTGAACTATATTATAATATATTACACACACGCAAGTCATTTTTTTCACGAAATGTCGCAAGAGTGTTAAAATATATAACACCCTTGTGTGTCTGTGTCAACCTTCTTGTCAATTAATCACAAAGAAACTAGTACAGCTGCACAGATGAAATGATGTACGCACCACGAAAAAAAGCACTCTTCGGACTGTTCTTAACCATGAGGGCAACCGCGAGACCGAAGCACACTCTTAACTTCACCGGATGTTCCACGTAGGGCCTCGGCTTGATACAGCTGCAATTACTTAAAGTTTGAAGCCATTCATTTTTGACTCTGTTAGTTTGCACGTAGGATCTAATATCTTATAAAAATTATATAATTCAAAAAGTAGTTCAAGTTGTTCCCCTGAAGATGTCCCAGATAATATGAGAATGTCGTTGAAACAATGCTTGTCAGAAGTGAGGCATAAGTTCTAGTTGGGCATGCGCAAGTATCTTCGAAAAAACAACGTGCGTGCCGTGAACAAAAAATAAATATTGAGTTGTTCACTGCAGACGCAGCCGCTACTCCATTCTGTGCTAGATGATCAAGTCAAGAATAAACAATCATGTACCCAATAACCCTACCTAGAATAAAAAAGAATGCTTCAACCCGCCTTAAGCATTGGCAAAAGCATCCAGCGACGTAAAGCTGGAGGCAGCCTTGGAGGATCGTAAAAAATTTCTCGACAATCAAGCAGTCCCGGAAATACATGATTAGAAATTTCAAGGATCCTAAAATCCCAATGTTGGATGGAGTATAGCTATGTAGGCTTTTTTTCAGACTCTTCTATTGTATTATCCCACAGGAGCAGCTACGGTAGACGGGGAGAGGCCTTCTTTTTGGAGAATGGCCGAAGGCTGACGAACGAATAAAAAATATAGGTTGTATAGCATTTATAGGAGAGATGTTGTCCGTCGTTGTCCCTGATCTTTGAGCAAGTACAGCACCAGGAGGTTGCGGGCGACAGCTGTAGTGTAAATAGCAAATAAATAGAAGACCGAACTACACTTCTAGTAAATAGAATACTTTTAGTAAAAAAATCATCTAATTATCGGGCGTAAAAGACCTTGTAACTGTAGTTGTTCTTCATGATCATGCATCTGTTTGGTACAACCTACTACCTGGAACAATTCCCAGTTGTACCTAGAATTAATACAACTAGTGTCGTTCCTTGTTGTATTAATTCTAGCTAGTTGTATTGAACCCTAACTCCCAGTCGGGTTAATACAAGAAACCCTAGTAGAGTTAATACAGGAAATGCTAGTTGTATTGAAGTTCGTTGCTACTAGAAAGCAAGTAGTTAGCTACGTATAATTGAGCATACTTATGTATTCTCTTCTAAGAAGTGGTAGCTCCACCTCACTTATGGATTTTATAAAATGTTAAACTGCTCCTAGTAGTTGTCTTGTGCTTGTTGTACTACATTATGGGATGGAACCTCTGGAGCACTGTATGGTTCTGGTATTTGGTATAGCCTGAATTTGATCCTAAGGGTTCTCTTCTTGTTTTCCCTTAGGATCAAACTCAGGTTACCAAATACCGGAACCATTCATACTTACAGTTATTAATTTCTTTTTCAACTATAGAAAAAGAAGATCCAAGGACCATTATTGTTTTTTAATAAGTATTACTTGAGTACAACATGTAAATTACAGAAAAATGAAAGAAAAATAAGTGGTAGCTTTCTACTAAAATAAATGGAGCTTCATAAGTGCACACCGTCACTGTCACTTTGAAGGTACTGAGTGGTCGCGCCTCCGAACCACAGAACGATCGGCAAGGCACCCATAGTCGGGGTGAGAATTTAGACCTCGTTATTACATTCAACTCAGATTGACTACTAGGAGAACAACAAACATCTTACTTTTAGTGAAGAAGTAAACCTGACTAGTTGTCCATGATCAATCATTGATTACTAAGTCAAAAATGATGCTTCATCTCTCTCCACCAAAAGAATCTCCTTCGATAGAGGTCTCAAGCCTTAAATGAAAATGTCAAAAATGGTGAAAATTGTCGCGGTTAGCGACAACCCCGTACGAGTCGAATTCCAGTCCTCTGTGACCGGATCGCGATCGTTATTATATCATTAGAGCGGCGATGAACATGATCTAAAAAAATTCAAGTCTAGTGAAATCCACTAAATAGATACCAATTCAATTGATTCATTCATAAATTCAAGCCTGCTGAACAACAGTTTAGAACTTCCCGAAAAAGAAATATATTTAAGTACCTCTCTGACTTATTTCAGTGATTTACAAGTAGGGGGCGAACAAAGAAATATGAAGCTGCTCGATATGGACTGAAGTGAGCAAGTGCCACCCACTACTCGATAAAGTGAAGCGAGAATAACCGAGATACTCGAGGAAGAGCTGTCTTTCAAATCTACGTCCCGTATTTCGCAGGCAGTTACTCGGTCATAATTTCTACAATTCGATTAGTACTAACTTCAACAGAGTCTAAGATGATGAGCGCGAGCACTGACCAGGCTAGTACAGCATGAATAAGTTGTGTTTGAGTTCTTGTTCATAAGCTCCTGCGACAGAAATCGATGGTGCAGATCCTCTTTCGCTCGTAGCTGCCGTCGTGGCTCGTTCGCTTTTTTCTGCCGTCATATCCGACATTTTGGACGTGTGCTAACTTAAAAGGAGTAGAGAAAAGAAGAAAGTTAGGATAGGATAGGACTAATATGATATTTTTTTTCAAGGGAAAAATTCAAAAAACGGGATATGGAAATACGAAGACTGTAACGTAGAAGATGAGAGTACTAGGACCTACAAGAATCGTAGAGGACGAACCATAAGCACTACCGTACTAGAAGAGGATGTTAAATAATCACAACGAACTCTACTAGACTGTAATGAGACTCTAGACAGACGATAAAAAGAGTTGTAGCTACTTATCAATTCTAGTGATGAGCGCAGTGCCCAGGCTAAGAGGATAAGTGCATCAATTCTAGTTAGGGGATGAAATTTCTTCTCACATTTTCATCAACTTCTACCGCCTTTTTCATAAGTTGCCAGGCTAAGACCTGTCTCGGGGTTTTGCTGAGGGTTGTGATTGTCCTGGGTTCAAGGGTACATTCATTCACTCAAGCCAAACCGATATTTTGTCAACATCTACTTCCGTACCGAAGTATCCGAACCAGTTACTTACCAACATCTACTTCCGTACCGAAGTATTCTTTCACTTACGACCGATGACGTCATCAGAACCTCTATACTTCATTCCTTAGAAGTGATTTCAGTGTCCTTCAGTCGCTACGATTAGTCCTTTCTCTGCTGCAGCACGCCATTGTGCGCATTCCACACCCACATAGACGGGAGATCCACCCTCCAGTTCTCTGCTCAGACAGATACAGACCGTGGCTAACGTTATACAGTACGCTCAGCTTCATCACTAACAAACAAGCATCTTCCTATACAGTACGGTAATCTTAGTGTTGTAATATTGTACCCGAGGAGGTTACGGGACTACATTCCTCATAACATCTCTGGCTTCTTTTCCACTGGAGCAGCACCGGAGACCCGTAAGAGGCTACTCTAACAGAGCGAGGGTTCTAAATGTGAGTGAGTCATGAACATAATGAATCATCATGATCTTAGTCCATTTTTTCTTTTCATATTACTATTAGGACGAGGACGATGTACATAGGTCTCTCTACTAAGTTATGTGAATTCCAAAGTGAGTTTGAGTACGAAGAAGAATGTGTGGTCTACTTTGTTTCTAGTACAACTCTACAACAACGAACAACTTGTGCGAACTACAATTAAAGCCTCAGCATTCAATGGTCACTGATGCTGAACGGAAGAGACCCCCTTCAGAGGTCTCTCCTTTCCCTTCCTTTTCCCCTGTTCTCCAAAGGGGTCGCTTCTTCGATCTCAGTGACCAACCCCAATGACCATTGAAAGCTGAGCCTTAATACAAGGATAGATATCAATGCGTTTCCTTCAGAAAGATCGGCATTTCTACTACAAGAAATATGGAAACTTATCTACGTGTGTAAGAACAGCGTTCATCTTTGAGTTTTCCTAAATCAATACTTGAACTTTCTCAATACGGACACATGTCAGTTTGCTAGTCATAATTACAAGTGAATTTGCTAATCATAATTTGATGAAGAGCCATGCTCATGCTATGTATATCTCTAATAGATTCTAAGAAGGACGGAGTATGAGTATCATGATCATGTAATCAATAAATCATGTGTGTCTACTGTGTGTGGCTGGCTGTGCAAATGCACGCATCGTGAACGACAATGATGCACTTTGTATCTCTCTTGTTGCTTCGCATCGATCCATCAACATGCTGTACGTGATTCTTGTTATTATAGTTGGTTCTCGAAGTAGTTCTTACAAGAATCAATTTGTAGTTAACTATATTTCTTCCATAGTCGTGCTTAGACTCGTCTATAACAGTTACATTTCCGACGTTCTAAATATGCTATCTAGTGTTCGTGGTGCTTATATCGAAGCAAATGACTATACTTTTTAGTAGGTGCCGTTACATCCGATACTTGCTACGCAGTCTATCGTGGGAGCCGATGCCTCCAATTTCGGTGATCGGAAATCGCAAATTCTTAGTCCCTCCGCCATACATTCCGCTGGCATACACCTGACTTGCACGCGCGTGACCAGAGTTAGAGCCCAAAACATAATTCATTTTTCCTTTCGTTTCTCAAAAGTGATTGTGGTTGTGAAAGGAGAGAAGTGGTTGTGACAGTGATAAGGTGGACCGAGGAAGACTACAGTACTGCTATTCTTTTTACAGCAGATCATGAAAAGCTCAGAACTCAGAGCCTAGAACTCAGAGCTACCAGCCACAAGATGATTGCCCCACAAGTGTTTGATTGAAAGAAGGTAATGGTAAGGTCTTAATAACTATTTATTTGAAATACATATAGGAGTTCTAATGCGCGGCACTAGAATAATTCATAGGGGTGGCAGATCCGGGATGGGATGGATCGGATGGATCGGATGGACTCCCCACCATTTCAAGTAGGATCGGAAGATTTAGGGGGTTCCATCCGATCCATCCAAGTCCATCCTACATCCGTTCTATAAAAAATTATTCTATTATAATATTTGAAAGAAATCAGTTCTAATACGCGTCACTAGATGGTTCCTTCGCAACCACTTCTCCCGCGTCCTTCAAAGAAGTATATTGAGCCTTGAGCCTTAAGAGAGGACGTAGTATGTTGAAAAGCTCGCGCTCGCGCTAGCTTGCTTTCCATCTCCATACTCTGGAAGAGGTCCCTCGATCTTCGATACGGAAAAGAATCTCCAGTCGTCCCTGGCCTACTCGTTCTCCGAGATTGTGTTTTAGAGCTCGCCCTAGTCCATCTTCTCGAGACGCATTCTGGGTGTAGTAGTCTAGCACGATGTAGTCTCTTTTTTGATGTAGTAAGTACTTAGTCTCTTTTTTTTTAGGTTTAGACGAACAAGCCTTAAGTGTTTCATGGACGAGGTTTCCACCATGGTAATCCAGATCCAGCTCCATGGACTTGGTAATTGGAGGGAGCAGCACGTGATCCTGTCTCGATCTATGTCGTCTAGTCGAGGAAGAGGAAGCTGAGAGGAAACCAGTAGTGGAGCCCTCCACCTTGCCGTCTGGAAGCAACAATGCGAGGAGGTCTTAGAAGTGTTATAATGTTAATGTTATCTTTATCGTGATATAATGATGTCATCTCAGTGCAGCTATCATCAATGTTGAAAATGATGCACTGCGGCTTCGCTCAGTCACTGAAAAGACTCGAAATCAACTATATGCATTTAACGCAAGTCCAGCACCTCCTTAGTGATCTTCGACCAATCATGATGAGATCGATAATGAGGTGAGCCTAGGACTGTTCAGAGTCAGTATTTCTCAGGAGTAAAATTGTATAGAGGACTTCCATCAAGTGTCCGCAGCTGCGCAAAATTTTCGTACGGCCTTAATTTTCGGACGATGGCTCCCGTCTGGTAGTGGAAACTTGAATAGGAACAACTGCTCCGATTGTTCCCCCAGCACCACCAGGAGACTCGCAGAGCGGCAGGGGAGGTGAAGGTGAAGATAGTGGCAACGCAGAATCAAGACGGCGCTCGAGCTCGACTATTTCAGGTGGTACATCTTCACTCACTTTGGACAATTCGGAACCCACGCCACCTCGCTGTCCACCGGATCCTGAGGAAGCAGCCCTGGATGCGAGGTGAATGGGAGGAACTAATCCAGTCCTTCTTCACGGACACGGAGTTATAAGTACATGAGAGCAGAACAACTCCCTCGATAGGATGGCAACAACATGTGACTTGAGAGCACAGCTACCTCTCTAGGATGGCAACGGAGAAGGTGAAAGGGAGAATGTAAGATTATTATCGTATAAAAAGCAGTATGCACATTATAAGTACACAGAGTAGAAAAAGGTCCTTAGGATCGATTGTGGACCAACTACTCGATTCCAGACCAACTACGGTGTCGATTCCAGACCAACTACGGTGTCGACAGTGTAGATCCACCAACTCTTCAGTAAATTACGAATCCTATCATCTTGTAATACAAGTCCAACTCTTCAGTAAATTACGAATCCTATCATCTTGTAATGCAACAAGTACCGAGTCCTATCATCTTGTAATACAACAAGTACCGAATCCTATCATCTTGTAATGCAACAAGTACCTCTTCGAATCTTCTTTGATGATCGAGGCTCTCAATCGTTTTCTGTGGAGTTCGTCCATGAGGTCGAGTCGATGCTCGCAGTCGGTTGGCGTTGGCACCACACTACTCAAATATTCTGAGTATTAGATGCAACGTGGCACAACACTTCTTTCTACTCGGAGTAGAACATCAATTGAATCGAAGTACAAAAACGCTAACAAACCCGGTATAGTCTTTGAAGTAGATGTAGTCGGGCAAAAATATATTATACTTAGTAGAGCCTTAATCTTCAGTGGGTAACAGTTGTTGGCCGTCGGTCCCGATCACCTTCAATCCGCCTACAGGTGAGCACACGAACGGAACCGGCACCAAAGTTAGAACCACCACAAATCCATCTTGGGACTCATCTTGGTTCCTGTCTAATTATTCCCTGTTGTATAAAAACGGGAGGATCAAAATGCTGGGTAAGATGGACTGTTTGTGGCCTTAACAAAGGCGATGGAGGCGGTGATAGCAACGATGCTTCATTCAGCTGGATTATTGTCGAGGATGTCTGCTGCTGTTTTTCATCAGCTTTTGTGCGACTATTCCCTTGCTCTTGTGCTGGGACCATGGAGGTGGAGGTGCTGTTTTTTTCCCCTTCTTTGTCGTTCTCCACCTGTTGATGATTTTTTTCCACCTGCTCTTGAGAAGCTGCTACGCCATCGGCCCCATCCCGCGACTCTGAGGGTGCAACTTCTACAACTGGATGCGAGGACTCTTCTTCTACTTGTCCCTCGTCTTCTTGGACAAGTGGTGGAGCGCCAGGTTTATCAGCCACAGGGCCTTTCTCGACAACTACAGCTGCACCATCTTGTTCTTTAATCCCCTGTGTGGCACGAGCACTCTCGTCTTGCTCGAGAGCTGTATCCCCAGCCAGCACTACATGATCTGTCGTGCCAGGAATAGACTCACTCTCACGCTCTCGTTGTGCAACTTCTTCTCGCGGTTGGACAAGACCTTGTTCTCGCGAAGTAGAGCGATTATCCGCCTCGTTCTTAGAGTTTGTTACGACGGCGCTAGCATGATCTTCCCCTTACTAACTTTGAGAATAAAAATATCGATATATATCCAAGGCTTGGGAGGTGCTTCTTTTTCATACGTCGAAAAAGCAGTTCCAACGACATCTATGGTGTTCTAAGGAGATGCTAGAGCGGTAGCCTTAACGTTCCCGACTTCTATCTCCTTGCTCAACTGCCTATCTGCTCCTTCGGGCTCCAGTGCCGCCAAAGATTTGGATCTCTTATTTCCCTTTTTTGCGGATCCCTTGCGCTTTCCCGTTTTCGTGCCCTTCTTTTTCTTCGAACCTTGTTTGGGTCCGCTAGGATGTGCTGGAGAACCGATGTTACTATCATCTTGCTCAGGAGATATAACCCTCTTGGCAAAAAGATTAGAGGTCGTCGTGGTGGGGGTGGAGGATCAATCTACCACCATTTATAAGAATTATTTACATTGCTTTCGAAAGTGGGGTAGTCGTGGTTTAGTAGGAGGACTCTGGCGAATGTCTTAAGAACAGAAGCTGCCCACTGCGCGTCGACGTCGTCTCGGAGAGAGACAGATGGATCGGGATCCTCGATCCTCGTATCCATGTTGTGGTGAAGATCCTCGTCTTCTCTTGCAGAAGAAGCACCTCCTTCAGCAGCACCTAGATTGTCCCGTTCCTCCTCACAAAGGGTGGGGTCTCGCTCACAAATAGCATCCCAGCATTCTATTAGAGCTCAAAACAATTCATTTCTTGCCTACTTACATTTCTCCCAATGAGTGCCTACTTACATTTCTCCCAATGAATCCCATTTATTATACCAATGAATGCCTACTTACATTTCTCAGAATGAATCCCATTTATCCCAATGAATGCGTACTTACATTTCTCCCAATGAATCCCATTTATCCCAGGAATGAATCCTCCTTACATTTCTCCCAAGGAAATAGGGAGAATTTTGACTTGTTGTAGTAGAAATGAAATATATTCATATTGCGCCTTAATTCTAGCCTCAGGCGTTCTTCCTCCTGCCAGATTTCCATCCTCTCCTTCCCCGTTAGTCGCCGTTCGTGTCTCGTAGGAGGCTTCCACGCCTGTCGCTTCGGGATATCTTCAACCTGCTGAATTCGATTCCACAGGGTGTTTTCCATGCTCTTCTTCCACAACAGGTGCGCTGGAGATGGACTGAGGACTTCTATGCGCTCATCTCGAAAACGGTACACCTCCTGCAGATTCTTGTTCCGCTGTTGCCGCTTGCTCTCCCAGTGTTGACGCAGTAGATCCGTACTTTTATTGTGAAGTAAGGCGCCGTTGTTTCTCTTGTCCTCCTCGATTGATGTAGTAGAAAGAACGCGGCTCCTGGTTGAAGAAGCTGTGGCGGCTCTTGTTGAGGAATAAGACGCCAGGTTGTCAACTCCACCGTATCTCAATTTAGAACTAGCCGTAATCCATCTTGAGACTCATCTCGGCTCTGTCTTTCCCTTTTGGGACAGCTTCGAGATGCTTCTGGAGATGGACTAGCGGAAGCCTTAATCAACGAAATAGATCCAGTAGTCATTATCTCACTGCTGCGATTCGACCCTCGTGTGCCTGGTGCAAGAAACGAGGACCCTCTCGACGGACCTCTTGTCGACGAGCCAGTGTGGATGCCTGTGCCAGCTTGTGTCGACAAATTACTCCTGCTAATATTATAAGCCGATCCTGCGGATGTTAATGGAGGTGCTCCTGCTGCCGGTTTACTTGCTCCTCCAATAATGGTGGACGATGATCCGCCCAGCCCTAAAGGACTACTTGCGCGACTTGTCAACGGACTGCAAATGTGACTAGGTTCTTCAAACAGGGACCGATCGAAGGGAGCCGTGGTCGGTGAGCAATTATGAAGCTTGTTTCTATTCGAGCGAGCGAGCACGAGTGGTGAACTGGCCGTCGACGTTGTGGCTGGCGCTCCGCTAAAATCTTGCTCGGCTGAAAGCGATCTCTGTTCATATTAGAGCTTAAGCACCTCAATTCATCTTGGGGGCCATCTTTGACACCTTTCTCCCTTCAAAACAGAGCCAAAGATGCCTCGCAAGATGAATTACGGTGGGCCTTAATCATAGGACTGGTGATGCTGTTGTGACCGAGAAAGCGACTCCCCACCGGTAGCAGTGCTGATAGAAAACATGTTGTTGTTGCAATCTTCGCCATTAGCTGCGCTGAAGATGCTTCTTGTTAGCGCTAGTAAGTTTTTCACTATGTATCCCTTGATGTTTGTTGAGTGAGTTCATCCCCATTTTACCCCTTGGTGGGCGCCGCTCAGCGTAGTTCACATACTTAGGATAGTGAAAAACTAGTCTTAATCTTGAAGGCGAATCTATGCGACGGGAACCACCTGAACCTCCTCCAACATGTAAAAGTTGTTGAGACCTGCTCCGTGAAGATGAACCTGCAAATAAGAGCTGAGACCCACCTCCTGCCTCGAGAGGCTCTGCAGGTGCAGAACGGTGCTGCAGAACCGCTTCCACCGAAGACTCCATTGCACCAGCCGCACGTTCGAACGGTGGGCGTGACATGAATTTTCGCCGGTCGGATATGTTCGGAATCATGTCATGGAGATCAAAGGACGCGGAGTCGACGCGCACTTTCAGCAAGGCCGCTACTTCCCGTTTGAAGTCTCGCTCTACCGGCATAGGCCGTTTCAGGTACCGCGCGCGCACATTCTGTGCTTCTGCAAGATAGTGTCCTTCGATCACGTGAGAAAACTCTTCTTCATCATCTTTGTCTTTGTCCTTGTCGCCGCCATTCCCACTGCCGCCATTACAACCACTGCCGCCATTACAACCACTGCCGCCATTACAACCACTGCCGCCATTACAACCACTGCCGCCATTACAACCACTGCCGCCATTACCGCTACCGCCTCGATCACCTCTACTTCTACCACGTGTGCCTTGAGAAGCTCCGCTGCTCTGATGTTGATGTCCGGCAGAAGAGGAGGAGCCCTCCTTGTTGTGAGTCATGTTTTCGGATTTCTTGCTACGTGGCGGACCTCCTCGACCAGCATGTTGTTGAACACTACTAGAACTTGTAGCGCTTTTGTGCTGGTCACTCCTCGTCCCCCGTCCATCTCCTGGTCCTGTCCTGTTAATATCATCATGCTCGTGCGTCCTAAGAAGTTGTCGTAGTTCAGAGTCTGTACTACCTGAAGAGCCGAAACCCAAACGGGACTCGTTATGCCCCTCTTCGAAAATGTTGAACAAATCTCTTCCAGTAAAATTATTCGGTTGCTGAACTGCACGGGAGGTTGGACGACTAGAGGGGCTTCGCGATCTCGAGGATGGTGGACTTCGAGACTCACGTTCGCGCCTTACTTCTGCCTCCAAATCGTCCAGAGGGGAGCTAGAGGACCTCTGATTAGAACTTCCAGATTTATTGTTCATCTTGAGAGTCTGAGTCATCTTGGACGACCTGTTTAATCCGGACACGGAGGTCCAAGACGCTTCTGACGATGGATTTCCTCGTCAAGCCTTAATCTTACGATTGTTCAATTCGTCAAATCGCAAACAAGCATGATCCCGTTCGCTACTCGTACTCAGCTTCATTTTGCTTACTAATAATTCATGTTGATCCACCAATTCCTGCTCATCTTCGAGAGGAAGACCATCATCATACACTAATGGTGGCAATTTATTTTCTTGTTTCGTGCCTGGACGACTGGAGGTGCGGTTTGAGGAGCTAGACGTGGTGGGACGCCACAAGTCAGAACCGGGGTTGTTGGACGCCGAAGCAGATGTATGCGGACGGGTTGAGGAGTCACGTGAATCCGGAGGCCCTCCGCCCCATCCTCCCGGAGAAGGACCCGATCCAGGGCGTTTCGTAGATGCAGCAGCGAAATCATTAGGTACTTCTTCACCTTGTTCGTGGTGTACTTCTTGTTCTAGAAGTTTTTGCCCTTCTTGTTCTGGTTCTATTCCTTGAAGATGTACAACCAGAGAACCGCCACGACTTCTTTGACGCCCACCTCCACCACGACTAGATGTGCGTCTAGTGCTGGTACTAGTCTGATACAAGGCCACCTCTCCTCCATTGAGTTCCTCATGTATCAAAGCTGTTGGAGACGATGGCGCGAGGGGGAAGTGATCTACTGCAGCCGAGACGAATGCATCTCCGACAGAGTCTTCAAACTCGTCATTCTCAGACGTCGGATTAGTTTGTTTCTGCGAAGCGGTCCTAGAAGAAGCCCTTAAGTTCGTTTCTATCGAGAAGGATCTGTTGACTGATCTTGTGGACTTCGTAGTAGACAGAGTCCTTTTTGAACCTGGTCTCGGCACTATTTTGTTGACGATGCTGTAGATATTAGCAGCACGCTGCATCCGGGCTCTACGCCTGGCGTACACAAACTTCGCACTACTACTTTCTACATCTCCTGCTGGCAACAAATCTGGTAGTTGTGGTTGGAGCAGAAGGTCTCCCCTTTGTGCAGCAGTAATTTCTCCCCTTTGTGCAACAGTAATTTCTCCTGTTTCCTGTACTTGTAGTTCCTCATCTAAGACGCCGTTGCTGGTTGTCGAGAACATGTTGGTACTAGAGGGACGTATATTTAGATTTTTACTAGAACAAGACGAAGAGTGAAGATGAATACTAGAAGAGTGTATATTATTAATAGCACGCCGTTCTCGTTCACGACGTTCTCCTAAGACGTCGTAAGAGGACAAGGAAGATGCGCCGTCTTCTAATGGTAGGACTCTCCCTCCGCGAATTCGACCATTGTCACTTAATTCGTAGAACCGGTCGACCATACCCGCAGACGCTGGCAAAACCCGAGCTTTGTTGCTAGAATTAGATACAATACAATTTACAATACAATTAATCTCGCACGAAGTTCAGTGCAGACTGCCTTAAGGGCATTATGGCATCTTCCTCTTGTTTGAGAGTAATAAGTAGGATCCTTGGAGAAAGAGGCTACTTACTGTTACTTCTTTTTCAACTACTTAACCAAGGACCATTATTGTTTTTTAATAAGGACAACATGCGACAACTGGGGTAAAGTCTTAATAGAAGGTTCTGCATCCAGTTTACTCATCTCTCCTGCTTCCTCACCACGACCTATAGTTTTTATTCCTGGTGACGAAGTGCTTGTCTTTGTTCCACCTGGAGATGATGGCACACGCTCAGGCGACGAAACTGTTTGGTCAAGAGCGAGAGTGGAGAGTCTTGAGGCAGCTTGAATTTTTTTCCACAATGGTGCTGCTCTATTATCCTCCAGCCCCAACTGCCTCAACTTCCCAATTTGTAGAACTGCCTCCAGCGCTTCATCTTGAATTATGCTGCGATGAAGAGCTTCGTCTTTGACTTTGTTCACGTTCTTGTTCTTAGAAGATTTTTACGAGAGGAATCCATCTTGAAAGTCATCTAAGCAATTGGGCGTTTTTTTCCACACTGAAAGAGTGAGGTGTCCCCAGATGCTTTTGAAGATGGATTCCCCGATGAAGCCTTAATGTTCATGTTCTTGGTCTTACTAGTTGCAGCAGCTTGTTCTTCCCCTTTCAACATGCTGTCAGTCTTACTAGTTGTAGCGGCAAGAGTGTTTACGGGTTCTAATCGCATGAACTGTAGCCAAGAGATACTGCCGAGAGAGATGTGACCTTTTTTCGCAAAGTCTAGCACGTCAAAAACGCAAATCGAATCCCCTCTCCAACCATTTTCTTTAGACGAGCTTCCCCAAACTCATCTTCGAGATCGAGTGCATCTTTGATGTAGTGTATTTTCCCTTAAGAGAACGCCAAAGATGCCTCCCAAGATGAATTAAGGTACTTATAAGCCATAATCTCTGCTAGCACCTTGCGAAAGGCGTTCATTCCCACATTCACCGTAGGAGCCAAGCGGACGATCTCCGACTGAGGTAAGGCAACGTCTTTGCTCGTTGTGCTGCTATTGAGAATCTGTTGAGCCATGTGCATTTCGAAGGAATGATAGGTGCCGAAAGTTAACTCGCAAAACTCCAAGAATTTCCTCAGCGTACTCGCAGTAATCGGCGCGTAGTCTTGCAGCGTGATAGAGCCAGTAAGCTCTAGATCCAGTCCTGCCCACGCAGCGGGTAGCATTTTCTCCAAGTTGATCGCCTTTTGCAGGCGTTCCTTATCTTCTTCCCTCTGTTCCAAAAAATTTGCTAGAATGTTGAAGTGCTCGTCCACTTGCTTGTTGTGCTGCAGATGCGCATAGGCGCGCGTAGATAGAAGCTTCTTTTTCCAGCTAGTTTTAGAGGACGTTTTTAGTTAATAACAGTATTCATCTTTCTTGAAAGTCTGTCACCTTTGCCCCGTTTTTCCATTCGAAAAGGCGCTAAACGAAGATGCTTCTTGTAAGAGGAATTCCTGTACTAAGCCTTAATTTTTAGCTCTGTTCCGTTTCTTGGAAACAAATGCTGTGCTTCAGCTTGAGCCTGTTCGGAGCGAAGTAATCCCAACGCTTCCTTCTGCGAATGCAATAACGTCTGCAGTTGTGAGTGGCTCATGTGTTTCGGGTTCTTACTTGGAGTGGCCAGTTCTTGGACAGAAACTTCCTTGTGCGGAGTATTGCTCAACATCTTAGCGGCTCCTGATGTGGTAGAAGCTCCAAGTCCTCCTTTCATGCTAGACGTTGTGCTCATTAGTAACGAAGTTGTGCTTGCACCCAAGATATCCGCGTCTTCCTGGGTGCCCAAGTCTTGTTGGCTGGTCTTTCGACTCAGGCCTATATTAGAGCTCTCCCCTATTCATCCCTGTGGAAATCCCTCAAGCATATGCGTCAGTATCTCGTCCCTTGTATCTATTGGGGTGTATAAATATGTTTCTTGAGGGATGTCTACAGCTACAGGGATGGATTAGGGGAAGCCTTAATTTTAGAACCCCCGCCTTTAGCGTTAGGAGAAGATGATGATCCTGCTGCTCCACCTGGAGGCGCAATGACCCTACTAGGAACATTAGAAGAGATCATACCGCGTTCGCGTCTCCCTTAAGAGTCATATCCTTATGATTATTTGGGCTTCATCTTTTCCGAGTAGTACTAGAAAAAGTAGAAGGTCCAAGGATGATGTTGTCAAGGACATGCTTTATAGCGGTACAGCCTTAATGCTCGAAGGAACACCTGCTGCACCCGGTGGAAGGGCTAAGCCTTCTTCGCTAGTGAGCGCGGTACTCAGCTTGCTCATCAAAGTCGTCACAGGATGAAGATGCCCAGGACTGGCGTTTTTCGAGGATCCACCACTAGGGGATGAGGGGAGAGGCCCTCCTGCGGTAGACGTGGCAGACTGCAGTTCTAACTCATTTTTAGCCTCCGCAAGTACTACGGTGCCCTTTCTATCGAGTCCTCTCGCTTTTAGACCTCCGCCTGCTTCTTCCATCAACTCCATCGCTTTTTTAGAGCTCTCCGCACTTCATCTTTCTGCTGCATTCGCACCTAAAATTACAATGGGGGAGCATTTGAGCATTTCCCTGTGATAGATACTCCCCCAGCATACGTCTCGTCAAGGATGCAATCAAAGAGGAATCGGCTACAGCCTTAATATTTGCTATCTGTTCCTCCAGCAGTTGCATCTTCATTGCGATTTCAGTGCCTTTCTCCGATTGTGGAGCAGACTGATTTCCCAAGATTCCGGCAAAAGCAGCAGCTCTTTGCAACGTCGGGGGATCGAAATAGCCAGCAATCGTTCCCCCAGCTTGCTTCAGCATTTTTGTCGTTGCCGCTGAAGTTAGAAAGAGCCCCCCTTGGTCTGTGTTGAACAACTACAATCCATAACAATCTCATTGGCCTTAGAATTCAAGAAACTTACTCTCCCTAAGCGATACCGATAGATAAGTCTAATATTCAATATAATTGTTGAGAAGACTTCTAGACCGAAGTAGTTAGTTCCGTTGTACTACTATTCTCCAGCAAAAAACTACTACGCACACCTTAATAGAGATTTCCTACGAAATTTGAGCAAATTCGCAACCGCTGCCTCCAGTTCTGAGTAGATCACTTTTTGGCTCAAATCCGCATCCAAATTTTTCCAGACCCACATGTCGTTACCCTGATACAAATCGCGCAGCTCTGCTTGCAGTTCGTTGAGGCAATGGCGATCACTTGGCATATTGAGGATTAGAGCATTTACAACGACTAGCAATAGTTCGCATCTTCCTGCCCTTTGAGAGTAGCAGTATTCTTGATAACGCGTTCGCGCCTTCCCTGAGACGAGCATGATCCTCTGAGAGTCTCATACATAGTATCCTGCCTTGGAACAAGGTGCTTCATTTTCAAGTAGAAAAAGAACATTTTTAATAGTATGGGTGGAGCCAAACTAACTAGGAAAAGAAAAAGGAAGGAATGTAGGTAAAGGATAGAGTAGCGCTACAGGAGTGTAGGTAAAGGATAGAACATTTTTAATAGTAGTAAAAGTAGACTAGTAGCTAGTAGGCGAGTATAAGTGGTGGAAAAAGATGATCTTTCAATGTGATAGAGATAGTGTGATAAGGAATAAGATGCGCTTATTAGCTGTATACTAGCCTTAAAAGAAACGGAGCCGGCGTCCAGTATTTCAGAAAGAGGAAGTCACGCGGTCGCAGTCCCCCATCTACTGTACGGCATAGGCATTTCGCCAAGAAGGTAAGAAAAGCCAGGCGTTTGCGTTCGTAGCACCGTAGGAGGTGAGCTTTGATTGCTGGCAGATCAGTCAGCTCCCGCACAACCCGTTCCTGCTCAACGTCCTGTGACGAAGCTGGTTGTTCTGTTGTTGTACTCTGTCCAGTTGTTGTACTAGTGGTTGTGTTTGAAGATGTAGCTGTTGGTCCACCTAGAAGGCCCTCTTCTATGGCCAAGCGTTTTATCTCCGCGACAAGTTGTTCGAAGGGCAGGTAACAATCGGGCTCATCTTAACGCTAGTTTTCCACTATCCGGGATTTTTGAGTGGCCGCACCAAATTCTTCCCCTCAAAATTCCCTTGCAATAAGAGGGATGAACCCACTCAGCATACTCTACATGGGATAGTGATCAACTAGCCTTAATCATCTGGCGACCAATGCGACACTTTCTGGTGATCTACAGCGGCTAGTCTACCTAGTTCCGTGATCTCGGCGCGGCCTCTTTGCCCTTCTCCCCTCATCCATTTGTCTACGGCACTGACCAGTTCATGGGAAGACATACCACCTCCAGCAGAGGTTGATCCGGCCGTCGTGGTGGATTTCGGTACAACTACATGATCTTGGAGAAAAACGCAACACGAATTGCTTCTCCGCATAGCCAGGCTACGCTTGCCGACAGCACGACTGCATTAGAGCTACCGCCTTCGCAGCTTCTTCGAGAGGCATAACTCGTGAGTGCTTCTTTTTCAACAGTAAGTAGTGGAAAAAGAAGAACCAAGGACCGATGCTGCCCGCCTTTTTCAAGTAGAAAAAGAAGAACCAAGGATCGATGCTGCTGACGAAGAGGATGCTCTAGTAGCGGTAGCCTTAACTAGTAGAAGAGGATTTATGTTCTTGGCGGAAATAAGAGTCATCATCTTCATCTTCGACGTAAGTCCTAGTATTGCTGTTGTGACTCGTCCCGGAAGCTGCTCGCGCTCCTTCTTCACTTTTATAACTGTTCCCGATCGTGCTTCTTTGTACGTCATGACTGAAAGTCACTTTCGTTGCTGTCCTTGTTGACTCGATTTTTGCGTTGTTCTTAGAGCTCTTCAAATAAGCAGTTCATTTCACATTTCTTGCCTGCAAGCATTTCTCCGTATCCACCTAAGAGAGGAGTCGTGCTACCCTATTCAATAGGGAGAAACGTTGACAGGTAGACGTGCATTGTATTCATTCTTGAGCCTTAGTGTTTTGCTCCTCCTCAAATATACGCTCGATTGTCTCTAGCTCTAATTGAGCCTGATTCATCTGTTTCCTCATCTTTGCGCGTGATGATGAGCCAGACGCAGTACTATTAAAGGTTGCACAATTACACTCTTCAGAACATCCCTCACCTCTTTCCTACTGGAAAAAGAGTGAGGAATGGTTGTGAGGGATGTAATTGGTTAACCCTTAATACTATGCCCCTCCTCTTCCCCGCTTAATTGTTCCCCCAGCATTTGTTCCTCCTCTATTTCCACTTGGTCACGATGAGGCTCACCTCGAGGAACAATAGCAGTCGGAGGAGAAGTCTCTCCAGGAAGAGTCGATGCCATTTGGTGTTCTGTCCTCCCTGTGTTGGAGCCGTCCTCGTCACTCAGTTCTTTCAGCGATGCTCCAACATTAGAGCTCAGATCAATTCACTTCTTGGGTTCATCGTCTCAGCTTCCTAAGAAGGCAACTAAGCAAGATGACTCTTAGAAATGAAATATTTTGAGCCTTAACTCCACCGTTTTCCTTGGTATCCGTATCATCAAGAATCTCTAATACGTCTTGTTGTACTTCAACGTCTCCAACTCGTGTCGAGTCTAAGATAGAATCTACCGCTTCATCCACGAGAGAGAGAGAAACAACACTTGCGACAGCTTGGTTCAGATGTTCACTGTCGTTGTTGAGGGCGGCTACTTCATCTTGCTCAACATCGACTGTAGCAACTGCGTGGTTCGGATACAAATGCCCATGCTGGCCCTCCACTAGACGCATACCATCCCTTGATGCGTTTCTCCTGGCTATACCAGGACTGGTGGTCCTTTCTCCTTTGTCCACCATATTTGTCATGGTCTTGGAGTTCTGATTTGACGTACTAGTGGTGTTCTTTTGTTCCTTAGAGATGTTGTCGCTTCGACATCGTCCTTCCCACGTACTACTAGTTTCCTTCAGTTCCTCCATTTTCCTCAGAGCTCGTTGAAAGTATGTCCTCACACTGGCCTGTCGGAACGGCGCGAAGGCGGGACCAACTTGGACTAGATTTGTTTCGTTGATAGCCAAGTCCCCAGCTTGCTCTAGTAGCTTTTCGAATTCGTCGCTCATGTCTACTCTAGGCCTAAAATCTAGAGCCAACATCTTATCCACAAAGGCCTTTTGGGTAGCAGTACGAAAAAGAGCACTTTGATGAGCACGGTAAGGGTCGACTATATGGACAACATTTTTACTAGTCGTAGAAGTAGTCGTAGTGCTTTCATTCGTGCTTTTATCTCGTCTAGATTGTGATGATGATGAGGCACCAACACTAGAGGTTGATGATGAGCAGGTTGTGCAACTAGTAGTAGCCGGCCTTGCTGCCAGCACAGAGTTCCTACTAGAAGCTCTTGATGTTGATGTTCTCCGGGTGTTGTTCTTACCATCAGCACTAGTGTTGTTATTCAATAGTGGGCCATTTCCTATGATCGAACCAGGAGCAAAGAGTTTGTCCCAGCGCTTCAATTTGGCTTCTACGGAATCTGAGTTCTTGGACGTCGCAACTCCTGTGGTAGTTGCTGGTCGAAGATCTTCTTGATTGTCGTAAAACACTGTGCATATGTATGAAAGGAAAACAAGTGCACTCATAGTACTTCTCAATAAACTAGCTGGCATTTTTGAAGTACAAGTAGGAAAGCAACTACTAGTTTTCTTCATCAGTATGAGTACACTTTTGCCTTTCATAATATGAATTCTTCGAAGCAGGTGAATTTTTGGTAGTAGAAGTCGAGTAACTGCGCTAGGTGTGTGGCAGAGGAAAGGTGAAATTCGTTCAGCGTAGTGCTTCCTTCTTCATCCTTATCCATGATTTTCCACGTCTCCGCCCTCAAGTTTTTATCGTAGTTTACCCGCTTGCACCACTTGTAGAAGTCTTTCCGCGTTAGCTCCATAGCACATGACACATGCTTAAACGACTCAAACGAAGCAGCTTTATTGTGCTGCTGTTCGGAAGCAGAAGTAGGACCTAGTCCATGTGGTCCACCTGGCGGAGTATTGATTCTTGGTGCTCCTCCCGTAGTATAATTGTAGTTCTTCCTCAATTGAATCCGTCCGCGCATGTTGCCGCAAGAGGCGATGCTGTAGTTTCCGCCTCCGCCGCCGTTTGTATTAGAGACTTCAAACAAGATGCTTCTTCTGAATCTGAAGATAAATCATCTTCTTTATAAATAAATATAATAATGCTGGTGGTTTAGGCGTTGGCTTAGTGGTTTAGGCGTTGGCTTAGTGGTTTAGGCGTTGGCTTGTTCACTTATCATACTTGCCATCTATAATTCTTGTACTTCTTGTAGCCTTAAATCTACCCGCAATCATTCCATCTGTATCCACCATGTCTCGCCATGCGAGCATTGGGCGACCTTTCCCGTACGTCTTCCCCAGGAACTGCCAGAAATATCGCTCTGTCTCAATGGCTTCTAGACTTTTTTTCGTGCGCCATTCTACAGCATGCCGGTAGCCAGCAGCCTTGTCATCAATTTCTGCTGCAATCGAAGTTCTCTCTCGCCTACTTGGAGAAGGTAGAGGAGAAGGTGAAGGGCTAGTTGGAGAAGCATCATCATGTGCTGAAGCAGTGGCCATAGTGCTGCTTCCACTCGGTGTAGTTCTTGCAGATCCATGCCCAGCTTAGACCCTAAGAACGACATTCATCTTGAGGCGCATCTTATTAACCTATGTATTACTCATCACGCCCTTGAAAGCACGTCAAAGTAAGGTATTACTCACTTATTGCCCTTCTTCACAGAAGAACGTCGTCACAGTAAGATACCTCGCAAGATGAATAATAAGACGAACCTAGGACGACTTTCTAAGAGCAGTATTTCTTCTATGGACGAGTGAAATAAGTTGTATATAGTACTTAAGTAAGCCTTAATCAGCGTGAGCGTCGACTTGTTTTGCCTCTTCCTGGGCCGCCTTTCGACTTTCTTCTATTCCCTGTCTGCGAGGTTCTGTCTGAGCAGAGTCTGCCTTCTTCGAAGATTTCTTCACCCTCGCTGCCCCGCCACCAGCTGCGATCAGATCGGAAGAAAGCAGACGCAATTCCCAATACTCCAAAGTCCCGTTTCTGCTGGCATCCAATATGTCAAACAAAGCCATTGCGTCATCAACTTGGGGATAGCCGAAATCGCGGAGGCCAGCTTTAGAAGGTCTTTGGTGTTATACTTCTTTCCTTACCCCACTTCTGTTAGTAGAGGCATAGGTCTTTGGTGTTATATACTTCTTTCCTCATCCCCTTAGAGGCATAGGTCTTTGGTGTTAAATACTTCTTTCCTTACCCCACTTCTGTTGCATTCATAGGTCTTTGGTGTTATACTTCTTTCCTTACCCCACTTCTGTTGCATTCACAGGTCTTTGGTGTTATACTTCTTTCCTCATCCCCTTAGAGGCATAGGTCTTTGGTGTTATACTTCTTTCCTCATCCCACTTCTGTTAGTTATACCTTGTTTGCTCTCGGTTTTCTTAGAAGTGTTATACTTCTTTCCTTACCCCACTTCTGTTAGTTATCCCTTTCTGTTGTATAATTCATACCTTTGCTCTCGGTTTTTATTCTTATAAGAGCTGTAAGAGAGGCAAGGAAACTAATGCCTAACCACGCTAAAAACGGTAGCAGAAACTACACCAGAAAAATAATACCCAGCCTTAGCATCTCTGAAGACCTCTGGAGAGAGAACGAAGAGCGACCCATAGTGTTTCTCCACTCGGGATACCATCTGCGCTGTGTCTGTACTGTGTCCTTGTTGTCCATCTTGGGATGGTGCATCTACCGTGCCTTCCCCATCTGCTAATTTTTCCAACATGACTTCTTTTTTCAGACCCAAGGGCGTGAAGAAAATTAGAGGAGCTCAAAACATGAGATGAAAGTAGTCCCAACTGCAGTAGTGGCTGGTCCTGTAGATTTAAAATGAGATGGAAGGAGTCCTAATTGCAGTAGTGGCTGGTCCTGTAAATTTGGTACTAGTTTCTAAAATTGACATGAAATATTAGAACACTGTTGACTGAAGTAATGACAACAACAACGCTGATCTTGAATCAAGTATAAATACATACAGCCTTAAGATAGAGTCGAACATGTTGTAGAAGATTCGAGTTGTAAAGTCTCGCTCGGCCGGGTGAGGGCGTTCCGAGAAGTTATCCAACAGCCAGTCTACAAAAGAGCTTATGATGCGGAAACCACCAGGCTCCAACTCCGCTAGAGATATCATTTCGCCGACGAAACTATCATGTATGGTGGAGTTTGTTTCTGTTGATGTGGTATGGCAGTTGTCTCACAGTGATATGACACTCACATGATGTTTCTCATCACATGATGTATGCCAGTCGTATCACATGACGTTCGAAGAAGATCAGTAATAAATTGTACCAAGTAGAACTACAGCTCATAGCTGCAATTTGATTCTTTTCTAAGGTAAAAAACAAGAGTCAAGCTATGGAGTGAGTGTTCAAAAATACTCTGCTTCTATTATAAAGTAAAAAGATACCTCCAGTCGTTCGAGATCTTCTAGTACGTCAACTATCACGCGTAGAAGGAAGTGTTCTAGTTCTTTTCATGTTGACAACAAACTTAGTTCGAACTACTGAGTTTCTAGTTCTTTTCATAGTTTCTTTTCATGTAGAAGCAGGAAGTGTTCTAGTTCTCGGCCCCCTCATCTTCGCCCCTTTTACCTTGTATTTCACGAGAATACAAGGGAAAACGGGACACTAAATGTTGCCGAGAATGATGGACAACATAAAAAAGCTGACCATAAAACTTAGTAGTCAACTTAGTTTCGATTTGGAAATACAAAATACCTCGCCGCATGCAGTGCTCCTGGGATGTCAAAGGAAGCTCCCGTATCTGGATCCTGCAGGACCATGTCTTCTGGCACAATCCCCTCGTTGAGCAACATCTGTAGCAGGTCTCGACAAGAAAAACTCTCGTCAATCGGGAAGCCCAGGTTAAAGAGCCACGGTGTCTTAGAGCTGCTCACACGGGTCCATCTCCAGAAGCGCCTTCCCGGAAGCTGTCGTGCCCACTTCTATGTAGAAATGGCACAGCTTAACAACATAGTTGTAATATTATACGGAGAAATCATGTAATGGCACAGCTTAACAACATAGTTGTAATATTATAAGGAGAAAACAAATAGTAGGCACACCTACTTCTATGTAAGATGGATTAGAAAAAAAAGGCTTAACTGTCGTGACGTACTCGACATGGTAGCGAGCACGAATCCGCGTACGAGCCTCCTGGATCACCAACTTGTGGAAACGCATCTTGTTCCTCTTGGGACGTTTATCAAGAACGAAATGGAAATAGTAAGTTGTTGAGACACCAGCTTCCTGAGTAATTCCACTTTTTTTGAGAAACTATAGTTGTAGGCTTGTTGAGACAGATTACTCTACTAATTCATCCATTCGGCAACGTCAAGAAATAGTACTAACCCACCTATCGTTCCGGATAAGTATGTAAATATCGTTATGTAAATTTGTTGTTTGCTACGTGAATTTGTTAAGCAGTTGGTGGGGTGTAGAGAAGGTCTGTCGTATGTTACCTTCATCGACCGATCGCTTCTCCAAGTTGTAGACGGAAAACCGATGAGCTACAGACTCTCGTGAAGTTCAAGAGTAGCCGCAGACCGTCTCTTTCATCTACAGACTCTCGTGAAGTTCAAGAGTAGCCGCAGACCGTCTCTTTCATCTCTACTTTTCAGATCAATACCGATGATTATCGCAGGGTTGGTTTGGTCTCGTTTTAAGTGACGAATGAGATGAACCGAGGGTACTTGTACTGGCGAATCGTACTCAGCATGGACTTCTACTACCTCAGACCCGCGCGGACCTCTAGTCTTCTTCTTGACTAGAGTTCTCGGGGCACTTCAAGAACATCTTCAGTATACTGGCGCATGAAAGACGAACAGTGTCAAGGAAGTGTTTAATTCAACACATGAAGACGAACAGTGTCAAGGAAGTGTTTAATTCGATAGCATTAGAAGTTAATTGATTCCATAGCAATGGCAGCAGCAAGCTGTCGCATTTGTTGCGACGACTACCACTCCTTCACAGCTCGGTTGAGGTGAACAACTCTTATCGACGTAGTAACAGCGGTGTCTACTTAGTACAAACAACTCGTTTATCATACGTATCATCTACAAGAACTTTTATCCGCGTCCTCCTGATTGCTTCGTAGTTGAGTAACATTAACTGCATTACCTGCCTGACTGCGAAGTGACGACAGTATCAGTAAAAGACGGGGTGTACACTGACTACGAAGTGACGACAGTATCAGTAAAAGACGGGGCCCGTTCTGACAACGGCTGTGATGCTGCACCTGAATGTCGCCAGGCTTCAACACCGACGCGCCCATCCGTGTTGAAGTCGTACTTTACTGTGAAAAGCGACACTATTTGATCTGGACGGGCGCGAAAAATGGGCCAGGACGATGGCGATGTCTTTTGTACTTCGTCTGATTGTTTGTCTGAATGGTCCTTCTGCTTGTCTTGTTCTGATTGTTTGTCTGAATTTTCTCCGTGTTTGTCTTGTTCTTCTCCTTCTCCTGTCTCTCCAGATGACTCAGTCGAAGTTGAAGAACTGCTTGTTCCCATTTGGGAACTTGTTGTGCCGTCTGACATGACCCTTAGAATCTCCGCAGGACTATCTTCGAAGGAACTCCTGTAGAGACGGTCGAATTGCTGCGTTCGCTTACACGGGCCAGGGTTCGAGGATGCAGGCATGTTCGAAGTATTCCGATTGTATCGATTGCCGTGAAAAACAAAAGGCTGCGCCGAAGAAGCATGAACAAGGGATGTTCACAAGAAGGAGAAGGGACAATACTATTGACATTATCAATGGATGAGGATGTGCAACGAAAGAGTACTTACTTAATGGATGAGGATGAGGATGTGCAACGAAAGAGCACTTACTTAATGGATGAGGATGAGGATCTAGATCTTGCAACGAAAGAGTACTTACTTAATGGATGAGGAAGAGGATCTTGCAACGAAAGAGTACTTACTTGATCGTTTTATGATCTTTCATCTCGTGGCAGGTGTAGGGACTCGAATTGTTGAAAAATGTCTGACTAACTAAAATGACACTTTGTAGATAGTTGCAGCTACCTAGTACGAACTTTTTTCACGAATGTGCTAGTACTTAATATACGCGACCTCAACATAATTCAGCCCTTCCTGCGCGCGGCAAGTAGTCACAAGATCGAAAGTCTTTGCTGGCGGATCGAGTGGGGTAAGTGAGACACTCCTCACGCTCTTCGATTTCCCAGGAGCCTTCTTCATGCCTACGTCACAACGCACAGACGCTCGCCCCAAGGCAACTACATGTGCATATGACCCTGGACCTTGTTCGGCAGTAATCACTCTTTGCGGGCGTCTATCATTAGCGTCAGCTTTCATTCACTTCGGTCCCCTCGTCATCCGGACCCCTTTACAACTATTTTTGTGCCACTTCATACGAATAATACAGGGCAGATGCTCCTGAGAAAGATAGACACTAAATGTTGACCATAACATCCCCACGCCTCGTCTGTCCGATATTCAAATTCTGCCCAAATGCTAGGCCACTTCGGAATCTAGTGCTTTTCTCAAGTGGCTCCCATACAGAGTCGCTAAACGCGTAGTCCCTACTTGCTAGCGCAACTGCTGAGCCGAAGGGGGATGCTAGACCTGGAAAGGAAGAAGCATATTGTGCAAAAGAATGTTCACATCATGACCACATGCTCTATTTCGCTCTTTCACAATCACAGACTCACTTGTATTTTTACTGTACATAGAAGAAGATCCAGATTAATTCAATACCTGGTGCTAACGTGGGACTCTCCGGAAAGAGGAAGTTGATGGAGTAAGCCACACCCGCGGAGTTGTAGCAGGGGCCCCAGCCTGGAAGTGCGCCTGGATAGCAGAAACCAGTCGCCCATGGGAATTAGCAGCAATTTGAATTTTGTACGAAATTTCACTTTGTAGTGAGAAAAGTTCTCTATCCATTCGGTGCTCGTACTTCTGATCCAACAATTTGTCCATAAATTGCATCGCGCGTCGAAGACTTCCTGTTCGTCCCTGCCTCTAGAAAGCCGAAGCGTATGAATTTCCCTTGTCGTATAAGATCCACACTCCCATCTTCGTTGTGGCAGACGGTATTCGGAGTAACAATATCACTGCAACCACGCGGACGTCCGACTGCCGCAGTGTACTGCATACCTAAGACTTCTTGCTGTCCCACCGCAACCCATATTCGGTCGAAAGGCACGTCTGCGCCCGCGGCTAGACCTCGCAATTCGGGTCTTATGAATAAGGGTGAGGGAGGGAGATCAGGGGGGATAGTTGGCATACTTCAAACTACGGCCAACTTCAAACTAGCTATGGCTAACTTCAAAATAGCTACTGCAACTGCTAGCTTCAAAATAGCTATGGGTATGGCTAACTTCAAACTAGCTAGGGTTAACTTCAAACTAACGATGGCTAACTTCAGACTAGCTATGGCTAACTTCAAAATAGCTGTGGCTAACTTCAAACTAGCTATGGTTAACTTCAGGCTAACGATGGTTAGCTTCAAACTAGCTATGGTTAGCTTCAAACTAGCGCTGGCCAGCGTCAGACTAGTTATGGTTAACTTCAAGCTAGCTATGGTTAACTTCAGACTAGCGCTGGCCAGCGTCAGCCTCGCTATGGTTAACTTCAAACTAACTGTGGTTAACTTCAGGCTAGCTACGGTTAGCTTCAAACTAACGACGGTTAGGTTCAAGCTAGCTATGGTTAGCTTCAGGCTAGCTATGGCTAACTTCAGACTATGGCTAACTTCAGACTAGCTCTGGTTAACTTCAAACCTTGATTCTCATAAAAAAGTATTTCGGATAGCTCGCCTCGTTGAAGTTCCGCAGGTAGCGGGAATACGTTGCCACGTCAGGGTCCGTCTCGACTGCTGACCAAGCTTCCAGATACCAAGGTTCACTGTAGACGAAGGCTTGCACTTGCGTCTTCATTTCGTCTCCGAGTTTCTTCCCGAATGCGTAGTGGCCATCTGTGGTATCCGGAAACCGACCCAAATCTCGAAACTCATGGGGGTCGGGCAGAGGAATATAATCCTTTCCCTGTTCTTTCTGGTGTTGACTTCGACTAGAGCTGCACGACTTGCCTCCACGACCACATTGACCGGCTCCCTTACCAGCACATTTCTTCTTTTGAGACGGAGAGCAATTGGTATTCGATGTGCTAGAGCCTGAGCTTGAAGAAGATCCACCACCACAGCCTACGAGATGGCGCCGGCTGGAGCAATCCTCTCTGCGTTCTTCACAGCGTACTGGTTCGCAACGTCGGAGCAAGCCAGAGACCACACCTCGAACGCGAAAGGACATCTTCTTGATCTATATTAGTTGTATTTTGGTAAAATGAGTAGAGATTTAAGACTCAAAGGATGACGGCGACTTATCAAGTATTTGCATTCTTAGCTGAGAGAGGACATTCTCAGGTATGAGAGAGGATACCTAAGTATTCGGATGACGGCATTCTTAGGTGAGAGAGGACAGAAAGTGAATATTATGTCACCTTCATCCAACAGTATACCTTTTCTACTATCGACAACATGGCGAGCTTTATTTTCACGCACCTGCATTGGAGAAACTACAAGACAGTATCCTATTCATCTCAGTTTCTTTCTTTATACGGAGGTTCTACGGCAGGAGTCTCTCATGAGCATGAAGTTCTGGTTCTCTTATACACAAACACAAAGTGCCTCACTCAACATACGTTTCTAATCTATACTGTACGACTTGTCTCTCGCGTGCTAGTTTCAACAGAAACGTGTGCGCGAACTCACAGTCACAGGGCGCATTCGAATCTGATGGTGAGCCAACATTATTTCATTCTTATCAAGAATTCATCACAGGTGTGGTGATTGTTCATAGTCGTGCGTGTTTATTTCACAGCATTATTGGCCTGTTGCGTGTAATTACAACGTTTTGCCACTCGAGAGGATGCGTTCGCTGATAGCGTTTCCCCAAAATGATTCATGATTTTAATCCTTCATGATTCAACTGGTGATCTTCAAGAGTCGTGTGTCAAAGCGATATAAGAAGGCGATAGAGTAAGTAGAATAAGGGTTGTCCAAAACCAAAACTCAAAGGTGACGAGTAAGCCGCAATAGAATGGAAATGGCTTCTTCCTGCACTGGTAGTTCGAAGCTTACAAGAAGCCGCATCAATTAAGCCTCTGCCTTTTTCCGTTCAGCAAGAGATCGGCTGTGAGAGTGAGAGTGAGTGGTGGAGATAATAGTACATGAAATCAACTTGAAGTTTTTCAAGTTCCAGAGAAGTAGGTAGTTATAAACAAGCTACATGTTTCTTGTTCTAGTTCCCTATCAATCGTGGAGTTGTATTAATTGCAGGACAAGTCATAATGTATAGTCAGTATATCTATGACTAGCTCCCTATGACCAATAATCGAGTTGAAGTTGTTCAGTCATCAAGGACACGTCATAATGTATAGTTGTACCTGCATGACCGCCGTGCGCTGTGATTAGCTCCGCTGCTCTCTCAAATCGCAGCTCGCGTTCACGCCGCTGTCTTGCCAATGGAGTACCTCTCATTTTCGCGAACTGCTGAATGACGTCTTGCTCTTCCTTCATGCCCTGTAACCAAAACGTTAGTTCGCCAAGCTGCACGCCGTAATCGGGGTCCTCTGTTGAGAAGGATGGAAAAGGAAAGGCTGACGTCGATCGAGGAACATACAACTTAAAAGAGGAGAAAACGTGGGAAAAACCGCAAAGCTTACTACTTAAACTTTAGGAAGGGAAGTCCACCACGACGAGTATTGTTCACATCTTGAAAGTACAATTGTTAACTTAAAACGTTTTTTCTCAAGATCGAAATACTATTACCTTCAACAGGTCCCGTCAGATCGAATGTTAATTTTGGATCCACTGGCTTCGTGACATCTCTTGGTTTCGTCTCAGGCCTTGGCTTCGCCACGAAATCTGGTTCGCGTTTGTTTATGAGGTGATCGTATCCATGTTGGGGACTCCGCTTCTTGTTGAAACCACAGAGATTAGAGCACACAAAAATTGTATGGATTCAAAAGTCATCCTAAATAAATCTTGAAAGTGATCCTACAATCTTGAAGAAAGTCACCGTTAACAGTACATCATAGTGGTCATCTTCGGTGTGTGCCGCCGGTTTGTTTATTTGATTAAGCATGAAAGGAAGCCTTAAAGATGAAAAAGCGTAATGCAGAGCTGTCTCTCCCTCGCGACGAAAAGCAATGCGCAAATTCGGAATCCGCATACAACGGTAAGCGGAACTGGTGGGGATAGTAGTAGTAGCAGTAGTTTGGGGAAAGGCGGAACTGGTGGGGATAGTAGTAGCAGTAGTTTGGGGAAAGATAGTTGCACATCTTTGAGATGCTTCAGAGGCTGAGTAGTAGTAGTTTGGGGAAAGATAGTTGCACATCTTTGAGATGCTTCAGAGGCTGAGTAGTAGTAGTTTGGGGAAAGATAGTCTGGCATCACATTGACATGCTCCAGGTTCAGTAGAGGCAGACCAAGAATGTAATAAATACTATTAAGTACTAATATTCTTCGAGACAGGACGAGCAACAACAGTGTACTGACATTGACGTGAATAGATCACCAGGACAATTTCTTGGTTTCCCATAATTCGCCGCACTCATGATGTCCATTCCTTCATCCTATCGTTAAAACTTTTTGTATGCAACATTGTTAGCAGCAACTGACTGGTAACAGCAATGTTCTAGATGCTTGATCTACTTAGTACACAGCACAAGCAAATTAATATACAACTTATTATAATGCTCAAACTCAAAAGTACAATCATAGGCTTTTTTTCCTTGATAAACATGTCCCAAAAAGGCGCAATCTTTCCGGATTTTGATATTCTCTGGAGGAGATCGATACTGCCAAGAATCGCTTCGGACTCCGTAGGAACATGCTTGCAATATACTCGCTGGTTTGGTTTTCCAGAAACGTCATGCTGAACCTGGATTATCATAGAAGGATGACACGCAGAAAGAAAAGAGCTGCTACTTCCACGACGAAGACAGGCGCCCACGCTCACACAAACGACGCACTACCAAAGAGCGCGAAACCCCGAGAACCTCAAGAGCAACACCGACGAGCCCTTTCGAGTGTGCCCCCAGGGCTCCATGCTGAGCCAGCGAGTACCTACCACACACTGCAGGCGCGTCACCATGCGCCCTCATCACATGCGTCCCCGCACACGACCCCATACGCAAAGCCAACCTGGAGCAGAGTCCTCCACGAATCAGAACAAACCCACCCCGAGCGGCGCCCCGCAGCTGCTGGTTGGTCCTACGCAGCTCTCTCCCTGTGACACCTCAGACAGAGCACCGCGAGGCGCGTCACTTCGGTGCACTGGTCTAGCGGTTCGGCTAAGGAGATGACCGCCGAGGGCTCGAGTCCGGGGGTGACCGGTGCGGACTCACAGACACGCCACAGCGGAGGGCCAAAGCCTTCGCCAAGCAACTTGATGCGACAAGCACACACACACGAAGATCAGTCTGTGACGCTGCGCGGCGCTCCTCATGTTGCCGGGGGGGGGAGCCTGTCCCCCTCGACAGAGTGCCAAAAAAAACGGGCCAACGCCAAGGCCCATACCCTGCGGCAGACCTAACGAGAAAGCGACACCCTTCCCACGTTTTGCCAAACGCTCGAAATGTCCCAAGCCGAAGGCGGTCCGGCTCGCTGGCGGCTGCACCGCGTCGGGGACGCGAGCCACCATCCGGATCCGGTCGGCTGCGAAGCGCTCGCCCCACGCAACGAAGGAACCCCTTTGAAAGCAGAACTACCACGCGAGCGGAGAACGAGTAAGACCAAGCAGATGCGTCACTTCTGTCTTGGCGTTTGGGTAGAACCAACAGTGCGCAGCGGTTGAGGAGCTTGGTCGCATAGTTAGCACGTTACACGCGTGCACTCACAGAAACAAGACGCATCTACAGCCATGGCTCAAAGCCGATCAGGCTCACCACCGTACTCGTGTAGTGTCTGCATGGCATTCGTGAAGTATCTGACCCCAGAAGCTTGAAGAGTAGACCAGTGCACTGGTGGAGCTTCGTCAGCCAAGAAAGGACGCCCGTGCGCCATAGTTCGGAACAGCACGGGGCTGGATCTGTCGCCGTCATCTTCTCCAACATCTTCCCGCCCTTTTCTTTCTCTTCATCGTCTTACCCTGCGCATTCGTCTCCGAAACGGGTCCAGACTCCCACCAGAGGGCAGCGTCGGCGACGATGTGGGGCGCCATTTCGTTAGTTTTTGAAGCGAAGCGCGAGCGTGGCGAAAAGTCTCTAAATGGATTTGGGTAAAATGGAAAAGAAACAGAACCAGGCGCGCCGATGCAGCCCCATGAATGACACGCGTCGGACTCGGAGCAGGCGCTTTGATTAGCAACAAAGTGCGGGGCTACGGTAGCGACCATCCTCGACGACACCGACGACAGCGGCGACAGCTCTCCCTTCGTCGCTCTTGAGTAGACAAAGACAAGCGCGCCCAAGCGAGACCAAAAGGGAAGAGACGACGCGACGAAACTGTAGGACAGATAGGACGACACGAGGGAACGACACCAAGGAACGGCAAGGCGAAACGACAGCGCAAAGCGATAAGGCTGAGAGTGTTCCCGCGACCCCCGCCGAAAGGCTAACGAAAAAGGAGGACGAACTTCGTAACAACCCCCGGCCCTCAGCCTTGCGCGGCTTGGTCCGTTTGCTTCTGGTAGTCTCCCCCGGCATCCTCTACTTCTTTGGCGTCGCCCGCCTCCAACTTTTCCATCGCCTTGCTTTGGGCGATGTAGAGGAAGGCCCCTCCGTTGCGCTAGTTTAATCGCAAAACTTGGAGACCCAGCCAGGAGCTATGTTGCTTGAAAACGTAACCGCGCGCCAGCCACTTCGCCCCGGGTGGCCCCTGCCGCCACCTTCTCGACGTCCTGCAGAATTGGACACCCCGCCACAAACATCCCAGAGGGGGAAGCCCCTCCGCCGCCGGTCCGCTCGATGGGGCACGCCCTGCCGGAGAGCCCGCCCAAAAAGGCACTCGGGGGAACGTTCTGGGCGCCATCCGGTAGAGTCGCCAGCCGGTCCTTCCCAGGTGCTGCTATGGTGAGGCGCCATTGGCCAGCCTAGTGCACTCCTCTGCGGGAGGGTTTTGCCCCTGCATCGCGGTCGGCCGAGTGCCGTCATCGGCCTAGCCTGGGCACGTATTCCCCCGCACGCGGCCCGGAGCAGGCCCGGCGCCCCTGAGTTCTCGCGCAGTGCTGTCCCCGAACTCCGCAGGGCCAAGCGCCGCCGAGTCCACCGGTCCAGCGTGCGGCCGCGTGGCGCACAGTGTCGCCAGCAGGCTCGGCATGGACATGTCGCGCAGCCGCCTCAAAGCTAATAGCGCTGTTTCTCAAAACATTAGAACTACCGCTATATGTGCTGTCGAGTGCTCGCCTCTGCCTTTGAAACAAACAGCCCCATCATTTCCACGAATTTCCAACTGCATTGTGTCGTCAAAGCCGTTCGCTTTAAAATCTCCCATAATGCGCAGAAACTCTTTGGAGGTGAACTGCACACGATCCATAGGGCCCATGTGTGGCACGACCCCCGTCTCCGGAATATCGTCGGCTTGTGGAATGCTATGAAAGGGGTCTATCAGATTAACGTCAAACTTTGGAACAAACTACAATAAAGATAATCAAGCGCTTTTATTGCTCGATAAGCACCTGTCTTGGCTCTTTCACTGATTCTATTTTTTCCTGGTGGTTGACTAAGAATCACTTGCGCTTTAGCAATCTTGTAGTTGTCTTAAAATCTTTCTTAGAAGACACTCATCTTCTTATGTTTTTAACAAACTAAAATGTTGGTGTCCATAAATCCAGAATTCCGTTGCCGTTTCTGTAGGCAACCCAGCGTCTACACGGAAAGATATTCCAGAACTTTGAGTCGGATTGTAACGCATGTGCAATCGTAAGGCCTCAACTTTACCCTCCGCATCTCCTTCGATCCTGCAACACCTAATTATGATGTAAATCATGAACGTTCAGACAAGTAGACATCATGAAGAAGTACGAGATTACTTGTAATCAAAAGAATCAGAGGAACTAGAACTACGTACAAGAATCGTACCTCATTAAATAAAGTAGATTGATAGAAGTCTCTTCGTTCCTTCGAAATAAAAAATGCCTGCTCATCTATTTGTCATATGTGTGCTCCTGATCGATGTGGTAACTCTCAACCACCGTAGAGTAGACAATATAGAAGCTCACTGTGCTACCTAACTGTACCACACGACGTCGAAATGCATTGTACCTGAGTGCCTTGTAGACCATTTGAGGTTGGAAAGTGAGACTGAGAGGCTTCGCGCACATGTAATATTCGAAATATTCTTTGCGTAGATTAGAGGTGTAGGATATGCATCCCAGCGATCATCATCTGGGTGAACCCTAAACCCTCTTTTTGTCTGCTTCTTTCAGATGACTTTGCTGATGCATCCTTGACGCCTTTTGCTTTTCAAAGTAGAAAACTAGCCAAGAATGACGATGACTGAGGATGCACTACCTACACCCATAAGTAGAGCAAAATCGCACAACACCGTTTGTCGTTCGTTGATGAACTCCGACTTCCATCCCTCTTCGGTGCAGTTGATGCTAATAATCGGAAAAAGTGCACCCAGGCCATCCATGAATCGCATGAACCACCGGTAGTTGATATTAGACAGCGTACAGTACTACTAGTCATTGGTTCATTTATACATATAATCATTGGTGGAGCACAGACCTAACCAGAACCACAAGAAACAAAACTTGTTGGCTCATTGTCATTATAATATTCATATTTATATATTTATAATGCACTTGAGTGCGACGTTTTCTCCTTTTCGTTAAAGAAAGATCGATGAACAATAGTTCTACTTATACTTACGCGATCCGTGTTGAAGAAGATAAGCTGGGGAGGAGGTGAGTTATCGTATAGGCCTTAACAATAAACGTGCACTCAAACCCAAGAAGGAAGTCCTTTTGCTGAGCAGCCTCAGCTTTTTTTTCTGTTGCCTCCGACATCTTGGTGATCTGACGGACGTGACGAGAAGGACGTGACGGCGCTGAAAGTGATCTCTGTCAACTAGTGGAGTCTTCGCATCAACAGAAGTGGTCCTTGCTTCGCTGTCTTACAGGGGATGCTTCAGCGCTGTCAGTTATGGCTGTGACCGCGTGTTTTCCATCAACGTGAGAGAGCGTTGACGAAATCATGCAGGAGCTTAGAGGGTTTCTATTCCGTTTTAGAAGCGCACTCGACAGACCAGGAGTACAACTAATCCTTCATTCTTTTGTTCGACTATCAAGCTATGCCTTATGTTCTTGTCTGTGTTTTACCTTAGTTCTCCAAACTTTTTTTTTAGTTCTCCAAACACGTCTTCGACAGCTACCTAGGTGTTTATCCATAAAAAAGCAAATTCTTGAGTTCGTACTAAGTAGCCATATTAGATTATCGATCTTCAGTCAAAAATTGTTCAATTTTTTTTTTCAGGTTTCGAACGTCTTTCATCCGCAATATGATGTCTATTTCCGCGGAGCGCGTTTGGACCCCGTTCAACCAACAGTTTCAGATGTTCAAACAACAGTTTCAGAAAAGCCTCTGTTGGCCTCATTCTTTCACTTTTGAACACAAGAAAGCGATGTGTGATGAATGTGTGTACCGCGGGCACCCATCGTGCATTCAGATGCACAGTCGAAGGGGTTTGCCTCGGTTTCGCTTTCGATAAGAACTCATAGAAGTAAGAAATTGCATGATAGATTCTGATTATTTGCTTATACGAATGTCAATGTTACGTAGTTGCATCGAGCCAACACAAGAATAATAGCCAAGAAGTTCCAGCTCGTCGTGAATTTTCACGTGACGGTCAACAACACGAACGGCTAAAATTTAAAAATACAAAGATGCCAAAGCTGTTCTACTCTACTTAGTGTTGTATAATAATGTTGTGATTTTCGCAGTCATGCAGAAGTGAGCTGATTATTCTATTTTCCAATACTCTTATCGGTACCAGCTCCGTTCCGAAAGAACTAATTCTCTCCCGTTCTCGCACTATCCTCCTCTGCCACAACGAAGTGGTCTAAAAGATGTGTGAAGCAGCTTCTGCAGGATTTGCCAATTGGTACAAGAATCTTCCCGCTTCTTCAAATCATCAGAAAAGAGGACGTTGGCGCGCTCGCGACCAGGTGGTCCACGGCCCATTCGACAATATCTTCGATAAGGTCAGGAACTGAGGTCGCGCTCTATTTAGACAGAGGTCGTCGTCGCGGAACTGACGTGTGCTTATGCTCGTCCTATGGCTCTCAGCATTCCATGTTCGCAAGTCTCCTCACCTCCGTGACATGATATTCGTATGCCTCCAATAGCCGAATTCTGTGCAAAAAACGATCACGACGACGCGTACTCCAGTGACGGATACCCTTGTCGTCATTGTTAGCCAGACTAGCTCAACTTAACTTCAACTTGTTTTCAAACGTTCATGAAGATTTATTTCGCTTGATGTGCTTCTGAAGTAGTTAATTGATGCTGATCTACGTACTCTTCAAAATGAAGTACAATGAATGCGGAGAGAACAATGGAGGGTGGTCGCTGCAATTATATATGATTTAGGGCTGCACGTGCACGGTCCCCCCCGTGGTATGTCAACATAAATGAGATGTACCGGATCATATAGAGGATGTGCTGAGAACAACATCAAATCATAGTTATGCCAGGAGTAGGAGAAAAGATAGCACCATAAGTGGTTTCCGGACAGGGATCTCGTTCTCGTTCTTTCCTCCAAGATTGAGGTGAGCTTCAGATCGCTCACTAGTGTGAGTGTCGTTGTGGTAGTAGGTTCTTCTAATTTGCTCATGAGCCTTTGTCGATCGCTCACTAGTGTCGTCGTGGTAGTTAGAACTAAGAGAAATCCATCTTGAGACGCATCCGAGGACCTTTCTCCCCTTGAAAACGGTCTCAGGATGCCTGTGAAGATGGATTTCTTCTAGCCTTAAGGTAGTAACGGAAGAACCTGTTCAGGGTCTCCTCATGGTCCTCGGCTCTGGTGGAAACCATGACAGCACAGCAAGAGTCCCCAACCCCATGATTCATGAAGCACCTTTGTCTACTTGTTTCATCATCTAAATCTACTTCGAGTGCGAATTGATGTCGTTGCTCCTCTCTTCTACTTCCAGCTGTGGTTGCCGCTCGTCCTGCGATTCCGGATTCTCTTGTTCGAGCTGTCCGTAATTCATCTTTCAAGTGCATCAACATTGAAAAGTACTTCTATGGGAGAGTGTCTATTATTCCCTTAGGTGGATACTCCTCCATACGTTTCAAGGATGCGTCCAAAGATACGTTTCAAGGTACAGCCTTAATCTTGAGGCAGTCATGATCCCCGTCGTGGTCATTTTGGTTCCTCCTTTATTTGTGGACAGCAACTTTTCAGGGAAGCAGGTTCTCAACATCATTTGACGTAGTTTTCGGCGCTTATTGTGGATCTTAGGCGGCTGCTCGCCGAGATATGCGTGGCGTAGCGCAGACGTTCCGAAAATTGCAGCTTGCCGCTCTTGCTCTGAAGACGATGGATTCTTCGCTATTTTCAATGCCTTCTCCCACGTGGCGACGCATTTTCTTGTTAGACAAAATACTGCTTATGTTATCGGAGAAATAAACTGTACCTGCCGAAGACCTAAGGAAGTAATACTCATTTCGGACTAAGCTCAAGGATGCTCATCTTGACCGAGGACCAGTATTCATCGCTAGTGAATGAATTCATCTCACAAGTTAATTCACAATCAGGATACTCTACTTCTACACGGATTCATCTGATTTATTATCAAACTCTGCACTGGACCATCGGTCAATGCGTTGCCAACACTATTCGTGAGTCACGATATATTTTTCAAAATTAATAATTAGTTTGATGATTTAACAAACGTAATTTAAATGTTTCAGTCATAAGCGAATATGAGCGTTCTTCGGATAGAGACGCTCACACGTGATTCCACTATATTCGAGGGTCAGCGGTATGCCCTGCGGCTCCTTACTGATGATCACCGCCGGCACCCCCGGCGGCGCGCCATCGAGTCCGAATCTCATCTGCATCACAGACGAGGAGGAGGAGGACGATGAGGAGGATGATGAAGATGACCCGGAGGCTCCTCCTGCGGCTCCTACTGTGCTATGCTTCGCAGCTGCATATTTTTCTTAGCTGTTCGTTGCCAATTGACCTATGTACCTCGCATACCTATGACTTTCCTGTTTGGAGAACTTCCAAGCCTTATCGATGGTAGGGAGGTCAACTTCCTCATAGAGAGGTCAACGTCCTCATCGCAAAAACTTTCCTGATTTATTCACTCACTCATTCTGTGCGCGCAAAAAGATCTGCGTTGACTCCACAGTGTTTTCGAAATTCCAAGCCTTAACTTTCTACTCTTTTCTCCCCGGCCAGCTTTCGGAACCCCTTTGCTTGCAGAGATAATAGCTCACTCAGAACATCATCTACACCGCGTGAAGGAGCCATTCCCCTTTTATGATATTTTCCTTCGTCTTGTGCACCAGCCATTTTTGATACAATGAATTGACGAGTTGCCAATTAATACAGTTGTCTATCTCTTCCAAGATTCACATTGACATTTATGGATAAAATATTTAGTCAAATATGCAAATTTTCTCATTTTCGATGCTAGCTCACATGCCTCCCCTGTTTTTGGGTGTTTCTATCAGTTGTTTTTTCATGGCACTGTCTCGAAGATACAGAAGCATTTTTTCACTCTCGGGTTGTATCCAAACACTCACTTAGTACGAGCCATGAGAAGAAAAGTAAATACGACAGAACCATCTTGTTCTTGATTGACGTTGAACATGATATAGTTAGTAGTCTGCGATTGCAGTTGGACATCAATGACAATAAACCTACTGTGGTGCTCCAACTTTGGGAGCTGGCGCAATTACAATTTTTATCAGCATAATCGTAATCTTGGTGTATTTGAGCCATGAGAAGAAAAGTAAATACGCCAGAGCCATCTTTTCGAAGGATGGAGAAGCGCAAAAAAAGAATTGCAGGTGAGGGTCACCCAGGATCGACTCGAATAAGAAGAATGTAGCCTTGAGTGCGAGATCAACCGAACATTGGTATAAAGGCAAATCAGACGTCCAAGAATGCTTCTCGTATCATTCTGTAAAGAAGAAACCACTAGGATTTTCTTTTGAGAATAACCCGCCACTAGGATTCCCCTTTGAGAACAATAACCACCAACTAGAATTCCCCTTTGAGAACAATAACCACCAACTAGGATAATTTCCCTTTGAGAACAATAACCAACAACTAGGATAATTTCCCTTTGAGAACAATAACCAACAACTAGGATAGTACCTTTTCTCACTTACAATTTTCGATCTCATCTGCGTAGGTAATTTCTAGATCGCCGTAGACTGACCTCAACATCTCCAAGATTCGCTGTTCTAGTTCGCAGGCTACTCGCATCGGTAGGAAGTTATCAGCGCAGGACCGTGCTATTGTAATGGAAGCGGGAGCACCTTGAAACAATGCTTTACTCTTGCTCTCTGTAACGGCGGAAGGGGAGGTAGTCGAGGAAAAGGAGCCAGGAAAGTGCTTTTGTGATGTAGATGAAGAGGCTTCTCTGCTAGAAGAAAGGGCTGAGGATGTGGCTGAGGTGTTCGCTCCTATTCCTGTTGAGTTTGATTAGAGGCTGAAAGTTGGCATCTCTAGCTCGCATATCTATGGCTTTCCTACTTGAGATAGCCATAGAGACGCTTTTTATGACACGAAAAAGTGTACTCATACTCAAGAAAAGAGGCTTCTTCCTACTTAGAAAGTGTCTACTTTCTTGAGGATGAGTACACTTTTTCGCTTCATACTTTTAGATGATAGGTCAACTCCCAAGCCTTAATTTGATGTGAGATGAATTTTCCTCAAAGCTGCCTCAACTTGGGATACTACAGGCTCAACATCACGCGCGAACTCTCCTGCTACCCATTGAGGTAAAGAGAGCATGTCTCCAGCCTCCAGGAGCAATGACATCTCACGCTCCCCAGGTTTAGAGCTGTCCCTGTCCGTAAGTCATCTCTCTGAGTGGCTCTGGTATTTGGCAACCTGATTTTTATCATAAGGAAAACAAGAAGAGAATCCTTGTGATCCAATTCAGGTTACCAAATACGAGGACCATACACTCCCAAGTGCATCCTTGAAAAGTACAACTATGGGAGAGTAATACTCCCTTTTTAGGTGGATACTCCTCGTCCATACATTTCATCAAGGATCTCCTCGCCCATACATTTCATCAAGGATCTCCTCGTCCATACATTTCATCAAGGATCTCTTCCACTCTACGTTTCAAGGATGTGATGTCCAAAGATGATGCATTAGGTACAGCCTTAACAGGTGTGTACCCTTTCAGCAGAAAGTCCTTCCACCAGGGTTGAGAGTGCTTAGGTGCTTTATTTTTTTTTTCACCTTTTTTTTGCGTGTGCGTAGGAGTAGAAGTGGGGTCTTCGGATCTTAGAGACACTCTCTCATTCATGATGAGTTGTTCTTAAGTAAGAGTCTGCATCGTTCTCTTCCTATACGACCGGTGCCATTACGTTTTTACCTAGTAAGATTTAGATTATAATTGGACATGACGATTTGAATCTATGTATGGTTCTGGTATTTGGTAACCTGAAATTGATCCTACGGGTTCTCTTCTTGTTTTCCCTTATGATCAAATTCAGGTTACCAAATACCGGAACCATTCAATCTATTCGGCGAGCTGCCTAAGAGACATAAAGACTAAGATTAAGTACAACATATTTAAAAGGTAAAGTTAGTCTTTCATAACTCATGATACGCAAAGAGAATCTCCAGACAGCGAGGCCAATTTTCTTCCGCGAGAGCGTCCGACCAGAGCGTCTCGTAGGGAAAATCCCGACACTTAGAATGCCATTCCGACTGAGAAACGAAGTACCGATCTGGTCCTTCGTACTCCTCGATTGCGAGCTGGAGTGCTGTGACAAAGCGCAGGTCCATTCCTAGAACGAAGGGGTTTCGAGTCGTGAAATAGTCCAAATCAATGTCCAAAGCCCATGGAGAGGAAGTGGTAGTGGAAGTAACTGTAGGACCGGACGATGATGAAGAACTCTGCAAACAACCATTCACATTTGTCGCATTAAAGGTAGTCTTTCTCTATCCCGAGTCGAGTGGGTTGCCCTCTTTGCCCCTTAGTTTCCCCTCCAAGTCCAGGAGGAGCCCAGTGAGCACCATTGTCCACAACATGGGATAGTGAGAAACTACCCTTAAAAATTGTCCCATTTCGCTTCCCCTGTTCGCCCTCTACAGCCATGATGCTAGGAAGCGTCCCTACATCTTCAACTACAGCTAAGGTCCAGGGTCGCGCATCTGGGTAGTCGATCTGAGCTGGGAATCGTTGGCTTTCTGACGCCGCTGCTTCTTCGAGTTCGAAACGTAGTGCGGACTTCCTCTGACTGATATTCGAGTTTGTGGACGAAGAGCTGGTCGTTGCTCCTGTTGGTCCTCGTGAGCATATCGACATCATGCTACTGTCCTCTTCCAACGACTTTAAACCCTTCTTGTGATTCTTCTGCTCGCGGCAAGATTAGAGCGCACACTCTATTAAGGTCTATCTCTATGCTTGAGGTCTATCTTGGCGCTATTGTTCGAGCGCACCCTATGGGACAGCTTCGAGATGATGCTTCAGACTTATATCTTTAATATTAGAGGTAGGTTTTTGGTGCTCGCGGGTTCCCCCGCTTGTTATGCCTTTCTCCCTTAGGAGAGGCATAAAAAGCGGTAAGGAAAGCACCTTTCACATTAACCTACCCTTATATTATAACATTAGAAGATCAGAGCCATCTCGAAAAGATGGATCAGAAGATGAGCCATAAGTAGAACTGCTCCCTATCGTTGAAGTAGAATCTTCGTCAAAATACGAGAGATTGGCGAAGTCTCCATCGACTTTGAGTGACCCAGTGTTGAGGTCGCGGCCAACACGTCCATGGTATGATCCAGCTGGAATTTGCCTGCTCCAACTTTGCTTCACCCAAACAACAGTCTTGATCAGGCTGCATTAGACGAATACGACGTAGGGTCTTTGTGATACTCATATTGTTCGTATAATCCCATAATCTTCTCGAAAAGATGGATCAGAAGATGAGCCTGCTGCAACCACTCGTATTGTCTTTGATAAACACAACAGTCTTGATCAGGCTGCACTATAGACGAGTACGACTCGTAGGTGGGTCTTTGATGAAGATAAACTACTTTCTTACAGCGTAGCTTTTTTACAAGAATCGACATCAGTTTTATCAGAACATCAGTTTTTACATTCGTATAATCCCATAATCAGAATAAATTGCTGGCAAAATCCAGGATGCAATGCCGCCGTCTGCGGTTCGCAAGCGATCATATAGGTCACGGACGTCGTAGTGAAACTCTGCCTCCTCGTCTTCGCCTTCTTCTTCTATATCATAGTCAAGATCGTCTTCTTCTTCTTCCTCATCTTCGTTATCTCCAGGTTCAGGAAGTTTTCTTTTCCTCCCTTCTCCTATTAGAGCTCAGCACTCAATGGGCAGCATGATGCTGAACGGAAACGACTCCCTTCAAAGCTCTCCCCTTTCCCTTCCTTTTCCCCTGTTCTACTCTCAAGGGATGGTCGCTTCTTCGATCTCAGTGACTCCAATCTAAATGGTGACCATTGAAAGCTGAGCCTTAATCCTAATTCACTTTCACCGCGGTTTTTCAGTGACCAGGATGAGGACCGTTTCCTTGATGGCTCCGTAGGCGGTCTGCAGAGGCTGGCTGGTAAGTCCCCAATGGTCGCTAAATCTGGATGCGCATCAAAGTGCAAGAATGCAACTCCCGGCTCCATTTTCTTTTTTCGGACTGCTAAATGCAAAGCGCGTAAGGCAATGTCATGGTGCTCGCACACCACAACGGGAATTCGAGGATCCTTCATGTTGGTTCTTGGTTTTTACCAGGTAGTTGTAGTAGGTACTAGTTTGAAAGAAATTGTCACAGTGTTTTTAGTGGCATGGGAGAGGAAGCAAATGCTGGAAACTATAGATATGACTCGCAACTAGAACTAGCTGTACTATTATTATTATTATCAACGTCGTGAGAAAGAATATTATAGCAAACGAGCAGCGTCTACTTGTCCGCGCTTGCTGAATCGTTGAAAGCACAAGTAAGTCAACGATTGACGAGTCACTTACCTATCGCGACTGCTCAGAAAAATAAGAAGTCGTGACCTCCAGCAAGGTCTTATCTATTTCCAGGAAATCGGTCGTTCATTCATTCATTCATTTACATTTACCTAGCACGACGTACTAGTGTCATCTGATTCTATAATTCCCTCGTTTTCAGAATGCATAGAGTAAGTTCTACTTTGGTCGTCGATCAGAACAGTTTCTGCACAAATCGTCCTGGTGACCATATTTCCTGCACTCCTTCTGGGACCCGAAGCAGAGGAACGCATGATCCCTACAAATGGAAGGCATAGTGGATCACGTAGTTCATCTGAGTGACAAATCCTAGCCGCGCATAAATTCATATGATTTCTTGGAAAATTTTCGATGGTCGAGAAAGATCGAGCTCTGCAACTTTTTTAATCATCGGAGTGACAGTTTCAGTTTGTTTACATTGGAATGCAATAAACGGATCCTCAGTTCGAAAATGACTGAAAGAAGATAGAGTGACGGTGCCTAGCGAGAGGCGCCTTCTGGCCTATCATCGAATTGTGAAAATTTTACTTAGTTCTGCCTATCTCTCCACGGACCAGTCGTATTGAAATGCTTAGTGGGTGACAGAGTGCTGTGGTCACGAAAAAAAGTAGTTTTGTTGAAGGAACATGAAAAATAACTAGTTCGTTGTATGCTTTACAGTTTCGGTTGAATAGAAATGGGAATGATCGTCCGAGCACTTAATGACAACTACATGATTGAACATTTATTGCATAGATTAGGTAAGTATGTCATTGTAATCAAACGAGAGGGGGAAGGGCATATTAACTTGCATTAACAACATTAACATCTAAAAACTGGTGAGCGTGAGATAAGAGCCGAGAAATACAGGCAATGGGTGAAAGTAGAGGTGCTAATATGTTGATCAGATTGTGCTATACTTCTCAGATACAGCTAACATCAGCTGTAAAATTAGTACTACGAAGGACATATCTTTTACTAGACAAACTCGAAGAAAGTGATAGTGATCTGGGAAGTTGATCGTTATCGCCTCACTCCACGACTAAGAAGATCTTCTTCGCCAAACGTAATTTCTACTACAACTATCCGAAAATAATCTGGGACCGTGTTTTGCCAACGTTCGGTGGATAGTCTGGTAGTACTGGATCGTCATGCAAATGAGACCCTAAAGTATCGCGTGCACCCTGACTCGGCAGCCTAATGCGCTTGGCTGCGTCGATTCGTGGATAGCCGATGATCACCTTTTCGGTAGTTGTAGAGGTGTCGTTGAAATTTCTACACTCTACAAGTTCTACTTGATTTAAGTAATCACCATCAACATGACCTTATTCGTTGAAACAAGCAGTGGTAGGATAACTAAACTAACATTCATTCATTCATTCATTCGAACCACGGAGCAACTCATTCAAAGCTGCCTGGTTCCGTAGAGTTCACACAATAGAAAAAACAACCTACTTACCGACTCACGCTGTGTTTGGAGGAAGCCATCGGATGCTTGGGCTGCTGCTTGGTTTTTCGTAGGAAATGACGGTGGATATCCTGAATACCGTAAATGGCTGTTTCTCTCGCGAATTCTTGTGTCCTTGTCGTGTTCCGCAAAAAGCGCTGCTGTTGTTCTTAGAGGTAGTATCCGATAAGAGAGGTGTGCAAGTCAGTGTGTAAGGTAGTTGGCTAAAGAACTAACACTACAATTTGGTGCATGTACAAGAAACAACATCGAGGGACCACCCGTACTAATCCTCACTTTCTTGTGACTTAAGAAAATCAATTTCCCAACTACATGTCAGTACTTCTACAACATCAGACAACATGTCAGTACTTACAAACAACATCGAGGGACCCGTACTAATCCTCACTTTCTCGCCTTAAACCTCCAGCTGCCGTGATCCGGTGTGTTCTCCTTCCAATATTGGTGAACTCCCCTTCCCGTCCGTTGCCTTCCCCTGTCAGCACGTTGAATGTGTAGTCTCGCTGATACGCGCGCCAACCTTCTTGGACTTTCTCGTCATACCTGATAGTGTTCCGGAATTTCACAACGATAATTGCGATCCCTTGTTGTGCAGGGTAGATGTAGTTGTTACAACTCCTGCCTTCGTCGAGAATCAAGTAGCACTTCATCATTCTTACCACTTGCACTTGCACCTTGCAGTGAGTACAAGAAATTACTGTAAGGAAGAAAATGAAAGCTACATTCTCATTCACCAAAAAAACTTACTTACTTAGAAGTAGAGGTTCTTGCACACCTGCTAGGAACAGATAGTACTCATCTCTTTTCTGTTGAATTTTGGCTTCGCGTTGCAATCTGGAAAAATCCTGTCGAATCTCTGATTGGGGTCTCCGATAAAATCCCCTGTGAAACCGCGTTTCCTGCGAGTTCGGCGTTGGCAAATAGTTTCCAGTGGCACTGTTCGTTCCCGCGGAGAGATTAGAGAGGATTGTTTTTTTTGATGTCTAAAGATTACCACTTGAAGGAAAATTTAGACTCTCGAGAGTCCATCCTAACGAACCCCTACTACAGAGCGAAAGCTACTGTAGGAACAAATGAAGTAGGTAGTTCGTTCTTCTTATCAAATGTTTTGAACCGAAGAAGACCAAGATCTTTCTATCTCTTCAAACAAAAAAATATATCTATACCACTAGAGCCAAGTCACTACCTAGTATATGGATGTTCTTGTGACAACAGCATTCCTTTTCACACATAATTGTCTTTAAATAGTCTCCCTTTACGACGTATGCCGGCTGCGCGCATGGTAGATGCGATAAAATCAGCTTCGATCCGCCTGGCCGCATGACCGCAGATGGAGCCTCAAACCTCGCAGTGAAGGGATAGGACTTAGGCCCATCCAAGCTGGGCGGATGGAGAGCATTGTGCGCCTCTATAGCGTCACGCCTCTCCAAGCCGACCTTCTCCACCTCGATGCCCATTGTTGGTGTAGTTCGAGTTTTCTTGGAAAAACAATGTTGAATATGTCTTGTTGAAATCAGCCTTAGCAAAAATCTAACCGATCGGGGGAGATGGCTATAAGGTTATACTTATACTTGAGTCACTCAATGCACATGATCGATCTAAAACGACATGCATATCAGATGAGTCGGGATATCTTGCGTTTTGTACGAGCTAAACAAGGGTAGGGGAATTAAGCTGAGTCGTGGGGAAGGGGCCAGCTTGGGTGAATATTAGGGATAATAAAGTTATTATATATATTTTTGGGTGAATACTAGGGACGATCTTTCATATGAGTTTGCGAGAAGAACGGACCCTCGGGAAAATCAAAATCTTCTCTTATCAGGATTAAAAAGCAAAGCAAGGTCGTACGAGAAAGGGAGAGAGAGAGACGACTGGGTTGAGGCTCTTCATTCATTCATTCACTCATTCATTCATTCACTCAGCTCTTTACTGTTCTCTCTGATCTCTGACCAAGCCGATGCGAACACAAATAATTGCTGCGCCGGATCTTTGACCCTTCTTATTTGTATTCGTAGCAGCAGCAGCTGCTGCGCAGGAGGAACTGGAACTTATGCACATAGACCATACGTTCGCTGCACGCAGTCAATCGCAACTGACTGCCTTGCTCACGTGGAGCGCTCGCACCTAGCTCTTGCTGGAGTCTGGTGTTGAGCAACAGTGGGGTCGGGCCACGCAGATGCGCGTCCGATCGCCTGTATGAGCATGGGGTGTTGCTCGGAGCATCCGAGCAGGAGCCCTCTCGCCGCTGCGAGAGAACCCGCTTTCCGCGAAGCGTCACCCTGCAGTTTTGTGCAGTTGTGATGTGGCTGGGACTGTCTTTCTGGTCTGATCATGAGGTCGTATGTGCTGACAGTCACTTACTTTAGGGCTAGCGCTTTCACTTGTTCGCGTAAGTCCTTGTGTGCTTGTACAAGAGGGAGAGGGGGATTTTTTATAGTATCTAACCTATCATCTGCCAGTTGTGGCGGCGCACTAAAGATGCTAGCCCAGTCCAGTTATGGGGCCTCCGTGATCAGCTGATCCGGGGCCCAGAAAGCAACACATGCTGCGAGGAGATCCTCGCGTGAGAACCCATCTGCTCCTGGGTTGAACTCTGTGTTGACATATCTGCACCACGCCCGCGTGTTGGTTGCTCTGTTCGTCACTGCGATGTCGGCTGCGAGGCGCTGTGTTATGCGGCTCTTCGCTGACACCTTCGTAAGAGCGAACAGCTGGCCGCTATTATCAACTGCTTGGAGCACCACTGCCCCTCTGTACTCATCCTCGTAAAGGATTTGGGCCACTTTCGCGCTAGCCACCTCGAGATTCTCGATGGTGAGCGTGTCTGCGTTGTAGTGTGGGTGGTTGCACTCGTAGTCCACTGCGAATGCCAGTAGTCGTCCGTCTGCGCAGAAGAGCAGTCCGCCCATGCGAGGAGCTCCTCCATGGCCGCCGTCTGTGGAGGCGTCGATGTACAAGAAGTGGTGGGCGCGTGGTGTGTTGGGCTGTATAACAGCGGGTGGTGACGAGAGGAACAGGCGCTTAGTTGCGCGTGCCAGTGTGGCCAAGTTCTGCCTCTGCTGCCGGTTTCGGTGTAGCCGCTGAAAGCCGTCCTCTGAGGTCCATGGGTACATTCCTCTGATGATTTCTGCTCCCGCTCGGCACGAGTGGATCACCAGGAAGTTGGCCATTCCCAGCAGCTGCTGGATGGTTTTACAGGTAATGGCCTTCGTGTTAATCTGCGCGAGGAGATCCTCGGCGAGTTGTAGGCCCCTGATTAGCTTCTCACTCGGGAGCACGATTAGGCACCTGTTGTGCTCGTGGTCTCTCCAGTACTGGATTCCCAGTGCTCGTACGAAGTGGGTATCCGGATCTGCTGTGGACTGGTTTCCTTCGGGTTTTTCAGAGAGCCGGAGCCCTAGTAGTCTTGACAATTTGTCATAGAGTTCTCTGACCACTTTCATGGACTCAGTGCATGGCGCGTAGAGGAATGAGTCGTCGATGTAGATGTTTCCTACGGCGCCCATTTTTCGTAGGATGGCCGACACGGCTTCGGATACTCTGCAGAACCCGGGCACGGAGTGCCTGTTTCCCATGTTTAGGACTGCTGATTCGAAGAAACGCCAGCTGGCGAGGAGCCTGTCGTAGTAGGCACAAGGATTGAGTTCCGGTTTGTCTACTCCGAAGAGGTAGTAGGCTTGTCGCCAGTCTCTGCTGGTGACGTGGGCTAGCACTCCGGGCTTGTTCTGGAATGCTTTTAGGATGTGTTCGCTCCATTCCGTAGCAGACTCTACAGCCGCAGCTGCGGCTGAGTGTCTCTGTCCCTGTGCTTCTTGTGGCCTTTCATCCTGCGGCTTGTCTTGCTGCCATAACTCGTTCTCGAGTTGTCGGGTTTGCTTTGCGCGCTCACGGGTGAGTTCCATATTTTGCCAGGCCGCCGCTGCTGTGTTTTCTTTCGGTAGGCGCACGTCTTGTCCCTCTGCGCCGAGCGGCACGGCGTAAGCTTGCAGTATTTCTTGAATGACTCTTGTGCCGGGCAGCTGCACTTTTTCAAGCAGCGCCGAGTAGTCGTTGTTGTGGGCTGCATTGACTATTTGTCTCACTTTTGTGAGCTCCTGTTTCGGGAAGACAATTGCCGGTCGTGCCCGCAGGTCCTCTTTCTTTATTTCTCTATAGAAGCCTTGCTGGATCATTTTTTCTGCCTCCTTGATGAGCTCATCAAGGAGGTGATCGCTCCACGCGGCTGGTTTGCATCTGTCGACCCATGCTACTGCGTCGAAGAAGCCCTGGATTTCATGCTCGTCCAGTGGTGTGGCTGTCTTGTCGAGTGGCCATACCCCACTTAGTGTTGAGTTCCCCACACACTTTATTCCTTGCAGGATCTCCTGCGGGAGGTTGCTGTCGACATGCTCTGCCCAGTCGATCAGTTCTTGGAATGCTGTGACGTTTCGCTCGCATTCTGTGTCCATGCCAAGGACGTGTTGTAAGTGTGGTGGGGCGGAGCGCAGTAGCTTCCGCGTGTGTCGTCGTGTTCTTGTCTCCATGTCATCCAGCATGGTGGGGCACTGGCGGAGGTGCTGGAGCCACTGTTGTTTGTTTTCTTTGCTCCACTTTATGTTCTTCAGCGTGACTGGGTGGAGCGTGGTGGTGGCCGTGCGCGCTGCCTCCTCAAGGTGGTGTCGAACCACGTGGACGACCTCGGCGGCGTGTCGTATGAGCTTCTGCTTTTCGGTGTAGCTCGGCGGAGCTCCGCCGGTGTTCAGGTTCGAGTCCGTCATTTTCAAGTTTGCTTTTGAAGGTATACTTGTTAGTGTACGTGCGGTTTTACCTTTCTTGTCCCTTTTAGCCTGTTTGCGGTGTTGGGGGTAGGTGGTGGGCTTTTTAGAAAACAGAAGCAAGCAAGTTCCGCACCAGCTGGATCCATGCATTCATTTCCACCACATTTTATCCACCAGGAACACTACACTAACTTCTTCAGAACAGTTGAGCTGAGTAGGCTTCGCAATCTCAGCTCTTTACTGTTCTCTCTGATCTCTGATCAAGCCGATGCGAACACAAATAATTGCTGCGCCGGATCTTTGACCCTTCTTATTTGTATTCGTAGCAGCAGCAGCTGCTGCGCAGGAGGAGCTGGAACTTATGCACATAGACCATACGTTCGCTGCACGCAGTCAATCGCAACTGACTGCCTTGCTCACGTGGAGCGCTCGCACCTAGCTCTTGCTGGAGTCTGGTGTTGAGCAACAGTGGGGTCGGGCCACGCAGATGCGCGTCCGATCGCCTGTATGAGCATGGGGTGTTGCTCGGAGCATCCGAGCAGGAGCCCTCTCGCCGCTGCGAGAGAACCCGCTTTCCGCCATGTGTGTCTGACGTCGTTCCTGCTGTCCCATCTGTGTTCGACGCATCTAATGCGCGTTCTCAAGCGGTGGCAGTCCACGTTTTTGCCGCTCTGCAGCCACCCTGTGCGCATGCTTCTGTGACAGGCGCACTTTTCCGAGGATGAGGCTTTCGCGGTATAGGTTGGGTAGTTTGTCCCATTCCTTGCCGGTTTTTCCTCCGCTGGCCCCAGGTTGCGCTGCTCCTTTTATCTGCGCCACGGTTTTCTGTTCTCGTTTCGCTACCGTGGCTTTCACGCTGTCCACCGGGAAAAGTTTTCCTGCGGCCAGCTTGTGGACTTTGCCCGGTTTGCCTCTCGATAGCGCTTGTGCTTTGGAAACCGTGGGCACAGCGGCAGCTGCCGCTGTGGTTTTTAGGGCTGTGGTATTAGCCGTGATTTTGGTGGTCGTCTCCACTTGCTGCAGCTGCAGCGGCTTTTTGAAATTGCTTACTGCGGCTTCTTGCCGCAGTTGTAGCTTGCGGCCCCGGAACTTGAAGTTGTGGCTCGTGTTCGGTCCGTCATCGAGCTGAGGTTCCCATATTCCGTATACGTTCGGTAGGCGATGTTGGACTTGGCGGTAGTCTTCCAAGTCTATCGCGTAGTCTTGGAACGTGCTCGGTCGCACCCATCCTCTGTTGTATAAGAAGATGGCTAGGTTCGATCATGCGTCTTGCGGATAGCGCCACTGCTCTGCGTATGCTGTGTTCGGAGATGCATAGCTGGGTGAGGAGCTCCGTCACCGTGTCCTGGTGTGTGACTTGTTCGCGGGTGTAGTCAAAGGGCCCGCCTTTGTTCCCGTGGTGTACGCAGAGCGGGTAGCCTATTTTGGTGCCACAGTTGCAGCTTACCGAAATGACTCGCCCCTGCACTCCATATATCTTGTCTGCTACCACTTGAGCGAACAGCAGCTGCTGTCGCTCATCGCGCCACACATCTTGCTGGCGCATCTTTTTGATGGTAGCTCCCCGCACGCCCATAGCGACCCACAGGGCTAGTAGCGCCTTGGCATTGACCGATAGGAGCTCGGCCTTATCGTCGAGTAAAAAGGGCGTTGCCTTTTGGACCGGATTTTTGCTGAGCGCTCGGCGGACATCCTCCTCCGCGTCGGCGAAGACCTTCGGCGCCATGCCCGTATGGTCGTTGATGAGGAGTTGTTGCTGTTGTCCGGTGTGGTCGAGCGGTGGTGACGTGATATATTTGGAGATGGACTTGAACGCTTCAAGCACAGCTGTGCCGACGCGTTCTGAGTCTGACAGGTAGAGGCAGTAGAGCTTGAGGTGAGTGCACCCTACTTTTTGGCTTATGGGTACTGGTGGTTCGTGTCTTGTTGCCAACCACTCTCGGAAGCGTTCGCACTCTTCTGCGTTCTTTGTGAGCGTGGTGTGCTCCTTTGCCAGCCGTAGCAACTTGCGCTCGTCTGGGTTTGTCTGCCTATCGAAGGCTTGCTTGCGCTGGCCGTTGAAGTCTAGGAATTTTTTGTCCTGGATCAGTGATGTGTCAGGAAGGGCAACCGCAGCTGCTGTTGCCCTCATTGTGCTACCCAGCTGGGCAGTGAGTGACACGGCCGTGCTCTCGGCTCTTGGTTGCGCTTGCGTGGCAAGTGTTGTTGGTCGCGTCGTTGTTTTACCGTATCGCGGTAGGTGCATACTAGCTGCTGCGGAGCGTAGCTGCTGTTGTGCTGCTTCCTCACGTGACTGTGGGCGGAACGTGCCCGCAGCTGCGGCTGATTGTGCGGCAACGGCTGTTGCTCGTGCTGCAGCAAGAGACGCGAACGACGGCATAATTTTTTCTCTCGACTTTTCTCTTCTCTCGTATCGACTTTTTCCTACTGTTTAATTCTAGTTTGTAGCTCGATCGTCCTGCTGCTGCAGACTATGTTGTTTATACTTTCCTTAATTCAGCAGAGCTCCGCTGTGGACTTGCCGCTTTAGGCGCAGCTGCGCCTAGAGCCTGGTCGTGTAGCTCACGAACGCCAGCTGTTGTTGGGCGGCACTGCTTAGCAGCGGCGCAGAAGATGCGCTAGCACCAGTTGGCGCTTAGTGTTTTGCTTCGTCTACCTTGGGGTAGACCATTTTTTAAATTTTTATTTTATGGCTTTTTGCTTTTTAGGTTTTTATGTTTTATTGTCGTGCGTAGTGCTGTCTTTGTGCGGCTTATATAATTTTAGAAAAGTCCTGTTGTACTTTTTTAAGTAATTTTGTGTAGATGGTTTCATCTTCGTTCCTTCTAGTTTTATAAGTCGTTTGTTGCAGGTGCCTAGGTGCAGCTGCACCTGATGTGAGCAGTGCTGTTTTACTCGCAATATTCTACTTTATCTCAAGTTGTTGGAAAATTTCAAAACTGTAAGCCTACTTAGTTCTTCTTTTCTTCTTGTCCACGCGCGCCTTCTTTTTTGGTGGCGTGTTCTTCTTTCCACTACTGCCACCACCGCCGTTACCGTCATCGGAGTCTGCGTCTTCCTCTGTGTCGGCCTCGTCTGGAATTTGTGTCCAGTTCTGTGGGCAATTAACCTGTTGGCCACTAGCTGCACGTAGCTGGAGCTCCAGCACGTGTTGCCATGTAGTTGCACGCTGGTACTGTTTCGGGACCTCGTGCATGAAGTTGCACTTTCTGGCTTTGGCTCCCGTGCATCTGGCGAAAGCGAAGTTTCTGCAGATCCCGCTAGGTAGCATGACGTTGTCCAGGATTGGGCTTTCTGCAATATCGTTGCTCACCGAAAAAGCAACTCCGTTTTTGAATGCGGCCTTCACCCGTGTGATGAAGGGACGCTTCTTTACGCTGTCGGCGGAGTCGTTTTTGATCTGGCGTTTCAGTGCAGCTGCACTGAGACGCAGAGGTGACGGCACACCTTTTGTTTGCTTTTGTCTACCACCGCCATTTCCGCTACTTCCACCTCCTCTGCTGCCACCTTGGCCTCCTGTGCTGGAGCCGGCTAACAGGTCCACGTCCATGCCGTCGCGCGCCGAGTCTGGTCGCATGCTTTCATCGGCGTAGTGGAGCGGCTGGTTGACTGATGGCATTTTTCTTTCACCGCCGTAGGATGTGAAGTTTTCTGCGAAGTACTGCCTTCGTCCGCCAATGAGCGAGAGGAGGAGGCTCCAGCCATATGTCATCACATAAAGCAATGAACGTTGGTCCGAAGACGTTGGCGCGCCTATTGCTAAGCTCGGTGGCGTGGTGTCAAACACCATGTGCAGCGCTGTGGGCAGCAAGTGGAGACAGAAATCGGCCAAGGTCACTGATCCGGTTTTTGGGCGTAAGTTGACCATGGCTTCTTCTGCTGCGTACACAGTGGGGTATTCCTCGATAGCTACCGAGGCCCGCACTAGTGCACCAAACGCATCCCCGTCGCTGTTGGCGTTCACTGGCGATGTGAACAAGACGGCCTCTTTAGAGGGTTCGCACATGCGTACTTTGCAATTTCGCACCAGCATGAAAATGCGCGTCATGTTGTATGACTCGTTTTGACTGATGGGCATGCCCGGCACTAGACGTTCCACTTTTTCCTTGACCAAAGTTCGCACTATGTGCTCGAGACTGTGTTTGTCGGTGATGGAATTTGTCATGGTGAGGGTGGAGATCCACCCAAGGTTTTGGCGCGCGTGCTTGACCGTTGGTCGTGCGACTCCTGCGTTCGCGGCGCAGTCACCCAAAGCCGCTATGCCCTTAGTGCGCCACGAGGCTGCGAACTCGGCCAGGTCGGTTTCCGACATTATGCCGTTTACCAGCATCGTCGCCAAAAGTCTTCGCCATTGTCGCCGCTCGTCTTGTGGTAGCTTTTCGATGGATTTGTAGGCATGCGATTCCGGATGCACGTAGAGGTTGTCGGCGAGGCGTTGTAAATTGCCTTCGATGAGCTTGCCGCTCTCATCAATACCCATTAGACGCATGTTGTTTTTGAAGTCGTCCAATGGCGCCATCAGTGGGTGCTGCGCGGAGCCGCGCCATATCGGTGCAAAGGCGGCTTCTTGTTGAATGTCGTGCCAGTAGTGGTTCCATCCATCTCCCGTGTAGATGCGCACCCAGGCAGTTTGGTCGTCTGGCATCAGCGCCTGGTTGTAGGGGGAGTGGACGATGTTCACCGGGCCACCACCGCCGTAAGGCTGTACTGTTTGGTTGCTCATGGCGTTTGCGGCTTGAGCAATGGTTGCTGCTCTGACTTCTGGTGTCAAGCCCAGCTGGGCGAGCAGTTGTTGTAGTTGGCCAAGTTGTAGTTGTTGTTGTGCTGGTTGTTGTTGCCAAGCAGGTGCAGCGGCGCCTGCGTTGGCTTCTGGTGCTGGTGGTGGTGGTGGGTTCGCCGCTGCCAGATGTTGATTGCTGCCGTCGGTGTACACCACTGCGACATTCGGGGCGAAGTTTGCGTTGAAGTCGAACGTTTGACTTGTATGCGCTAGGGCATGCATATGCTGCTCGATTCTGCCCCACCGGGCCACTTTTGTGCCCTGTCTGTTGACGCCGAGGACGTTGCAGACGTTGTCCATCTGCGCGTTGGAGATCATCACGCCGTATGGTGAGATGTCCGCTTGGTTCTGCGCGGCCAACTTGGCCGTTAGCACCACTGCTGCGATTCGCGCTTGCGAGAACGCTGAGATTGGCCGATTTTGTTCGTCCCTCGCTCCTGCAAGCTGGATGAACATGTGTTCATCTGCAATCTGCTCGAGTTGTTGGATCACGATGTTCATCACCATCGCCCCCAACAGCTGTTGGAGGCCTAATCGTCGGAGGGCTGTCGTGTCGTGGTCGGCAAGTTCAGCTCGCAAGTCCCGTGCCCATTGTTTTGCGTGGTCCGGGATCTCGTTATCCGTGGTATTTTGTACTACGTTCGGCACCGGGTGAGGTGGTCCGAGTGGCGGAAATTGTGGTGGGGCAGCGCCCAGAATAAGCGGTCCTAAAGGTGCTGGCTGTGGTGGAGCTCCACCTAGATGTACTGGCCCTAGTGCTCCTCCCGGGAGTGGTCCTGCTCCTGCTGGTAGTGCTGGCGGCAGCTCTGGCGCCCCACCTGGAGGCGCGGCACCTGGAATTCCTCCTTCCGCTGGTGCTGCTCCGGCTCCATCTCCAGCTGGTTCACCGCCGGCCTGCACCGGACCTCCGCCAGCTTCCGCTTGATCACCTTCTGGTTGCATCGGTGGCGGATCGAACATCGCTGGGTCTCCAACAGGAGGAGGCTCTTCTCCGTTTGCGGCCATCCTTTTCTGGTTTTGTACTGGAAAGGAGTGGCTCTAATCTTTGAATTTTATTGTTTCCTTTGTAAGTTTGTTATTTATATGTTTGTTTATATGCTGTTTACTTGTGATACATGGAAGTAATGCTTTTGAGAAAGTTGAGCTAAGCTTTGAGAGCTCTCAAACCGGCCTGTTCGTTTGTGGGGTGATTGTCTATTATTTGCTAGGCTCGTTAGTTAGAGTCTAACTAAGTAGTGGAGATCCACTACTGTTTTAAGCCTCCTTATGGGCGGCCTCTCAGCTGAGGATTTTGCTAGGCCGTACCACTCGTGAGTGTTTGATCGTGGCAGGTGATCATGTATGCTTGACTAGCGGGACGATTTTTTCCCTTCAGCATACTGGCAGATTTGTCTCACCTGGCGCTCCAGGCAACAGATCTGGGTCCGCTGACCTTTTGACACTATGCTGCCACTATTTTTGCTTGGACGTTTAAAACGCGCCTAGCGCTAATAGACATAGAGGCTCGTCGCGGCGTACCCACGAGCTCTGGCGCCTAGAACAAGCTTGCTTTGACCGAATCTTTTTAGAAAACAGAAGCAAGCAAGTTCCGCACCAGCTGGATCCATGCATTCATTTCCACCACATTTTATCCACCAGGAACACTACACTAACTTCTTCAGAACAGTTGAGCTGAGTAGGCTTCGCAATTTCATTCATTCATTCATTTACCTAGCACGAGGTGGTGCCTCAAAACCTGAATTAGGATGCAAAGGAAAGGCCAACGCGGAGACACGAACGATTCATGAGGACCGAAGCTTCGAGTTGTTCCGATGAATTCCTCGTCTCTCACTCTACTCGTCAAAAGCGTCGAACTTGGCTTTTTGCAGTTCAAACAAATGGAACAAAAACCGACAAATGGAACAAGATCTTCAGTTTCAAGCAAAGACATCATTATTATTATTATTATTAGTTCGCGCGCGACCCGATCGCCTCGCACGTGATACGCCCTCGGGCGCTCGAGGCAGAATAAGTATCTTCTAGCAACCGCGAATTATCCATGTGCTGACCCTCCCACTGATTCTCAAGTTCTTCATCCAAATGAACCATACTTCAGTTCTCTCGTCTTAGTCGTGTGCCAACGAGAGAACTGAAGTATGGTTCATTCGTTCTCTCGCTATAGCGTTCCCATGAGGATTTCACGAAAACAATTACAATTACAAGTTTGTCGATTTTTTTTTTTTTCGACGCACCAGCAGCGGTGGGCGCAGAGAAAGCAAACATTTCACAGATATCGCTGTACTGTCTTACAACTACAGCAGGTAGGAGACAAAGAAGCCGCGGGTGCTCTCCTGCTCAGCCACAAAAGCACGACCCGAAGATTGAAGTGCCTTCGAAGTTTCTCGTGATCCTTTCAGTTTCTTTGCGTTTGCCATATGTATTCTCTTCGCTATCTTCTAAGTACCGTTAGAATTCTCACAAGAAAACACTACTACTAAACCTTATGCCTATTATAGCGTTCTTATCTATGACTATTTCAAAATGTATGCAGAGAGACTTGCGCCAAAAACCCATGATCTTAGTCTTGTCGAGCACGTTGAACAGGGAAGACGTAGCTTCACTACTCTCTCACGCTCGTGGAGTCGCATAAGCCGAGGACGCACAAAGGCGCAAAGGCGCTATTACTATTTCAAAAAAAAAACTACTGCGTGCTAAACCTTATTCCTATATTTTCATAAACTAATATAACGCTCTTGCTCGTTTCTTGTACTGGTCTTCGTCTTTTGATGTTAATTTACTACTGCTCCGCTTGTTCCGAAATGTTTTTAACTCCACCGGTGGATCATGATCAATCGGAGCGACCCGCTAGCAGCTGTCACTCACGAAGAATTTCAAACGACGAGGACGACGACGAGTGAGTCTTTTATATTTACACATTAACACTAAGTCGATATAAAGGTCGACCACCGTTTCCTTTTCGGTTCTAGTTTCTTACAGTTACAATTCAAAATCTGCTTTATCATTTCTCATCGAGAAGAACAAGAATTATCTTCAAGCATTACAAATCAATAGCTGCAGGACTAGAAATGATCACAGACGCTGCCTTTGCATTTTTAGTCCTACACTAGATTTAGAATGATATTTTACTTATTCTAACGACATCCACCCTTCAAATTCACAGGCTGCCCAAGGTTGAAGAAGGTTGAGCGTTCACAGCTCTGAGCCACAAGGCCGCGCGTAAAATCACTGAATTATTTCTTAGGTTCACTGCGTAATATCATAAAAACAAAGGACACGACAGAGCCAGAGGATGACTTTTTTGAATATCTTTTTTTTTAACCATGTTGACGAAGACTTATTTACTCGAAAAACTGGAATAAGCGAGTTGGCAAAAAAACGGATCCCCCGGATATTTTTTCTTAAGCATGTTGAGTAAGACTTATTTACTCAGATCTATCCTCGCCAAGCGAGTCTTGATACTCATAGTCTTCCATTATACTTTACTTCTACCTCCACCTTCTTTATTCCATTCATTCTATAGTCATTATGAAATTCAAATGATTGCAGTGTGTCTGGCGGCGAGTAGACCCACCCACCATGCCATGAGAAGGTCAGTGTCAACCTGCTTAGACGAATCAAAGGTAATACAAATACTGCCTCGCGTTCAGTCTTCCAATAGCGCATGATCTTAAGCAAAGAATCGATCATCTCTTTACAACCACCTTCGAGGGTCTTGTCTTATTTACATTGTCACCATACAATACAATAACGGAGGAAGCGTGAGATAAGTGCCAGTGAAAGTTAGGAAGGAGATAGACAATTTGAGATGAGTCACAGAGAACCTGTTCTCTGCCTAAACACTACAGAGAAGCCGAAGCCCGAAGGCAAACGTAAATCCTAAGGTGGCCTTATTAAGATGTTGTCGCGAGGAGGTGGACTAGCATACAACACAATAAACCTCGCACAAAGTACCGCGCACTGCCTTAGTACAATACAATAAAATCGCCTCAATTGACCGCCAAGAAAAGCGCCTTACCTTCAATTTCGCAGTTGTGAAGAGCCTTCGACGATATGGGTTTACTCCAGAGTTCATGAAGAAGCAGCTACTTACTTACTAACTTAAACACGAAGTCGTGCTAGAATAAACATCAACACTTTAAAAAATACTAATGATAAATTTCATTTAGTTTTTTCGAAATTCTATATTCGATCTCCACTACATGAAGAAGGAAATGATACCTACTGCCCTTCGATCATATCTGCATTGTATTCCTACTTTTTATGTCGGGGGGGCACTCCCTCGAACCCAACTCCCTCCCCTCCATAGTTCTCCGTTTGAGTCAGGAACCCTATCCATAGTTCTACTTAACATCGATCATACACATACTTCGATACTAGCCAAGATCATCTTCTAAGTAAGTACGAGCCACCGCGAAGATCGCGGCTCCAGCAGTAGTACAAGTACTGTACGACCCAAGCGTGAGGCACTATAAGTGCTTCACTATTTTTTTACTTATTAAGTAGTTGATCTAGTGGCATTAGTTGATCTGTAGTTGTTCTCTGACGCGTCGTTTTTTCTCCCTTTGCACACCTAGTCACGGTGTTTAAGTGTGCTCTAGATGATCTTAACCACTCGTAATAAGTGTGCTCGAGATCTTAGCCACCACTTATAAGGTATAATCGTCAGTCCGATCTAGAGGGTTAATCCTTCCACGAGAGGAGCTTGAAAATCGCGCAGTTCCAGGAGACTTGGAAGCAATATCAACATTAGTGGCGGAAAGTTGACGCATCAAAAGGCATCCTTATAAATATTATAATAATTCCCATGGGTGTCAGATCCAGGATGGGATGGAACGGATGGGCTTCCCATCATTTCAAGTAGGATCGGAAGACTAAGGGGGGTCCACGTCCATCCGATCCATCCAAGTTCCATCCTACACCCGTTCTATGAATTATCCTATAAAATATATTTGTCTCGCATTTGTTGATCTACGACATTATATATCAAACGGGCAGCTCGATCGAATAGGTTCTTGTCCGTTTGTAAAAATCACTCATGGAGATGAGGTCAAGGTCATCGATCTCCAATGCATCACAGGAGAAGTAGCACGCGAAGTAACCGCGCTACTTACTCGAAGCTGCTGTCGAGCTCCGAACTGTCGTACTTGCGGACGCGCTTTCCCTTCCTTCCTCCACCTTGCAAATTGGAGATCCAGGCGTGATGTCCTGCCTCTCTCCTGCTGATCGTAAGGGAATCGCTCCTCTGCTCATTGTAGTTGGACGATCCTGACAAGTAGATGTTGGACTATTGTGCTGACAGGTAGATGTTGCCGTCTCACGGGGGCGAGTACTACCTCCAGTACTAGTTGGAGTCTCACGGCGAGTACTACGAGTCCGAGTTGGAGTCTCACGGGGGCGAGTACTACCTCCACTACGAGTTGGACTGTCGTGACGAAGACTCTTACTATCATCGGGACTCATATCCTGACGAGTGCTAATTGTCATCCGCTCTTCCTGTCCAATCGAGGGCTCTTCGTGTTTCTTAGGGATGACTTAGAGCTACCGCGTTGATGGCATCCCTGGGTGCATCCGTGGCCCGTTTCTCAAGTGGAACAAGGGCCCAGGATGATGCTGAGGATGCTGCAGCGGTAGCCTTAATTAACGAGATGATGGGCCGGATCTTGATGCTGCTGCTCACCCTGTCCTCGTGATGCGCTTTGGTGTGCGCTGTGATATGATTCCACTGCATGCGCACGACCTTGCGGCGTAGGAGTTGTACAGGTTCGTCCTACATATTGGTGTCCTGCACGAGTCAATACAGTAGAGGCTGTTGCACCAGAATATCGAGAAGTTGCACGAGCAGAGCTTGATGCGCAGGAACCTAGGAATCAAGGATTACCGTTACATCAGTTCCGTGATGTTATGCGAATAATATTCTAGACATAATGCAATTCTTCTACTATTAGATACTATCATGCTCTACATTGAAGTACCGCTTGCCGACCCAGAACCAGCTGAGGGAAGAGTGTCGTTTCCTCGTCTATGGAGGTTCTCTATACGGGAGCGCATACGCGGTGACAACACGCTTGGGGGGGCGTCTTCGTTTTCGGGATCATCTGACTCCACAGGAAGATCTCTGTGAAGATCTCTCCTGTAAAGAGCAGCCATAGGATCATCGACAGCATGTAGTTGGAGGTATGGGTGGTCACATTGTTTTTCGGCTTCATGCTCATGGTCCCGCAGCCACGCTGAAGAACTACTGGGGTCACCCTCCTGTAGTGGGTCTTCGTCATCCTCTTGTAGTTGGCCGAGGTCCTTGCTAAGCGGAGGTCCTTGCTTCCGTGTCCGACGAGGTTCTTGATCCGGTCGTGTAGCCCCGCAAAAAACTTCTTGTCGCCCCCTTGGGTTGTTTTTTAAAGCTTGCCCGTACTACTATTCATCTTTTTGAACACAAATCATCTTGATCATTTGGAGAAAAGGGGTAGGAGTAAAGGCCAAAGAGTAGGATAAGGATTCCGCTGGAGTTTTTCTACTTACTTAAGCAAGTAACTGATCAGAATAACCGAGATACTGACGAGAAGGAAGAGTAGCCTTGACGTTGAGCTCCTAGCTCCCTTATTTCATTCAGTAACAGTAACTCGGTTATAATTTTGAGTTTTCGAATAGATGAATAATTACGATAACGAGCTGACGAGTGAAGTGAAAGTAGCTACTTCTAGATGAATAACTACGGTAACTACAAGTAGTAGCCTTAAGTAAATGTCACCACTTGGAAATGGCGTTGCGAGCGGAGCTTTGTCATCCTCGCTGTAGTTGACAGGACTATAATGAGGGAACAATAAGCAGCTCTGCTCGCCTCGGTCTTTACAAGCTGCAGTCCTCCTCTCGCCTTCTGGGAGTTCCACCTCTCGATCCGCGATACGTTGTACTACACCTTCTCCCTGACTTGCAAGCTGTTCCATTGCAAGCTGCTGTAGTACAAGATCAAATGGATCCGCAGCTTCTCTGATCTCATCTCCTTGTAGTTGTGGCGCATGGTCAGAAGCAATTGCGAGAAAACCTCGTCGCTGAAGGGGGTCACAAAAAGAGGGGTGGAAATCTTCCTCTTCCATACGACCAGGAAACATGGCATCACGTAGGTGGTGGTCATCTTGACGAGTGTGGAGGCCATCTTGACGAGTGTGGAGGCCATCTTGAGGAATCCGGAGGCCATGCTGACGAGTGTGCAGGACATGTTGACGAGTGTGGAGGTCATCTTGACGAGTGTGGAGGCCGTCTTGAGGAATCCGGAGGTCATCTTGAGGAATCCGGAGGCCATCTTGAGGAATCCGGAAGCCATGCTGACGAGTGCGGAGGTCATCTTGAGGAATCCGGAAGCCATGCTGACGAGTGCGGAGGTCATGTCGAGGAATCCGGAGACCATCTTGACGAGTGTGGAGGTCATCTTGAGGAATCCGGAGGCCATGCTGACGAGTGCGGAGGCCTCGTCCATCATCATCCTCTGCCGGTGGGAGGGCAACAGGAGGCGCCTCGAAAAAATCGAGATCATCACTGTCGGTTTGTTGAGCAATCTCATTTCTTTCCTGCGATTCGCTCGAAGCAGACGATCCATCGATGTACCTATGGCGTCCAGATTCTGAGGTGCGCAGTCGAATGGCATGCCTTCTAGGAGCAAGACCATCGCTCTCTGGGATGACGAGAGTGGCTGCTTCTAAACAATCGTCTGCGACCATGAACGGATGTTGTTCTAGAACTTGACGCTCTAGAACTTGTTCTGGACCTCGTGCTAGACCTTGTTCTAGACCTCGTGCTCGAGCTTGTTCTAGACCTTCTTCCACCTCCGCTGCTAGGTTCATGTGAGGAAGTTGTGGCAGGAGCTCATGCACGTTTCCACCCTGAAGATGAGGCTGCTCAGCAAACAGCAAAGAAGCGTGCAGCGCACTCATTCCAATCGTGGGCCTAACTACATCCTCATCGTCCGAACAGGCGGCTTGGTTGGACCACGCACACGAGGATCCCGACTGCGCGTCTTCGTTCGTCATCGTTCCTCCGCATGTATCAGCAGAAAGAAGCTGCCGTTGTCCTGTTGTGTTTCTCACTACTGGCGTTGTACCTTCAGCAGAAAGAAGCCGTTGCTGTAGGCCTGCGACGTCACTGCTAGTTGTGCCTGGAAATGAAGACTCCGTTTGTACGAGAACATCCTCAGCTGCGTGACCAGCTCCAGTTCTACTTAGCAATCCAAGAACAGGCTTGACGTTCTGAGTAGCACGAACTTGATTATCAGCTCCCTCCTCAGCGGCCTCTCCCAGAGCGTCAGTAACAACAATAAATTTGCGATCAGGGGTCAGAGTCTCAACAACGATACTTTTTTTCGTCGCAGCACCATTTGGAAATTCTTTGTTGATCAGACTTTTAGCAGTTGTTCCCTCACCATCACCCGTTTTTTGAGTGCTGGTTTCCTCAAGAACTTCTGTTGTCTTTTGAGTGCTGGAGGTTTCCTCAAGAACTTCTGTTGTCTTTTGAGTGCTGGAGGTTTCCTCAAGAACTTCTGTGATGTTTGTGTTGTTCTTTTTCGAAGAAGAAGTACCTTGCCCATCTTCCCCTTGTCGTGCTTGACCTTGGGTCGCGCGTATGACCAACTCCAGTACGCGAGTCGTCTCCCAACTTCGTCCGGACTGAGATTAGAGCTGTCGCATACATTCATCGGAAAGAATATTTTTTGTTGTCGACGAAAACGTTGACTAGTATATTCAATATTCTGAGAAAAAATCATTCAGATCTGCATTGGCTCATTTTCTAAAAGGAAGCCAAGGATGATGCTGAGGGTCCTTCAAGGGTAGCCTTAATGAGAAGTATTGACGCTACTCCTTTTTGAGTCTTCCCGTTCCTGAGGCGTGAGACCAGACCCCGCAGAAGTGCTCCCTTCCGACTGCATTCGACAAAAACTATCTCCCCGTTGCATTCGACAAAAACTATCTCCCGATTGCACACAAGAAGCACTAGTACCAGAAGGCATCTTTTCATGTTGCAGCACTCGTGGGGTGGATAGCGGTGTGGTAGAATGGTATGCAAACAAACTCCAGTCTTCTGCGTCGGTCTTGACTAAAACATCATCAAAGTTGCCATCAGAGTTGTCCTCAAAGGAAGGCTGCACTCGGTACTTGTGGCCTCCTCTTACTTCTTTTTTCGGAGAGGCCTGTTTAGGAGATGCTGCATGCGCAGATGCTAGGTGTGCTCTAGCAATATTAGCGGTAGCGCTTTTATGATTAGTAATAGGCGAAGGCAGATCTGGGGTTGCGTGGCTACCCCTGCTAGCCAATTTAGAGAGTGCCTTTATTATCCATCTCAATCCCTTCATCTTCTTGGCCATCTTTCGTCCGTTGTATAATTTCGTGAGAAATAAAGGGAACCGAGATCCTGAGAGATGAGATGAATACGTACTAAATGTAGTTGACCATAACCAAGATAGCAGCATCACGCCTGATATTTCCACATTTGGTGTATTCTTGTTCTTAGACCTTCTGGGATTCTCCCATTTTGACAAGCATCCTGGACGCGTTTGCTTCCCTCTTACAGTGGAGGCCCAAGATTCTTCTCAAAATGGGGGATTTCCAGAAGTCGTCTTAAGGTTGTGTCCGAATCTCCTTGACCGCATTCAGGTTCTGGTTTGTAGCATGAAAAGTGCATAGGTCCATAGGTACTGTAGGTCCATCTGACCACGCAGCAGCGAGAGTAGGCGGGAGTTGCAAGTGGCGGTCGGTTTCGATCTGCTCCTGCTCCATAATTATATTATAGTACTATTTGTATTTTGGGCGATAATTGAGGACGTGATGTTGTTGCGCTGGTGCGGGTCGTGTCCTCCTCCAGCTCCCATCGGATCTTCTGATTTTTTAGTACTGCTGCGCATCTTCAGCTTCGAAAAGAATGCTTGAAGAGTGGGGAGACCACGACTCGTTCTGGTGCGGGGTCTCGTAGATGTCGTCGCAGTCCCAGTCTTGTTTGCTACGCCTTCTAATACAACATCTTCTACTCTACCCACCATTGACGTAGCAGCGTCCTGGTCCTTTGACGGAGAAGAGCACTCCTCTTTCTTGCAGCCACAGAGTTTACTTGGCGTTAGAAGTATATGCAAGAATTCATTTTCTAAAGTGGCCGTCGTCTCGGTTCGAGACAGACTCAGACTCCAAGTTTGCTACGCCTTCTAATACAACATCTTCAAATTTGCAGAAAGTTGCAGTCAGTCTTGATAGACGGCGTTCTAGAATTCCATGCTATGCTTACTGAGTTACTTAACATTCATTCAACATTTATCTGGATCTATTGTGATCCTCCTTAAAACCATCCTCATCGCCTGTCCGCTGTGACGTCCGCTTCCTCGATCTACCACTGCTAGCGATGGGGATGGGCTTGTCAAAGTAAGCAAGAAGAGGAACACCAGGATGATCCATGTTGCGAAGGCGTGTAGTCTTCGTCTTGTCGGCCGTATCATCGTACGCGCAATCTTCGTCTTCGCTGTTGGTCTTTGTTGTGGTCCTTGTACAAGTTGTAGAGGCAGATGAAACGAAAAGGATCTCACTCCTCCATGAAGGCGATCATAAGCAAACGGAGAAGGTTGCTGTAGGACCCCAAGACGAGGTCTCCTCTCGCCTCGGAAGTGAGAAGGCAAAGGGCCGCTGTTGTAACCAATGAAGAGCGACATCTTTTTTGTTTGTAGTTCATCTAGAGAGTGAGAGAAGAGTGTCCTTAAGAAAGCCGACAGAGAGTGAGAGAAGCTAGTCGCTTCGTGTGTTCGCTAAAGTTGGTGTTGAAGATGTTGAAGAAATACCTGGCTAAACAAATAGTTGCTGATGTTGAGCAAGAACCTGGCGTGCGAGCATCTACTCACTTAGTTAAACCACTCTAGTCAGCCAATCAATCAGGTTGCCTCCGCAGGGCACCTTTTTTTTTTTTGTATGCCAAGACCGCCGGAGGGGTGATCCCAGTTTTATCCAGTTCGCAAACCGGCGGCAGGTGGAGTCCGGTTACCTCCTTATATTACTGCGCACTAATTGCCTACGAACCTGCCGATTTTAAACTGATGAACCCTAGGGGCAAAGGAGGCGACTAATTAATTACTATAAACCTCCACCGGCTGCCAACCGTCCCGCTCTTATGCGCCTGCCTACAAGGCACGAGGGCAGGGCCGCCAACCCTGCTTACTCTTGACTAATGCGCAATCATCTGACAAGTGAAAATCAAAGAATATATGACTACTGGCCTAACGCCCTAAGTACAACATGGTCTGCGTTGTTGGGGAAGCACTAACCTAGTTTTTCTTATCTTCACTGCTTCGCGCTCCATGTCCTTGCGCAATCCTTTCGTTCCTGCATCACGCCCTCCTGCCACAAGAATAATATCGCAGCCCGAGTGTATGGCTATACTGACACCACGCACGGAGCGAAAGCTGAGAGCTGAAGCAATAAGAAAAGATGTAGATAACCTCCTACCACCATCTAGTATTTGATCGACTCAACTACCCGCTACCTCGCGCGACTCCCCCGCACGTAATTAAGAATGGTGCATCTTTGATTCATAGGCTATTTTCACTTAACCTGCCACTTTTTTAATACTCACCCCTTGCATGTAGAAGCCGCCTCGTCTCGCCGCTGCAACTTTCAAAAGAGGGCGGCACTCAACCACCTAACGGGTTATAAGTGAAACAGGACAAGGAAGAATAAAAGAATACATAAGAAACAAGAAAGATGGCGAAGTTGTGCTAAGAACATGAAAAGGCAAAGCCTTATGAATGCCAAACAACGAGGGCTACTCTACAAAAACGGGTTTGCTGCGGGAGGTAAGATACAGTATCGGACGCGAGAAAGGAGCTTGGGACTCCTTTCTCGATAATTCTCTCGCCTACGGCGAGAAGGACTCAAACGAGAACAGAGCAAAAATACTCCACAGAACGAGAGAACGAGCTTGATTTGCAACTCTCAGCACAACTCATCATCACACAAGGACAGAATTTAGGGAAATCTCACGCGACCATCTGCGCCCATGCTTTCTCAACCCGAAGGGAAAAAGTTTGAGCTCCGGTCCTCTCACACTCAACAGAAGCACCTTTTTTTTTTGTAAGTCAACAGAGGGCGGTAAGTTTTGTTCTTCACCACATCTAAGACTAAGTGGTATAATTCTACTTGTTCAAGTTCATCAGGCCTACTGACGCTGACCTCAATTTCGCACCATTATTTTTATTTTCTTGTATTCCGAGAACGCCGGAAGGGTGATCCCAGTGTTGTTCGGTGTACCTGCCGGCGACGGGTGGAGTACATTAACCTCCTGGTCCTGATACAGCCACGCACTAATTGCCTACGAACCCGTCGATAATAAAATGAAGAAAGAACTAGGGGCAAAAAAGGAGGTGATAATTAAGTAATATAAACCGCCACCGCCCACCGGCTGCCAACCGTGATTAATTAAGTAATATAAACCGCCCCGCAGCTGCGACTGCCGCAGCTCTACGCTCGGGAGGGATATGTCGCTCCCGCGTGGGCCGGATGAACACGCTTGATGAACACTTCTCGTGACTAAGCTTAGATATCCGACATGCAGATCGGCAGATGGCGAAAAGAAAGCAGTGTCGGAAAAAGATAGCGAAGAAGGGGAGCTGAATACCCAGTAGGTACCCAAATCAAAAAACTCTTCTCCGTTTCTCAACCCTACGCTATGAGTCACCAAAAAGTCCGCGAAAAAGCATTTCAGAAATAATTTCTACGTATTTTCAGATCATAGAAGCACTCCAGTTCGTTCGAACTTCGAATTAATGTTAAACTACTAAGTAATTGGAACAAGTAGAGTACCCCTTAGTGTTAGTTACTTCATCTACCCTGGCTAAATTATTACAGTCTATTTTATCTTTAACGTCCAACAAGGGGCCTTTCCTTCCCAAACTGGTGACTCCTTGCCTTTCCTTCCGAAAGGACTGGAGTTCGAGATCCTCACCAAAAATTTCTGATGATGATGTTACAATACAATACAATACAATTTATCTCGCTTTTTTTTTTTTTGTATCGCGAGCGAGTTCCGTGAAGAACCTGCCTACATATTTTCCGCGTAGCTACCGGCGTAGGGGGGAGTTCTTAATCTCCTTAACAACTACGCTACTGCCCCTACGATTTAAAATGCAGAACCCTAGGAGCAAAGGCAGGGGAAATTACATACCTAATACCTGCCACCCGGGGCGTTGCCCGTCTCCCCATTACGCGCTTTTTGTGGATGCTACGTATGGGCGGCGGAGCGCTGTCCGCTTAATCAAGTTAAATATTTTTTGGCCCTAGGTGGATCTGCGCGGCATCTCATTGCTGAAGTGAACTAGACGGATGTTTTTGACTAAGTAAGAGCATGCACGTTGATTAGATTGGTGAAGGACGACTAATCTCTACTAGTTGCTTAAGGTTTTCCTTCATCTTCATTCATCATTTTCTTCTTGTGGCCGGCTCCTCCCGCTATGCAGCCGATGAGAGAAAAAAACAAAGAGCAAAAAAAATTGGAGGGCTGACTCCGACCAAAGGGGCTACCTTATTCCTGATAGCCACAACCGGGCGGGAGATAAAAAATCGGCGAGGGAGAGCGATGGGACGCTCTCCCCCTTTCACTTGCGTTGCTTAAGTCTACTCATCTCAAAGAACTATAACAGCGCCTGCCTTTGTATATCGAAGCAGTCTCGACCTCCTTACTCACCAAGGAACGGCGCCTCCTCTAGAAATAACGACACTCAAATAAGTATATTATAGCTCTCCCGTATTCATATATCTCGCCGCGAAATGCCTCGTGTAACCGCTCCGGGTATCATTTTAAAAACCCTCGAAGAAACGCTCAACAGAAAATAAAACGCGACGGCCCCAATCGGTTTCCATAAAGGCGACCGGCGGACCATCTGAAAACAAGGAGTGTCTCCTGGTAGGTAGAGACACAGCTTTGAATTCAGATTTCTCTCAAAACAGATTTTTTCGCAGACTGCCTTAAGGGCGTCATAGATGATACACACGATGGATCTCACGCGGATTTCTAATGGTGGACTTTGTTCATTGCTGCAGCCAATGGTTCATCGCATCGATTTCACGTTCGAGACGTCTACTCAAACCCACAGCGGGCACTTTTTGTTTCTTTTTCGTCAAATAGCAAGCAAGGGCATTTTGTTCCAAAGTTCAAAAAATCCTGCCAAGGAGATCCTTATGTGCGTGTGCAATTGTAAATTGATGCGATGAAGAATTTGTTTGCGTGAGATCATACAGCGGTTGTCATCAATTAATGCTTGCTTGTCATGTCAATAGGTTAGGCAAGTTGAATGAATGAATGTACCCAGCACTCTAGGGGTTGAGTCCAATGATCACAGTTAATTTTAATAGGGGGTTGAACATTCACTGTGAGGGGATCCAGTTAATTTTAATAGATTTTTTACACAAGAATGACAAAGAAGTCTTCCCCTCTACTTCACGTCTTCAGATAACAGCAAGACAAAAGACGACATATGCTTTTCCCTTGATGATTTTCTCTCCTTGGAGACAACGACCCCTCTTTCCCTGCTCCTCGCATCCTGCGTCTCGACAAGAAGGAGGTGAAACGACCCCAAGCTTCTTTATCTTTCCTCCCCTGAGCAATATTCACAAGGCTGAAGGAGTGTGGCAGTCGAAGCTTTCCCCGCCCTCGGCAGTCGCCAGATGTCATTTGTCTTCTCCTTCGTATCTTGGCCTGGTGGATTAGAAGAACAGGTAGAACATGCATGAACTGAAATAAGCGAGTATCCCAGAGAGTAATCTCCTCAGATACTCGGTTGAAAAACTGAAATAACCGAGTAAGTATCCCAGAGAGTAATCTCCTCAGATACTCGGTTGAAAAACTGAAATAACCGAGTAAGTATCCCAGAGAGTAATCTCCTCAGATACTCGGTTGAAAAACTGAAATAACCGAGTATCGCAGAGAGTACTAATCTTCTCAGATACTCGGTTATTTCAGCTAGCTACTCGCTTATTTTCAGTTTTCGAGTACTTAGTACTCAAAACGGTGTGGCACGGCATGCTACTCTGGACGAGGTGTGTGCCAACATCTTCAGAGTACAAACCACTACCGGAAGCCTTGAAATATTACAGACTTTCTCTTTGTCATCTATCGAGATGACTTCAAACAGCTTGCCATAACAAAGATAATCAAGCTGTCGTTCGCTTCCTCGTACTCGAGTGTGGGCAGAAAGCGCGCGGACGGCCATGAGACACCTGGAACTGCGCTTTTCGGGACTTCTAATCTCCACTTTCCGGATTGCACGTTTTAAAGGTAGTCGTAGTCAATCACTACAATTCTTGGTTGAGTGGGTTTCCTCTCTACTCAGCATGATCTATTAAATCTACTATATTGATTCCAAACGACGACCATCTACAACGGACTATATTCCACTCAGCGTCGCCCATCCAAATAAAAATACTTACTACATTGTGAAGAATGATTTAGATTTTTGACAATAATATTCCACTCAGCGTCTAAATAGAAAAAATACATTGTGAAGAATGATTTAGATTTTTGACAATAATATTCCACTCAGCGTCTAAATAGAAAAAATACATTGTGAAGAATGATTTAGATTTTTGACAATAATATTCCACTCAGCGTCTAAATAGAAAAAATACATTGTGAAGAATGATTTAGATTTTTGACGACTTTGACTAGTAGAAGCAGTAGCCGTAAACGTTGTAACGGTAGAGATCACTTAAGAGGCCCATGCCGGTGCCGCGATGTTCCGAGCGGCCACCGAAGATCCAGAATTCGCCATGTTCTCGAATGAAAACGCACGCATGGTGGTTTCGTCGAGGGGGAATTGGATCCTCTACTTGAGATATTCCTTGAAGATGTTCTTTGACTTTGATGTGCTCAACCAGTTGTAACGATTGATGTTCTTTGACTTTGATGTGCTCAACCAGTATTAGAGCTGTCCGTAATTCATCTTTCAAGTGCATCCTTGAAAAGTATGGGAGAGTATTCCCTTAGGTGGATACTCCTCCATACGTAGTTCCAGGGATACATCCAAAGATGTATTAGGTACAGCCTTAACAGTAGTTGTAACGATATTCATTAAAGCGCGGCATTCATTCACTGGTCAACATCATGACTCCTTTCACGGAAGAGACCTTCCGTGAAAGGAGTCAAAGCTCTCTCCCCTTTCTTGTTCCCTTCATCTATTTCCGCTGTTCTACTCTCAAGGGGAGGTCGCCTCTTTGATCTCAGTGACCATTCATTGTCAATGGTGACCATTGAAATCATTGTCAATGGTGGCCAACCAACCCCAATGGTGACCATTGAAATCATTGTCAATGGTGACCATTGATCTCAGTTGAGCCTTAAGATATTTTTGTGCTTGTTCTTCTTTCTTCGATGGAAGAGGAAGACGAGGAAGTTTCAGTTTCTTCTCGCCCTTGTTGTTCTCGACCACGGACACGACTGCTGTTTTCTGATTCTGATGTTGAGACAACGTCTCGCGTATTAATCCTCTCAAGTCCTCCTGACTCTGGAGATTCTCGTGTTGAGGGTTGCTCTATCTGAGAATCGCACATGTATTCGCCATTAAGCGGCATCCATCTGTATCGATGCTCGCATTAGAGCCAAGAGTCGTGATTTGCTTTCTTTCCCATTGATTAGCCCTTTGCTTAGCCTTTTGATTAGCCCTTTGATTAGCCCAATGGGGAACGCATTCTCTGAGGATTATCGAAGATAGTGAGCGTTCACCACATATCGAATGGGGAACCCAGAATATCCTAACACAGAAGATAGTGAGCGTGTAGCCTTAATCGCTCGCGTCCTTCTGCCTGGCTACTTCAAGTCGCAACAGTTGGTTCGAATATCGGTCCCCACTTCGACCTCCGTGAAGGTAGAGAACTGGTGTCCACACAGGGAGCTGAGGGACAACAACGGGAGATGTGGAAGCAGCCGTTATCACTGTCGGATTCGTCACTCCTGTACTAGGCGTCGTCACTGTCTGCGCAGGAGGAGGTACAACTCCCACGATGAAGGTTTCGGGTGCACCACCGCACGCACCCTTCACCTCCAGGGGTCTTACACAACTTTCAAACTTTTGTATCGGTTCGACAAAGAGTCGGTCGACCTCGATTCGCCACAGAGTGTTATCCAATTTCCCAAGGCCTGGCCTGCCACCCACGAAATAGAAGACGCGATCAGTCTCATCGTAAGCACAAGCTGGTGCGGAGCGCTCTGGATCTTAGCGAACCATCAAGGTACTTCTGATGAATGGTTCCGGTAATCGGTATAGCCTGAATTTGATCATAAGGGAAAACAAGAAGAGAACCCTTATGATCAAATTCAGGTTACCAAATACCAGAACCATACATCTGATCAGGAAATGAAAAATATTCTAATTTAAAAATATGACAACGAGAATTTTTTACATGATACAGTGATCCATTTATTTCCATCAAACACAAGAAATTCACAAATTCTGTTATAATTTCATTGCCATACACTGAGTAACGTACTGGAACTTCTAGGTCAGTCGTGTTCCTTCTTAGGTGTCCATGCGAGTCGGCAAGAGACGTGAAGTTCCAGGTCAAAGGACCTATCCTCTCCCATTGGGGGTTTTTCTCGCCACTACTTAGAAGAAGTGTTTGTGCAAGTAGTGCTTCTAGGCAGTCTCACTAGAAGAAATGCCTGTGCTAGTAGTGCTTCAACCTAGAATAACTAGAACAAGTACAACCACTGGGGTCAAACTAGAATAACTATCCTGGGGTTAAATCAAATGATTATGATACATAGATACGTCCCAGTATCTCGTTTTCATTTTCTCAAGCTACAGGAGACCACAGTACTACTTCTTCTATGTACTTATATCACCATCTTCTGTGTCCTTTCTGCCAACATAATTTCGCTATGTACTTATTTCACCTTTCTGCCAACATAATTTCGCTATGTAAGTACTTATAAATATCACCTTTCTGCCAACATAATTTCCTTGTCAGGTGCCAGAGTTCGCGACTCATGAAATTCGGATCGGGCACACCAGTCCCATAGAACTTTTCGTCGCCGCCGAAGAAGAAGAGGCCAGCACTAGAAGAAACATGACATCCATTGAAACGACCTGGAGGATACAACTCCTGTTTGTGGAGGTGTTTAATATCATGTTGTGCGAGAAAAGTAGCTTCTTCTGCTGTTTTTGATTCTGGTTCGGCCAATGAAGGAGCATCGTCTTGTGAACGACCTTCAGACTCAGAGCTTCCTGTCCTTCCGCCTGTGGCTGGCCTTGGCACTTGACGTGTTACTACAGACAGCGGGTCAGCAGCTTCTATACCCATTTCTCTCGACGTACGATGATCCGACGTATGGATGATTCGACTGCTAGAAAGTGTTTCACCCTCGCGTTCTCCATGCATCATGTTGCGTTCTCCAGCATTGATATCCACTGCATTAGAGCTGTCCGCGATTCATCTTTCAAGTGCATCCTTGAAAAGTACTATGGGAGAGTATTGCTCACTTAGGTGGATGCTCCTCCATGTCCATACGTTTCACTTTCAAGAATACGTCCAAAGATGTATTAGGTACAGCCTTAACTACAGCTTCCCCAGCCTCTGGAGTATCCACAACATCCTCCATCTTTTTTGCAGGTGGTGGCAACAAGAACCGATCGCCGTTCTTTTCCCTAGCTCTGCCGTGCAAATACGGTACGTACGGATGCTCAAACTGCTGCCACTTTCTAGCCTGAAAATCATAGGCCCAAAGGTCATCGTACACCTCCTTATGCGCACCGCGGCCACTAAAAACGAAAAGCTCACCGTCCATGAACCCTGCTAATCTTAGATGACAGGTAGACGTTCTTTATCTAATTCATCTTGAAACAGCACATTGATCCTCCTTACAAGGTTCACGTCTTTCCCCTTGATAGTTGAAGGCGAAGCCGTGTAGATCTGCTTCATTCAGTTCGTGGGGAAGCAGCATATTTCTGCTGATTTATCCATCTTCGAGTACTACAAGAAGATACTGACATTGTCAAGATGGACCACTAAGTAGGACCACAATGATTCCTTAAAAAGTGTGCTTTTCGTGGAGGCGGAATCTCACTCGGGAAAAGAGGTCTTGGCAGAAGCAGCCAACACGTTCCAAAACAAAAGGCGGCAGCGACGAAGACGGCATATAGCACCTTCCTCCTCTGCAATGGGAAAGCACCTGCGTCTTGGAACGACTGAAAAGGCAACGTGGACTCTCTTTCCATTCTTATTGACTGGTAAGGCAACGTGGACTCTCTTTCCATTCTTATTGTTTTTTCGGAAGATGTTGTGGTCTAAATGATAGAGGTTGACAACCTCAGGTTGTGGTTCTGAATGATAGAAGTCAGAGGTGGTGCCAGGGGATGTATCACTCAATGGAGTTGGAGATGTGATTGTTACAATGTATGTTGATTTTGATTCATCTCAGTAGAACTAGAACTTCAATTTTTTTCTAATTTCTTCATTTTGTACTTCATCATTGTCCTTTGGGTTTCGGGGGACTGCACAGAGGTGACGGGGGGCTCATTTACTGAATGTGGTCTACGTCGTTCTCCTAAATGAGCAGAAGTCTCTATCTGTCTTTTTACAGGTTTTTACCTATAAAAATGCGAAAAGGTGGGCATCTTCAGTGGCCCAAATCTTTTTCTAACTTATATTTCATTACGTTATTCATGCAGCGTGAAGCCTCCTCTCTCAGGCTCTCTCCGGATAAGAACTTGCTTCTTCGTACCGAGCTCCTCAGTTTCACGTATGATCAACGACCTAGGTCAAACAATGAACACACAATCACGAAGATCAAATACTTTTAGGTTCTCTGATTTGTAACTAGGATAATACTTGGCGCGACCCCTCCTCTACAGCTCTTGGCCAACAAAGATAACTTCCTTGTCAAAGAAGTCCTTCTTAAGACTCCTTCACCAACTGTTGAAAGACGACACCCTGATCAGAGGAGAAAAGTGCATAACCATGCTCGTCGTTGCAGTAGAAGGTGGTAGGGAAATCAAAAGAAAATTGTCCTGATTCTCTTCCATGAGAGGCGGTCAGCGGATAGCGTGCTACAACTATCATCTCAGGAACATCAGCTTGGCTTTCTTCCTCGGTCGCAGTCGCGTTTAGCTTTGCTTTCTTCACTCTTTGTTTCGTCGCTCCGTCTGTCTTTTCTGATTTCTCACTCTCTTGTCCCCCAATGCCGATAACAACAGGCGGACAACCTTGACTTAGAGGTAGGTTTTTGGTGCTCGCTTACCCCGCTTGTTATGCCTTTCTCCCGTAGGAGAGGCATAAAAAGCGGCAAGAAAAGCACCTTTAACCTACCCTTAATTGATTTTCGGACACCTTTATTAACAAGGTTTGTCCAGCGCCTCCAGACGATAGAGTCACTTTTTCTGCTCCGACTGCAGTACCATAAGAAGCCAGTTTGTACACCAAGATCTCTCCAGCAAAAGTGAGAACGCAGAGTCGATCAGGATGTCGGATATCTAGGGCAACGATGGAGTCGTCCGTTGTCGCTTGACCTACTTTTTCGAAGTCTTCGGAATCTTCTACCGGAGAGTTTTCAGGTTCAGCGCCTCTAGTATTTTCTTCGTCGATTCTTGGTCATGAAGGATCATGTCCTTGGGCGGGGGTTAAAAGGGAACCATATTATGGTTTGTCATTTTCGAAGACATACGAAAACGAACCACGACGTTAAAAACGTTTCGATAACTAGAACTACATTGGGAGAAGCTTATTGTGCAATACATTTTTTTTTTCTCTTTCTACTTTCTGAATTAGTCACTTCAATACCTCTCCTCGGTTACTTTTTCTACTTTCTGAATTAGTCACCTAGGTGTTCAACTTCGAATAGAGATTCTCACCATACAGCTATCGTCCACACCGCGATCTGGTTAAAATCCACTACTGTGACTAACCGTTCTGGGTATCCAGAACCTGGTGCAAGAGGCCAGCACTTCGCATGCGACAATCTTCCCGTTAACGCGAGACTCGCAGATGTTGTTTTGCTTTTGCTGCCTGGGTGGAACGAGTCTTCATCTTCGCTCAATGTGACAACATAAATTAAAGCGCAGCACTCCTTGGTCATCATGACTCCGAACGGAAGCGACCCCCTTCAAAGCTCTCCCCTTTCCCTTCATTTATTTCCCCTGTTGGTTCTCTCAAGAAGGGGTCGCCTCTTCGATCTCAGTGACTCCAATCTCAATGGTGACCATGACCATTGAAAGTTGAGCCTTAAATGAAGTTTGATGTCTAAAGGTCCGGGTAGAGGCGTCGTCCTTTCGCCGTACTTTTCAATCGGCCCTTTGTCGACGACGAGCTGCACCCCTCCAGCGCACTGTAAAGGAAATCGGCACAAAGGATTCGCCGCGCCCGCCTTATCCGGCGGTGGCACGTAACGTACGCGGGAACCGAAGACTTCGTGAATTAGAGTGGACGGTGGACGATTGAGTTGTTGGGAACAAATGGATGTGGTTTCTCGTAGTTCCCTTAGTGGTTTAGGCGTTGGCCTGTTCACTTATCAGTCTGAATCTACTTCAATCAAGGGTACTGGCTAAAGGTGCTGCTGTTGCCGCTTGTTATGGCTCTCTCCCTCAGGTGGGGACCGCCATAACAAGCGAGAGAACCCACGAACACCAAAAACCTACCTCTAATTCGAGATCATGTCATCATGGAACAATGAATATTTCGGCGCACCATAACTTACTCTCTATGCTACCGGATCCTAGTTTCTGCATGTCCAGGGCGTCAAAGCGAAGGAGACGTGACGTGGACTGCGTCACAGCTTGAAACGATATTAATGCCGACCATTGTCCACGACTTCTGGTTTTGTTCTTGTACTAGTCCTCTACTAGTCCTCTGCCAGTCCACAATGTTGCTTCTTCTATTTCGAAAATAAATCTCGCACAAGAGCAAAAATTATCGCCATCTTCCCTGTCGTGGACAACACGACCACATAGACCATAACAAGATGTTTCCGGTCTGTGGGCAGAAGTGGACAAAGTCATGTTCCCAACCCTTGCCGGAAAGGGTGTTTATCCCTCTCTCTAATATGTCTCCAATGATGGAGTCCGGCTCTCTCGAGAGAAAGTCGCCTTGGCATAAACCGGCATAGGAACTGGATAGCAGCACACCCATTTCGTGCGAGACGCAGGTGCGCTGTGATGCAAGAGAGTAGTTACAGATAAAGTTAGAGCAGTTAGTTCTATGATATAAGTACTCTCTGATGATGTTAATCTAGTCGGGGACTATGAAATACTATCTCACTCTTCTTCAGGCTTTACCTTTACACACTTCAAAAGACTTTTACGCAGCTCCTCTTCAATGTACATATTACAGAGCAACTTATAGGGTTTCACAGCTCGCATGGCATGGAGTGCATGGATCACATGGAGTAGCATGGAGCTAAAGGGGGAGCTTCTTGCGCCCCTTAAAGCTCTGCGACTCCATGCACCGCGCGTGCTATAAACTACTTACTCTGATATTATAATACAGCTTCGTTCAGCAAGTCCCATTGTCGCAGGAGATGGAGACCATTCACGTACTCGTAGAGGCAGTAGAGTCGAATGCGTGCTGGATTTTGTGTGGATATGTGGATTTGACACACTGGGAACCCGCAATAGCCGCTAATCTGTTTCTGGCAACGGATGATGTTGATGGCATGATTCTTGTTTTGGCTGTGAATGTTCTTAATCTCATTAACATCTCCACTGCCGCTGCCCTTACCACCATCGCCTGTGGCGCTACAAGTAGGCGGAACTTGTGGTAGTTCGATCTCGTAGAAATAAGCTCCACCCTGCGCCGTCCCGATTGCGAAAGCGGCATATTGCGACTGCGTAGGGCTGGCCGAGGAAGGTCGGACCTCGTAGGGCTCAGTTGAGCAAATGCAGAGACACGGGTTGCTCACATCATCGTGTAAGATTTCCCCATCACAAAACATGGACATGTTTGGATATCTTTTAGTTGTACTTGCACGTCTTCAATCAATAACAATACATAGACAACATATTGCTCTACAAGTTCATTTTGAAGAATGTAATGTTTTTACCTACAAGGTTTTCATCTTTATTTCGGGTCGTGTACACGTAATAAAGTCTAGCCGTTTTAGGAAGTACAAAAGGGTGGATTTTCTCTAGCACTACGTTCTCTCAACAGCAGGAGTCAGTGCGCGTTTACGGAGCCAGAAAGCAGGCGCAGCTCGGAAATCTGACGTCTGACGCCTTGGCATAAGCAGTTGAAGTCACAAAGTGACGCCTGTCAGTTGTGCCACCTTCAGGGAATATCTCGGAATAGAAGGTTCTGTTCGACTTGTAGCTTGTCTGAAAATGGTTTGTTTTAGTGTTTGCATATCGTTCGTATCACAAAAATTCGAATATATGTATTCTTCTTTTTACTCGATAATTACTTCATGTGTTAGACTTTATGAAGACAACGGCTCTCCTCGTTTTCAGTCTTCTTAATATTGTGCCTGTTGGAACAGTGGCGTGCTACTTTTATATGACCCCATGTTAGATTCTGTCCAATTGTCGGCGTCCGGTCGGAGCTTGATTTCTTGCATCGCTTGCAACCTTTGCTGTCCCATCATGCAGAAAGTTAGAGGTGGCTACCTTCTAGGTAGAAGCGAGGTAGGAACAAGGGTAAACAAGCAGATACAAGGTCACCTCAATGCTCTTCACCTTTGTTCCTACCTCAGTTCTACCTAGAAGTTACCCCCCTCTAACTTTCTGCCTCACTTCTACCTCACGTACCCTTGCTCCTACCTCACTTCTACCTAGAAGTTAGCCAACAAGCCGATACAAGGTCACGAAATTATTTACTTCAAGAACTCTGTCTTCTAGTAGCTGTATCTTGAAATCCTAATGCATGGTCTATGTGTAGTTAGAGAAGAATAATCAAAGGGCAGTACATATCAAAGCTCATCGATTTTTGTATTGTAGCAGCTTGCTAGGTAACGGGTAGTGAATATCAATATGGAGAGTATATTTCTTGCATAAGGCGAGTGCCAGAGAGGTTGCTGCTGCGACGTTGACTGCCCACTTCCACTTCCCTATCCATGAAGGAACCAACAGGTTCTTAATCGCAAATGAAAGAAGATGATGCAAAATAAATCTTCAAGGCGAGGAAACGAGGTTACAACAAGAATCAATGGTGTACTTCAGGTACAGCATGAGTGTGTGTCGATATGGAGTTCGGCGAGGCTATCTCTCCTCTCTGGAGGTAACTCAGTAACATTTCTCTTGATCCCGTCGTACTGGTACTACGCTAAAAGCCAACTGCTCGAATCAAAGAGAAAATTCCAGAGCCATACTGCATACCGGTCAATTTTGAGCGCGAGTAGGTGTCCTGCGATGAGTACGTAGTAGCTTATCCAAGGTCCGGGGAAGTCGCGGCGTTGTAGCTGCTCCTCTGTCAACAAGACTGCAACGGCGGCAAATGAAAACATGAGGGCTCCAAGCTTTGTGCGGGTGAAGGAAGCCGCTAATGCTACCGGCGGTCCACTTGTCGAACCTGGTTTGCGGATGGGAATCTAATGGCGCATGGCCCAACATGCTATTTATTGCATCAAGCCGGTAGCTCGGTACTAATGAAAACGAGGGCGCGGCGGCCGCCTCTGGGGTTTTAGGTGTTTCTTTCTATTTACAGAAAGAGACACAAACCGAACAGAGAAACGAGAGGCAAGATCATGCCTGCAGCAGTTTCAAGATGGAAATGGCTGAGAAGATGAGCCCCACGCCTTTAACGAACAGAGAGGACCCGAGAAGAAGCAAAGGGGCGAGACCGTTTACAAGGTCACACCACCACAAGAGATAAACGCATTCGTCAAGGGCCTCGCCCTGTCTCTGTTTGCTCAATGACTCACCCAACCCCACAACACAGCTGGAGCAGGGGGCAGCAAAGCCGCACACCCCGTCGCCCGCGCCGACTTTGCCATTTTGAGCGGGCAACAAGGGGCCCGCCCTGTTGAAGCCCGCGAGCCAATATAGAAGACACCTCCACGCGACCACTTTGGTGGGTGGCTGGTGTTTGTAACTTGCGCGGCGCGTCGCTTCACAAGCTAACAACATGAAGACACAACTCACGGCCGCAGGCACCTCCGCCCCAAACGAACCAACAACGCAGCGAAGGCCGCACCTGCGTGGCAATCTCTTCGCTGCCTCGTGCTCGCTCAGCGTGGTCCAGCGCAAGAACTGAGAGGCGCGCCACCTCCTGGGCCATCGAAGAGGATGGCCGCGCCCATCATGAGAGGCGCGTCGATGGTCGCCGCTGGGCGCTGCTTGGCTCCATGCCAGCACGACAGCACTGAGCACTGCGCGCCTCTCGCAGCTTCATCAGGGCGAACGCCTCCAAGGCTTTGCGGTCGGTCCCAATAACAGCGCCGCGCCTTTTGTCATCCGGGCTCTTCGCTTTGCCAGCCTTTCACTTTCACATCGATAAGCCTGCAGGCGTATCCACGACGGACTCTGGTAAAGCGAAGACAGCACGAAGACGCCCCCGCGGTCTCGCCAGGGGGGCCATCATGCAGCACCTCGCTCCGAAGCACAGTGGCAGCGGGGGACGGCGTCCGCGTCGACCGTCAGCGCGCGGTGGGCTAGCCTCTTCACCTTCTGCCGCGAGGGCCCACCCGCTCGGGGCGCTTTCCAAAGCCAAAGCCTTGGCGCGCGCGCGGATGAGGTGCTGCGAGTGCTGCATCTTTTCCGTGGCGAGGCGATGGACTCCCGTACTGGCTTCCTCGCGGCAACTCCAGTCCGCGGGCTGCCACAAAGTTCAGTTCAGCAGCTCGAGGGCCTGCGCTGGACTCGAACGGGCCGCGCCCGCGCGGTCTACTTCGGGGCCCCCCTCGGCGTCTACTTGGCGCGCAGAGTACGTAGTGCCCGACAAGCCGGAGGGCGGACCCCTCCACTTGAAGCGCACGGAGCCGCAGCCGAGTGGGTGCCGCCGCGCGGTGTCTGAGTGGCTGGGGCTTTTTCTCCTGCTGGCGCTGAATAATGGACCACGCGGCGCCCCCGGGTCATGCCGCTGCTGTTTTGCGAGCGTTCGCAGCGCCCCGACTGCTCCGCTTTGACGTCCTGCGCGAAGACCGCCCGTCTGTAACGCGGGCGCCCTACAGAACGACCGTGGCGCGCCGTGTTTACCGCGTGCCGCTGCCCTTCCTGTAGCTGGCCACCTATCCACCCCCGCCGCCTAATCTGCTCCGGTGGGCCGCTTCTCTCGTCGCCGTTCTGAAACTGCTTGCCCGCTTCGTCGTTAAACTCGGAGGGGGTTGCCTCCACCGCCATGCGCTGCCTCCACGCCGACAGAGTGCGCGCGGCTACGCGCTGGCCGCAAGTTCGCGCAGCCGGGGGCTGCCCATGCCAGCGCGAAGCCCAACGTCTTGCATTTTCTTCAGCTCCGACTCTCCAAGGCCAGACTTCACAACTCCCACCACGCGCAGCCTGGTCATTTTCCCACTCACCGCGATAGCCGGGTGCTGGGCGTAGCAGTAGCACACGAACACCCGCCAGCGTCGAGACCTGGCGGCAGGCCCGCCTTCTCCATCAGGTTGCACAGGAGCGCGCCGACGCGCGGGCGGCGGACTTTCGCGTCTTCGCTTCTCTTCCTTGTCACACTCTTCCAGAAGGCCGCCAACAAGCCGCGCGAATTCTGCGCGCAAAAGGCAAGCAGGCGCGGCGCGCTCGCTTTCCTCGTTGCTGTCACAATCCTCCGGCGCCACCAAAGCGCAGGCGGGCCTGCGGTTCTCCAATCTCCACCCCTCGAGCTCTCTGCGCGAAAAGTATGCGCTCGCCTCATCACGTTCATGAGGCACCTCGCGAAACATGTCTGAGCACGATACTCCGGAAGCATTCGCCGGGGGCATGTTGCTGGCCAGGCGCCGCCGCAGAAGCGTGGCCATTAGAGTCCTCCTTGCCGCAAGAGAAGAGCCGCCGCCTTGTACTCTACGCGGCTTCCGCGCGCTCGCGTGCGTCCTCTTTTGTCGCGGACGGCGGGCGCAAGGGCTTCCCGTCTCTGCTCTCGCGGCACCGCACCCCCTTCCGCGCTGGAGGACAAGGAGACGGCGTCGCCCGATGTCGTTGCCCCACCGAACGCGCGAGCCAAGGCCAGCCCCTCCTCTTCACGCTTCGCCCAGGCGGGTCCCTGAACTTCTTCGAGCTTTAGCGCGGCACCCATCGGCCTCGCGTTCCCGACACTACGGCCCGCCCATGCGCAGCGCATGTGCGCCCACAGGGGAAGTTCGTCGCAGCTCCTTCCTGAGGCTGTCCCCTGATTCTCCTCGCCAAGCAACCCAGTCCGGCGCCACCTCTCCGCCCGAGTCTCTTCATATGTGAGCCATCTCCGGCCCGCCGAGTCCTTGCGCGCGCGCCTGTCACAACGGTGGAAAAGCCGGGCAGAACGATGCCGCACAGGCTGACCACATGACCAGCAGGCGGATGATGTTCGCCGGCCTTTGTTCGGCTTCGGTGCCAGTCGGGTGGCCATCTCCCCCGAGTGGGAAGCAGATCCGCTGGCGAAGATCGACGGCGCGCGTTTTGGTTTTGCCATCTTGGCAACCGCAGGGGCAGGAGGCCCGCCAGGCAATCCATTCAGCACCACCGTGCTGACTTTCTTCAGGTGTTTGCCTGCTTGCGACTTGCACTTCATCGGCAGGCCTGCTGCGCGCCGCCACTTTTCCTGCTGCACGCCACCAGTATTAGCCCCTCTTGGGCTGCTGCACGCTACCACCGTCGGACCCGACGCCCCGCAGCACCCTCGTCGGTGTCGCAGAGACTCGTTCCGCCCCCAGCGCTCGTTCCCGAAAAAAGGAGCCAAATCAGGTAAGCATCGATACCTGCTGTAAGTGTTCCGGGTGCCTTTGCGAAATCCAAGCCAGCATAGACCGCGGCCCACCACGTAAGAGAAAGGGCCTCCCACATCAGATGCATTTGGCATTCAAACTCGAGAGGATGCGCCAAGCAGCCCAGAGCCAAGAAAGCGAACGCGGTCAATACGAGCACAAATCATATTAGAGCTACACAGAAAATGCATATTCGGATCATAGCTGAATATTCTCAAAGTTCCCTTCTCGGTTACAGACGCCAACTCAAGCTTTTATAAATCATTAGTTACAAACTGGCGCCGGGCTCATATCTCAATTCTCAACAATGCTGATTTCTACAGCCTACTAGAAGGAATACGTGACATTCTTCTTCTAGTTCTATGTTGTTTTTCTCCTCACTCGTCCTCGTGGCGAACATGAACGTCATTATCATGATCCACCATGCCAACCACATTTTGCAACTACATACTGATCTACGTCTATTAAGTTACTAATAAATATTAGGAATACGAAGCGCGAAGGAGATGCGTAAGACATAGCTTGTTAGGATTCATCTACTCGATGTTGAAGTTGAACTTGATATGTTTTCTTGTTATACTAATAAATATTAGTAAGATCTTGCCACTCCCAAGACCATAAAGGCAGAATGGCTGCGCTGTCCATCATCTTAGCATGTCCGCCATCCGATCTTAGGATGTCGCGATTCACGCGAAGAACGTGGAGGCCTTGCTGTAGGACCCGCCGCACGTCGTGTCGAACCTGCGCCGCAGTTGGAATGGTCGCCTCTACCTGAAAAAGTAACTGCGTGTTGTTCAGAAGGTGTTCTAGTTGTACGAGCGAGGTGCTCGTCTCTTTGCAGGTAAAACTACGCTTGAAACTACGACTATTCATCAGTCGTAAAGAAGATCGATCCACCTAGTACTCAAGTACAACGGTTTTTACGATTTTTAAGCAGTTGTAAACATGAAAGCAGTTGTGCAGATCTTCATGTACCAAGAATCACTATAATTTCTTGTAAGAGTCGGAGGACTAGAAGTACAGATGTCTAGTACGTCTTCTACCTCTACTTCAACATGAAGATAAAACGTCGCCTAAATAACTTTAAAGCCAAAGAGTGTAAGGCATTGATTTAACGATCTTGTTTATCGCCTAAATAAAAACGTATCTATGATCTTCATGTTAGTACCGCAGCTATCTGTTGTGCTCTAGCCTCATTTTGCGCGAGGGGCTCTCCGGTCGCATCACGCCACGTGTCGAGATCCTGGCGCTGCTCCAAGGTCAGTGATGACCAGTCTTGTTGATTCCCGCGCCGCCTCAGCAAATCGTCCGATTATGAAGAATCATCAAACTTGCGTGAAATCATGGAACTTGAGTGAAAGAATCATGGAACTTGAGTGAATTTAGTCATGGAACTTGAGTGAAATAGTTTTTGTTTCAGAAATCGACTGAGTGAATTTAGTTCAGACTTGTTTCGAAATAGTTTTTGTTTCAGAAATCGACTTAGTCTACTTGTTAGTTCAGAAGACTTAAGTTATGCCTTAGTTCTTTCAGAAGACATAAGTTATGCCTTAGTTCTACTAGCGGATTCAGTAAGTGATCTAAGAAGTCTACTTTGATCTTCGTGATCTAAGAATGAGTGACAACAGCAACAAATAGCAAACCAGCAGGCACAAAGCAAGTAGTTAATGATTTTCAAATCGCATACATACGTAGACGTCGAGGGCAAGCGCGGATGTCGGTCTATTCACCACCGCTGAGAGCGGTCGCATGATATGTGAAGGCGTCCTTGAGAGCAATTCGTATAAGGCAACTCCGCCGCCAGCAATTAGCGCTCACAGTGATTCATCTACTTAACTCTTCTACCTCCATTTACTCGTCTGGCAGAAAACTCTGAAAAGCTACCGCCAACCTTCACCCTAACCAACCCAAGAGAGCTAAGTTAGTACTTCCTCTGTACAGAACGAGGAGAAGAAAATAGGGAGAGATTTGCAAGAGAAGCAAGGTATTTTTCAACACCCACTCCATGGTTTGGCTTCTGGTTTTTACCTTAAACCAGGTATGCATCTCCATGTTGCCTAATGGAGGAAAGTGATGAATTACATTTTGTCACGAGCCTTAAAGCAACACCTTGCTCTGACATCGACGACCGGTTCACACTGGAAGATGTTGCTGACCCTCCAATACCTGCATCGCCTAAAGGTGATCGTGGAAGAGCACTCGAAGCTTGAGAAGAGAGCCCACGAGTGAGTCGTGCGCGGAGGCGCAAGCAAGAAGGCAATTGGCGAAGTGACAAGGCCATGATGTGTGAGAAAATTGTGGAAGATGTCTGTTGATTCTTAGGAGACGGCTAGGACATATTTTGAATCCCAGACTTAGTAGATAGAAGATGTTCGTAGTCGTGACATGCTAGAACTAGAACTAGTACTAGATAGGTTCAGGCAGTAGACATTCATAGAATCGAACTAACTGCACCATCTAGGCTCACTCAATGTCACCGGCTCATGAATATCCTCCGACGTCGTTGAAAACTAGGTGGTAGGAGAATGATCCACGACGTCGTCGGAAACGAACACCCCACAGGTCTTACGTAGCCACGAGTCTTCCCATAGGTGAGCGAATATGCTCACCTAGTGACTGAATAGGACGTACTGCGTTTCTCAGTAACCATCGCAGATCTCTCAATATTCATTCTGGTTTGTGACCTGGACAAGGTCTTAATGGTGAGTTGCGGCTGTGACCTGTGTGTGTAAAATTCTCCATTCTCCCCAATGAATCCGATAGTCTTTTCATTCCACGCCGTTGGCCTTGACAGTCTCTTATCCCTGAGTACCATGGAAATCAAATGTCTCATAGAACCAAACCGCCACGGTACTAATGCAGTTTTCGAGCAGAGGTAGGCACAAGTCAAAACATCGGCGTTCTGAGCCAAAACTAAAAATGAGGTTGATGAGTGTCAAATCTAAATGAGTGTCAAACCGAGTTTAAGTAAATATTTTTTCGAGCACATTTTCGAAGGAGTCAATTTCAGTTTCTTTCTTAGGATTTTTTTAGTGTAATTCTAACAGTTTTTCCCATCAGTAAGGAGTCAATTTCAATTTCTGGCTTTGCCAACACCCACTATCACTGAACTTGCAGGGCTCTTGATTTTGACGGAGTGCGCATTCCATGAGGTCTATCACTGGCTAGCATACCAGGACCTAGACTATGCGATGCCCTGAGTGCACCTTCTTCTTCACTAAGTATTCATCAAACAACACTTACTTTTAGAGCTCTCCCCTATTCACCCCTGTGGAAATCCCTCAAGCATATGCGTCAGTATCTCCCTTGTATTAAGGCGCATATGTTTGAGGGATGTCTACAGGGATGGATTAAGGGAAGCCTTAATACTTACAGGTATCCAACCTTCTCCCCCTAACAAGTAAGCAGTCACAAGTAGTCACAATAAGAGACTTATTTCACTGTATTGTACTAGTATCCACGACCATCATGTACAACTTCTCAAGGACTGTTTACGCTACGTCGGTACGGACTGTACATAGCAAACGGATTCGCGCCAGGATTGCTAGGTGGTTTCATCGGCCATGAAGTTCGCAGTCTCGGCGTAGTTGTCGTAGGAAATATTTGCTGTGGAGCTGCTGCTGGAGCTTGGTTAGTAGAGGAGAGAAAAAAAGAGAAGAAAGTTTTGACACGCCATTCGCGGGGTATTATAGAAAGAATCAGTTAATTAGCATGTAAATGAAGCTTCTTTGTTGCTGATGATCGTAAGACACAACCAAAGCAAGAGTGTAAAGTAAGAAGAGCCCACAACATGACATAACTTGTCCGTCCAACACTCCTACGCCGTGTCCGGTTTCTGTTCGAAACGGATTCTTCAGGTTGTCAGCAGTCGAAAGTCGCGGCTCGAGAAGAAACGGTGACTGATTTCTGTTGATCTTTGAGATGAATGGAGATGGCCTCTTTTCGGCATATGGATTTCTCCTACTTGCACCTGGTTGCAAGGCTTCGGCTTGTAGGGCAAGTTGTAGTTCAGACCCACGCTGCTCCCACCGAGGTGATAGACCGATCGCTGGCGTGGGGGTTAGAGGACTACTGTAATTATTTGCGGATGAAAACGGCAAGCCATTGAGCGGAGTCGACCTCCCAATTTCTGTAGTTGCGGGGGGCCTGTAGTTGGTATGTAGAAAAATGTCAAATAAACTAAGCATTTTTACGCTATCAGAAAAAGGCAACTGTATTTTTGTACAACTCCGCCAAACAGAAAACGAAACTAGAAGTTCGTGTAGAAGTCCATTTACATCAGTACCAAAGAGGGTGCTGTCCCAATCGAGGCCAGGTGCCTCCTGCTAGACCAGAAGGCGCCGACTGCGCAAACCGGGGTGTCAAAAGCAACGCTGCAACCTGGATTCAGTTCTGTCGATGATTTCAATACTGTGAGGAGAGTGTGAGTAAGGATAGTTCAAGTTCTTTCGATGATTTATTTAGTAGCAGCTGGCTTAGTGGTTTAGGCGTTGACCTGTACACTTATCACGAAGTAGACATCCAAGATACTCTTATCTACTGTAATTATACAGTACTAGTTCTTCTAGTAAGTTCTAGTACTTCTAGTTGTAGTAGTATATTTAGTATGATGTTCTAGTAAGTACTTACTTGAATGACAAAGTAGATGATCATACAACTTTCGACGAAAGAATCGTCCATACCTGTTCTTGATATTTTTGTTGCTGCTGCAGACAGGCCAGGTTCATCTGATATGCGTTTGCAGAGACAAGTTGAAGGGCACGAGAATCGTGTAACGCATTCGCAGAACTAGACTGTGGTAGAAGTAGACCCGCGGATGCGGGTAGCCCGGGTGCTCCTGCTTGCAACAATGGATTGCTCACCCCTGGCGTCTGCCGCAAGGAAGGGTCATCTCCAGAAAACATGCCAAGTTTCGAAGGGCATGCGGGATCATATTCTAGTCGTCGCTGTTGTTGGCCAAGATGTCCGATACTACTTTGATGTTGCTCTGATGTTAGTGGTGTAACAAGGTGCGTCGCGCCAGTTACAACGTTGGCATTCGGTAGCCCTGCAGCACCAAAGGTTGTCGACGCAGTCACAGGCCACGACCCTGGCGCAGTCAATGGACGTGAAGGGAACGCGGACAAACCAATCCCTTGCGGCGGGTTCAGTAGGCCACTGACCGAACTACTATAGTGTCCTTGCAAATGTTGGATTAGAATCTAGTATAGCATATTTTATATATGTATGCAAATTATATTATAGGTAATTAGAGATCTCAACATCTTTCACCGCCTCGTCTACAAGGATAAGTCAATGGAGATTGATTCTGCATAAAAACCGAAGTTTTGCTATTGAATCATCTATAATTGAGTAATTAAGTAACATTATTATAGCATGATCCACATCGATGCGTCAAGAGACATGATAAACCTATAGTCGTGAACAAAGGAACTATTCTCATATGATGCCTGTTGCAGGAACGCTTCGCATAAATCTTGCATGTGCGGTTGGACCGTTAGATTTGGTTGAAGATGACCACTGCCAGGAGAAGTGCTGAAGATGTTGCTCGTCTGTGGTGGGCTTGGGTGGGAATGCGGCTGCAGGTACCCTTGAGCCATTTGGTGGCTTCCAGCACCGTCTCCCGTCGGCAAATTCCCTATCCCTGGTCGCGGCATATTTCCAATTAGTCTAGTACCCACATCGAAGTCGTGACCCCCACTGCCAGCACCGTGTTCCTGCATATAATTCGGATTGGAGTTGCTTTCCCCACTGTTGCCGAGACCAAATCCTGCGTGACCCATCAAAGTGTTGTTGCTAGGTTGCGATCGTTGCGGATAAGCTGGTCCGATTGCTTGCCGAATATGAAAATGGGGATCAAGAAGATCTTCATCTTACTTGTTCTCTTGACACATCCGAAAAAAAACTACGAGGTGACTACATTGGCCGTTCTTTGATGTAGAAGTTCAAGTTGTACTACACCTTCAAACAACATCCGACTACTTTTAGAGAAAGCCTTGACTTCATAATGGTGCCCATGACCCATCGTCGTTTGCGCAGGAAAATTGTTTCCACTTCCTGTTGGAACTCCTCCCTGTTGTGAAACAGGTCGATGCAGCTGCTGCTGTGCAGAAGCATAATTGCTATAGTTCGGCATACTGCGAACAGGAACTTGAACTACTGGAGGCGCAGGGGTTGCACTGTTGAATTGCTGATGCTGCGCCATCTGTGGAGCCTGTTGGATCCCTGGAAAGCCAGATGTCTGTGGGGCAGACCCTCTTGGGGAAGCTCGACGTGGACTGCTACCGGGTGAGGACACGCTGTGGTCCTCAGATCCTTCAGATTCCCCTTCGCTATCACCTAAATGGGGAATGGCGGCATGGTATCTAGTTGAATTGATCGGATAGCTAGGTATTAGAAGTAGGACGTCTGTTTCTACTAATTCACTTCGATCATCAAAACGATGGATAACATGGCAAGGCTTTTTTTGACCCGTATCGGGTCGAGTTTCTCGGGTTGCTCGAGTTGCCCACCCTAAGGCTAAGCTTTATACTATAAATGTGCAAACAAGTAGCAAGTGAATAATCAACATAAAAAATAGCACCTCCTCCTCCTGTCGTCGTAACGAAAGGCGGATCTCCAGATCGCGCTGGATGACTTGTTTTCGATGCGCTATGCTGACCACCCCCATCTCCACCTAGCTCGGCAAAAAATTGATTACAAGCTGCCTCGACGTCGTTGTTTTTAGACCTTATACATATATTCATCTTAGAGAGCTGCATCTGTGGTATACTTATTGTATTCATCTTACTTAGAGAGCCTCCATCAGATGGCGTGCTTTCCACTTGGCAAAAGGCTCCAAGATGCTTCTCAAGATGAATTAAAGGAGGTCATAATATTTGCAGCGCTGAGGAGATTTGCTGCTTTTTCGTGTGTACAAGCGCAAATCTGCGCTACTCGAGTGACCCGCTGTCGATGCTCCTCCGCGGATGGGCCAGTACATATTAGTGCTGGAACTTCAAGAAAATGGCCATGGCAATGATCTCTCCGTAGAGGGCACAAAGGATAAAGGAGTCCCCTCTTGGTGGTCCTAAATGAGCATGGTTTGGCATTTGCCTAGACGCTATTAATCCCTGCTCAAACAAATGGCAGTCCCTCCACCTCGAACTAGACGAACGTCTAGTTCTAAGCCCTAAGCCCTACCAGCCCTGAGGGAAACCCTAGCCCTAACCCTAAGAGGATAAGTACTTAGTCTCCATCATACACTTAAATCCGGTTTGCGTGCCTGTTCTCTTGGCGGTGGGCCTACTGGGTAAGCACCAGCAGAGAAATCAGCTCCGCGTGCGGCATCGCGTTTTCGTTTCTCAGCGTTGTACACGGCAAGCGCAGCGTCTACGTCGTAGTTATGTTGACTTAGAATGTATGTTGACTTGAGAGATAGCTTAGAATGTACTCCACTAATGATCCGCACCATGCTGCTGCGTGCCGGGAGGAGCCATCTTCGGGCTCATCGGGGTTGCCTTTTGATGAAGGTGTTGTTGGTGATGAAGATGGATTTTTTGTAGCCTTAATTGACTCAAGATCCGCTTGGCTTCGAAGTAAGTGCATCCCGTAGTGGTGGAGAAGTGTGTCACTCTCTCCGTCCGCTCTACCAATTGCGACGGCGCCGTCGAAGCTGGGAAAGATGGTGAGCAGGGAAGTTGGGAATACTAGAAGTGCAAGTGTCTAATCATGTAGGTACGTACCAAGATATCTCGATGATAATGTTGCGCACGAAGAAATTATATGTAGATGTGAGTTGTATTAGAATGTGAACTGTCGCATCAAGAGATCTATGTTGGAGTGTATTTAACTAAAAATTCACTGTAAGGTGAAATCTTCAATAGAAAGAAAAAAGTCATGAGATGGTTATTGAAAAACCTATAAAAGGAGGCAGATGCCAGCGAAGAGCAGGGAAAGACGGCCCCGTGACCGCCAGCCAAAGCTGACGCCCGACCCCCGCTTTCGATATTTTTGCACTCTTTTCCAAAAGACTACCCGGCCCCCTTTTCGACTGGTCAGGGCCCTTACCTGGCGAGACACATCCTAACCGGGTGGCTGATGATTGCCACCCGGATTATTAGGATGATGATGATCGCCCCCCCGCGTAAAGAAAAAAAGAAAGAAAGTTTAAAAGGCTAGGGCCCGACCTTTTTCCCGCCTCTGCTATCCTGCTGGCCGCCCTTGCTCCCCTTCTGTCTCTCCGTCCTTGTTCCCCCCAACGTAGGGCACAGGCGTGCGATTTAAAAACTGCAGGCGCCTGGGTATGCTTTACGCCACTACGAAGAAAGGACAAAGGGGCTCCTCCGTGTCAGTAGCTTGCTCTTGCCTATTTACATGGATCGATCAGTTATCCATCAAAAGCGACTACACATGGCCTGGCTGTTCCCGGTGAGATCGCTCGATCCTCCTGGTCCACCTGGCTGGCCGGCAGGATATGCCTGCGTGAGCTTCGCCGCGATCTGTCTCGCCTCTTCCCGCTCTCGTGCGAGATACTCTTGATCCGATACGAGCTCCAAGACGCCACATGAAAGTAATGATCTACCAGTTTTTACATCAGTAGTCTAGTTCTACTTCAGCAGATATTTCAGAAATTTTTGAGCTACATCAACAAGTACAACTAGTTCTCATGTAGTCAGCATCATGCAGTCAACTACTAGATCTACAGCGAGTGCAACTAGTTCTCATCCCTCCAGCAACATGAGCATAACTTCCTTGCTTTTTCTCGAATACCAGCTCCAACGTCTTTGCCCCCTTCTTGATACCTCCAGTCGGAGTACCGCATGACCCTCCATTGTTCACTCCTCATAACTTCGACGAAGTGCAGATCTCCGTGCGTAAATTAGAGCTAACAGAAATTATGTACATCTCCATGCGTAAATTAGAGCTATCAAGCAGAAATGCAGATCGTCGGGCTTGAATTTGAAGAGCTATCACAACGAATTCACTGTTGCTTTGATGGAACTCTCAAGATGAATCAACTATACGGCTCATTCATTCACTCATTTACCTGTTCTGGAGGTATCTTTTGACGCCATGGCGACTATGAAGTTAATTGCTGCACTTCTTGCTCTATATTAAAGCCACTCTAAACCAAGCAGTGGACACCTCTTTTTTCTTCCTTAATTTAGGATCGCTTCGATGAGGTTCAAAGCCTTGAAGACACGGCGCCAGTTGCGATCGCGTTCGGATAAAGCCTGCGAAATTTTTTGATGACGTCCGCCGTACGAAAAAAATGCGAAGAGATGAAAAAATGTCAGCAAGTCATATGATGTGGAGACAAGAGAGGGAACCTCCTTGAAGAACTTTTCATATTCATTACTAACATGTCGTCCCGATAAGGCAACTCTCCCGATAAGGAACGCGAAGATATGGGGGAGTTGCCTTATCTTCCTCTCACGGACCTCTGACTAACATGTCGGCCCGTGAGAAGAAGATAAGGCAACTCCCCCATATCTTCGAGTTCCGAGAAAAGGGCAGCTGCAACCCTAATCCAAGAAAAGGTCGTTAACGAGACACGTCTCTCTCTCTACTTTCAACATCTCCTGTCTAACTAGCGTCTCTAAGTACTTTCATCGATTGTCACGTAGTACTAGGCGGGTAGCAGTATTAGTCTACTAGGCAAACAAAACTTAGTATCCATCTGACCTGTGTGATCGCTTCCATTATCGTGGGTAGCTGGTGATCGCTTTGTGCTGCGATTTCATACAAGACCGAGTTGCTACATCCCCAGTTTTGGTTGCTAGAGTTAGAAGAGGCAAGAAGGTGTGCCTAATTTAGCTGGGTGGGTGCATGTACATCTTAAAGCTTAAAACTTGACTCATTAGTACATTCGATCATGGCTCTGCCTATAATTGTGCCATAATCAATGCTTCTTTCAGCTGCGCCTGCAATCTGGGATCCCCTGAGCGACCGTAAACCCTAGACGACACCATCGAAGACATCCGACCAGCAGCGGCAAACCCGCTCGCCGCCACGCCGGAGGCAGCACGCTTCGCCGAACCCATCTTCATCTTGATCTTGTTAGGACTTCTCTGGAGGTTCGGTATCTGCGACTCCGCTTCAACCAGAGACGATGGCGGACCCTGTGGTCGCCTCGTCTGTGAGGTGTCAGCCGTCTACGACTACGACTTGCGCGACAACCGGAGTGGAACGTGGTAAGTCTTGGCCCTACAACCGGTCGTGCACACGGACAGGCGAAAACGACATAGAGCCTCGTGAGTATACTGCGTATTCGTGCGCGGAAAGAAGGAAGGGACGAAAAGTTACATTGTTACCGGAGGGTAAGGAGTAGGCGCATTTGTTTTTGCTTCTCGTAATCTAATTCCAAGGTTCACAACTTATACTGTAATATAGTGTGCAACTTATTACATGACGATAGAACACCATGAAAATCATGTCTAAATGAAAGAGTTCTACAGAATGTGTATTTCCAGCGGAAAAGCATGTCACAGCGAGCATTTGACTTTCTCCGTCTTTCTTGTCAACTTTTGGACAGATGCGGGAGCGGGACAGTTATCCCGTAGCCATTCATTACTTAGTATTTCTGTCTCATGTCTAGTGTTCCCCCCATCTCTCAAACTCTCAGTCACGGTACGCCAATTGCTTCATCTTTTCTTGCCGAAACATCAACATCACAGTGTATGCGCACCATGTCCTACTTGAGCACATCCGTGGCACTTGGCCTCCACAAGAAAACTTGCCAGAGGAATGTGCAGTATCCAATCAATCACGATGAAAATAATGCTGCCTTCTGCGTATCATGCTAAGACATCTGTCTCAGCGAAAAAGCGGGGACTTGTAGTCTGAATCTCAGACGAAGAACTCCTTCCCTGTCTCTGCGCGTACTGCTCTTGTCCTCTCAGTACCAAATAAGCCGGCGCAATTCTATTTGGGCTCCTGATACCATCATCATCTCCATCATCGTCATCACCCTGTTCCTTGGCTAACTTGTTCAACCCAGTGCCCGCACCAGTGCCAGAACCTACCAATACAACTCTCGCGAGCAAAACTACACTTGCTTCTTCGTCTTCTACCGCTACAATCGCTCTCGCAAGGCCATGAAATGTCGAGCGTCGCCCAGATGTGTTATTGACGGGCTTTTGCGTCTCTAGAGAAATCGGGTCCCCATTACCAAGGCCAAGAATTCGTAGCATGAAGGGGCTGACTTAAGGTGACTACTCAGGTGGTCTAGGAGTACTGTGCTTAGTAGGATTAGGTCTACTAGTACTATCCCTGGTAGGGCTAGGTCTAGAAATACTATGATGTCTAGTAGTGCTGATGACATCAGTGTATTTAGGAACCTGCGTAGCTGTAAAACAGTAGGCCACTAGGCTGAAAATTGAGTTTCAGGTTCTCGTGATTCAATAGATGTCCACTAACTCATGTGGATGTGGCAATGCCTTGATCGAGCTAGTGGCATCTTGATCCTCACCCTCTCATAATAGAGCGCAGACTGGAGAGACGCGCACTCCCCTCTTTCAGCGAGCGAAAAAGTAATGTGAAAGCGATAGTGAACCTCTCTGCACCTCGGAGGAGTACATCATTCGAATCCAAGACTTCTGCACGTACTAAGGCTGTATATGCCGTAGAGTTGCGCTTGTGCTCTTGAAGAGGCCAATCGAGGGATAAGCGTAGCTTTGTAGCTTCTCCTGGCCGTTTTGAGGTCGTCTCCGCAACTATCTTGTTCCCATCTACTTTTGAGTAACCAGTAGCCTTGATCCCAACTACTGCGGAAGAGAGCGGGACCTGTGCCCAATGGGTTAGAAGAGGAAGGAACCATTACTAGCATGTGACACGACGTCTCCAGCAGCGAACTACACTAGGACTCAAAAGGCCATTTTCTCATATACCTGACGTACATCATGCCATTTTCTCATCTGCTAGTAGTTGCTTTAATCATAAGAAACTTTCTTGATATATGAAGAAAGTCATTTAATCTACTTGTATATAAAATCATAATTATTCCAATCGAAAGGACATACTGCTGGCTAGTAAACATCTCTTCCCATCTACTCAACTTAACATGTAAAGCTATAGATCAAGAAACACTTCCGTTTTGTTAGGCTGGCACTTCAAAGATGAAATACAGCGTAAATCGCCTAGTATCGTGCGGGAAGGGAGAGTGGGGCGCCGCTGCCGAAAGGGCCAGAGAAAAGCCACGACCCACCCCCGCTTTTCATCTTTTCGCACTCTTTTCCAAAAGAGTACCGCGGGCCCTTTTGGAAGAGTCTGGGCCCCCAAACCGGTCACATCCTAACCGGGCAGCTGATGACTGGCGTCCGGGTGATTAGGGTGATGCTGGTTCAGGCCAAGGAAGGGCATACCATGAGCAACTGGTGAAGGCCCGGCATAAAGAAAAAAAGAAAGAAAGTCCAACGAAGAAGGTGGACGGGGGGGCCCGCCCTTTTTGCCATTCCTCCGCCCCTGCCTGTTGCCGGCGCCCGCATTCCCTTCCGACCGTGGCGAGGCCTGTGCCAAATTAGACCATCCCCGCAAATGTGTTACGGGGCTAGCAGTCGGCAGGCGAGCAAATTAGACCCGGCCCGGTTGTGCTCGCCTGCCGACTGCCATTCCCTTCCGACTGCTACCCCCGTAAATGTGTGCGCCCCTCCCTCATAAGTACCTGCCAAAGAATTTCTCTAACTTTTCTCTACCCTAATCCATCAGGCATAACTCCAGGTGCTGGCAGCGTGGCGTCAGTTCGAGTACACCCAAATATCAAACATTCTGGAATTTGTAGAAGTCCATCTACTGATGGCCCTTGTCCTCCTGCCTGCGAATCCTCCCACCATGGTGGGACGACAAGATGTAGAACTGTTTCATGCAGTTCTTCATCTGGCAAAGGAAACGAAATTCCCGTAGTTGTACTAGACGATGCAGCTTGTTCCCCAAAAGTAGAAGGTGGCAGAGTGGGTTTCCTGAAGACCGAAGCATGGTAAAATGCGTTATCCTTCGGGAAACCAGTTAAGTCGACGTTACCAAAATGCGAGTTCAAGCTTGGCCACTCCGCATAAGGCGTTGGCTCACCCTTATAGTCGAAACCGGTCCAGAAAAATTGGCCTGCCACGAAAGGGCGCGAGGAAACCGGATATGAAGTAGGGGGGCACGCGACGAAAGGATGAATCTGAAATGATCAGAAGATTAACATGTGCTGCCTCTTGTTGATGAAGATAAACGGTGCGCAAGTATCATATGTCTTGAAATGATGAAAGCGTTAGGCTTTCGCCACAACCGGAAACTCCTTCTTCTCGAGTCTGCAACACCAAATCGGCACAATGTATCTTTTCTAGGAAATGTACTTGAACTTCAAGAAAAACGCAAAAAAACGCTCATCCAAGCTTTTTCATTTCCACTGCGTCATGGCCTATAAACACAATCAAAAGCGCTCAGCTGTTGATGACGCACATATGTTGCACCAGGACTGCTCTGCTGTGCTCCCCCACGAAGGGTACTCGGTGTCGTAGCTCCTGACGTACAATCCACGTGTCATGTACTCGCCTCGGGTACTATTGGGTATGAAGGAGAATAGTCAGTACTACTGACTGGGGTCAAAATGATGTGAAAGATGTGGGGCATAGGTCGTTGACAGAGGGGGAGCACTACCTAGTAGAAGCTGAAGGTATTAGTAGTACAGCAATTAGTCAGACTAAGGTTGTGTTCTCGCCTGCAGTGCAATAATCCCCCCTCTATAATTCAGTACTCAAACCAAACAGGATCATTGTCTTCCATAAAATCACTGCTAGCTTCCGAAACGATGATGGGCTTGTCTGGAAAGAGTGCGCGTGCGTGGTCGTAGCTGGAAAGATGGTAGTTTATCCCAATAAGGTCCAGACTGTCGCTAATTAGCGCTAGTAGATATAGTTAGAGTGCATACATAGTTTGTTTATGCTTACCGGGATATGCTTGAATCTACAAGTACAAAGTCGGCCATAATTGGCGCTTCTAGTACTCACTACGTAGTTTGCGCTTGTGGGCAATACCACAACCGGACATCATCATCGTGTATTAACCTCCAACGACTAATACGTAAAAGTAAAAGTAGGAGCGAGTACTTATCTAGTTACACGACAAAATCAAAAACCAAACCATCTTCTCTCATAAAAGAAAATCTCTCGAGCTTTCCAAGTCGTCAGCGTTACAGGCTGCGGAGGTAACTCGCTGACCATGTGGATCTAGGCGTTTGATTTCGGTGACGAGTTGTTTTGGAGTTAGAGATAAAGACGCCACTGAAAGGAAGGAGTTTAATGACGTCGTAGCTACACTTCCTTCTGAAAGGAAAAGGAAGAGAGCTTCCACAGGGTCTTTACACTCCGGGCCCAGAGTCTAATAATTATACGGACAGTAAACGATCCTACCGAGAACGAAGTTGTGCCTTCTTGCTTACACCAAAATAAGCAGGTTTCGAAACAAGTTCCAAAACTTCATTTTTATTCTAGGTTGATTGGACTTATTTACATGCATATCACGACAAAAAAACCGGAAAAACTATACGCATAATTCCGAGTTCTATTTTATGGGAAAGAATCTTATCACTCTTTCATGCCCTTCTTAATGCCGTCAAAGCTACGTCCACGTCACCGAATGAGCAGGGTCCTTTACCCGGACAGCAGAGTCGTTCGTTGCAGATAGACCAGACGAACACGGAAGGATGGTTGCGGTCCCGTCTGATGAGCTTCTGTAGGTCTTCCAGGTATGGGTGTATGAAGAAAGAAGTTTCAAGTTCCGTCGCTGACCCTTGGATAGTCCAGACTTCGTGTGCTAGGTTGAAACACGAATAAGGGGGCTCTTTGGTGACTCAAACAAAGAGCTCAAAATACTCATTCTCCCTGAGAGACAAAGTGAAGATGCTGGTGTAACGTGGAAACAAAATGAATGAGTATGAGCATTTTGATGTTCATTAATACATTCTGCTCACAACTGCACTGATCATCTCAACTCATCTGTTCTTCTTACACTTTGGTTGCACCTTGTTTCGATGGTTCTCGTTCCACACCAAGAGCCCTTGTCTGTCGCATGCATCCAACAAAGCTCCCGTCACAGGATGGTGGGCGGTCCTCCACGCATTTGCGCCAAGTTGGTCTTTCAACACGTGCACCCTGTAATCTTGCATGTCGTCGGGAACAGCGACACCAACACCCGCGAAATCTTGGTGGTTCGCGAAACCACGAATTTTGGTTGCTCGGTCGGCGATTAGAGAAATCAAGAAAGATCAAAATATATGTTATATAATGTCAACACAGACTAGTTAGATTCCCGTAAGTTCAGGAAGAAGCCCTGTGCCGGTGTCCATGAAAATTTACGGATTCCGATCGAAGCAGTAACTCGGTCTAGACGTCGTCTGTGTCCCTTTTCATCGTCTACAAACAGTTCTACTACAGCTTCGTGAAGCGCCGGATCTATGATGCCGTTCCTGGTATTAGAAGAGACAAGTTGCTCATGAGCTACAACGATGCACATCGTGACAGGAGCATAAGTCTAGCTGTAATATGAAACAAATAAAGGTCTTCGTGCCATAAAGAGTCTCGCCTGCTTGATTTGAAGCGGGGAATCGAATGCGACCTCAGACGACGTCAAAGACGTGCCTTGTTCTTGTATTTCAATACTGAATTCCTGCACGCCGCTAGTTACTTGCTGACCATCTGGGCCGAAAAGCGTGACCTCAATAAGGCCCTGCTGTTTGCTTCCTGGTACTTTACTCGAAGATTCTAGTTCAATACGAGGATGTAAAGTAGCATCAGCGACCAAGATAGAGGATGATCCGCCTTCCGCTTCCCTCGTCTCCATCTGAGTAGGTGTAACCGTAATAGCTCCATCGACCAGCGTGGGCAAGTAAGCTCCGTCGCGAGCAATTCGCAGAGTAGCTGCTTTCTTTTCCAAATAAACATGGCGATAGATGCCACCACCGTCATACCACCAAGAGCCCTCATCTGGGTTTCCCCTGTCGTCGAACCAAGGCGTGCTGTCCACGAAGACTAGAATTGGTATGAAGAGGGCGACGAAAGAGAACTACTAGGCAATCTCAATTGAGGATTTTGACGAAGACATACAGACAATCATGTGCGGGTGTCGTTGTGTTGCGATAATCAAGTGACTTAGACCTTGTTCATGGAAATAAAACACTGAAGGAATTGCATGCTGTGTTCCAGAAATATCAACCTTGGTCCACTATGTATTTCCATATCAACACAACATAATTTCCAATCCTTTTCCTCCTCCAGCTTCCTGCCCTTCCTGTGCCATTTCGGTAGACACATCAAGGGAGAAAGGCGTGTAGCCGCATGTATGCTTCCCTTTTTTGCGTCCGTTCACCCACGTCGTCGAACTCCAGATAACGCCGTCAAAATGGAGAGCAGATGAAGGGAGCCTCTGGGAGTAGCAGGCAACGTCACGGGTAGCTAGAACTATTACGTAAGATAGATCCAGATCGATCGTTGAAAAATAAGGAATCTCGCAAGCCTAATCTCATGTCATGTATCCTCATGTCGTGGCCTATCTACCCAGAGAGCCTCGGGAAACTGCTCTTCATGTTCTAGGTAGATTGTGTGTGTGTGTGAGTACGAAACAACCCGTAAAAAGTACTTAGATCAAGAACGTCAAGGTTTTTCTTGTCATAAAAAAAACGCCGCACCATCAGGCGAGTCGCCTTCGCACAACTGTTGGACCTCCTCTCGCCCAAGCGTTAGCGCATACCATCCGGCTCTGAAAGGTATGAAGCCGTGATTGACACTTCCATTCTCATTTGGTGCCAGTCCACTCAGAAAATCGTGTGGGAGCTGCACAGGCTTCCAGCTAGAGTTGGTGGCTCTCGTCGTATAATTAGTTCCATAATTATTAGAGCTAGAAGAGGTCCATCCTGTGGAGCGTCTTGGTGTCCGTTTCCCCTTAGAAAACGAGCCGAAGATGCTGGCTAAGATGGATTTCTGCTAGCCTTCTCGGCAATCTCCACAGGTTGTTCTATTATAGGTTCCATAACGTTGATGTCCACCAGTGGCTTCTTGGCACTTCCGGTAGCTTCGTCAAAGCTGACACAGGCGCTTCTACCTAGTTCCGTGAATCTGTGATGTGCGTAGCTTTCCTCTTCCAGACAAAATTGCCATGCGAGGTTATCCAGTAAGATTCGACGCGAATGAGGATATGGACCCACAGCACTTCTTAACAATTCCGCATGTACAAGGTGTAAAATCCGGATCGCCAAAAATACAAGGTGAAGCTTCGCCGTGGCCCACAAATGTTGCCGTGAGAGGCGGGTATATTTTCCGACTTCCAACATTACTACAGCCTGAGAAGGGGCTCTGGGAAGAGCCTCCTAAACTGTCATCGATTAACTTTGCCGTCAGCGTCACATTCTTGCAGTGTCAGTATATCAAAAATGTACAACAAAGTTTGTGGAGGTACAAATTAGTTGGTTTTAGGCCTAAAAAAATGGATGCTTTCACTTGCGTTTTAAGCACAGCACCTGTTTCTTCTGGTAGAATAAGGATGAAAAAGTCGGCTCTATTTTCGTCTTTGTCTTTTTCGTATGGACCGACTGATAAAAACGGCATACATTTTCATTCTGCTAGGGCAATGCGCTCCTTTCCTCTCTTGTGGTCTAATTAGTGGCCACATGATCATTCACATCCTCCGGAGCCTATCAGCCACACGGCTCCCGGCTTCGCTATGAATGATGAAATAAATATGACAAAGTAGGAGGCACGAAGGGCACAGGTAGGCACCTGGAAGGGAGCGCAGGCGGTTTAGGGGGCCCCTTTTGCAGCCTTCTACTTACCCCGGAGGTCTCGAGGGAACAGCCAGGCAGCCGGAACGGTGCGGAGGAGGTCCCTTGGCCCCCTTTTGAGGCCTTCCATCCCCGACAGACGCCTGCCAAAGGGTTCCGGGGCCACGGTACCTTCCCCCAACGCTAGGGGGGGTACCGTGGCCCTGAGCCCTGGATCATATATCAGTCACACCTCGTCGCGTGGTCATTGTCCTTGCACTTGCGACTACTCTTAACAAGAGGTGACGTACATGGTGTGTGGATTTTGAGAATTCCAGCGGATGAATTCTTGCCATTTCTAATGTTTCACGATCATCAAGAGACCACCTGACCGAATAAACTGTCAGTCCGTGACAATGACTTGAAAATCAATGTGCATACGCACCCAGCTAAAAAATATTCTCGACTCCTCCATGCAGAACCACAAATAATTATATTTATTGAAAACTTTTACAAAAATGGAGTCTTTTTCACTTCATGTTCATCGCGACTACTATTCGACTATCGATGAAACAAGAGTAACCTCTTACTTGCTCTACTTAACTGTACACCCTGTGCATGCATCACCCACTACGGATTGGTCTATGCAATTAGGTCTCTTCACGACTACCTGTAGTCAGTGTGAACCAAGACGCTATGAATATGAAACTTCTATCAACTACTAATACATGCAAAATATATTTCTCAAGCTGACCAGAACGACGACGAAGACGACTCCTCCTACTACTACAAGATATTCACTTTTACTTACTGGGACAAAATTTTTTGATACACCGTATAACTTACTATGAAGATGATCTCTCATGATGTCGATAAATGCCTTTACTTGTGTCGTGTGCAATCGATATTACAGCACTAGTTAGATAAATATCTATGCATTGATGGGATTCTACTGCCTATCTAGATATTCGTCAAAAATGATGCGTGTGTGATACTCTCGTGGTCACTTTCTCTTGCAATACAATCACATGCTATGCGAATTAGATCCAAGTTCAAGTTCTGCTATGGAATTTTTACGCGTGGCCGTGGTGGTCATAGGTCTACTATAATGAAGTTTCGAGTACTCATGCTGGTCAAAGATGACTCTACCAGATACATATCATGATGAAGTTTCGAGTACTCTATATTTTTCCACCATCTTCTTTATATATCTACAACTACTGATCCTTTTGTCTACTCTGTCGACAATCGACACCATCTCCATCTCCTGATCTTCGTGATGTTGCGTTGACGCCATCCTCCCTTCTCTTAGAGCCCAAAACAATTCATTTCTTGCCTACATTTCTCCCACTCGCTCCTTAGAAGGAAATAGGGAGAACTGACTTGTAGATGCATGCTATTGTCCCTGTTATCGCCGTTCATGGTGACCGTAGAGACGTGGTCTGACAGTATTTCTGTGATACTGACTTGTAGAATTGAAATACAATATTGAGCCTTAATTCTCAATCGACAATCGACACCATCGCACTCTCCATCTCCTGAAGATCCTGGTGATGTTGCATTGACGCCATCGACTGACTTCTCTCTGACTTCTCCCTCTCTTCTACTTCGATTCGTCGGAAGCTTGTGAGGTGGTTGCCGGTTGTTGAGGCGCCGCCTCCTTCACCCAGGCGTCGATGAGTGGCTGGATCGTTTCATATTCGACATTGCTGCTTGGGTTAGAAAGGCTTTGAAGATGTTGTTTTTACAACTAGCTGCGGGTCCTTCTTGATGCGGGTTCGTCTCCTCTACTTGGGCAGCTTGCAGAAAAAGTCTAGTCATATTTATTGACAAGTACAACGCCTCTACCTGAGGGCTGAGAAAGAAGAACTATTCTCAGTACTGTAAAGCAAAACTATTTAGTACGAACAAGGTACAACTCCAAGAACTTCTACCTGAGTTGTAAGCAACTTCAACAACGTGCGTCATAAAAATATCGTGCTCCAAACAGAAGAGCGAGCAAAAAGCTGCACAAAATCGAACTCGTTTCTCAATGCCCAGGTCTTCCATCTGCTGCAAGTGGTGTCGGTAGAAATGGCAATAACAGCGAAAGAAACGTCGCAACACCGGACCGGACTTTAGAGGATGGAGAGAGGAGCTACTAGGCAATGAGGTGCTACCTAGGTCTAATGAGGAGGCTACCTAGGTAATGAGGAGCCTTGGACTCGCAGAGGGGCTACCTAGGTAATGACGAGGCCACCACCTCGGTATTTTCTTACGTAGTACGTAATACATAGATCTCAAAAGAAACATGATTTTGATTATAAATTGACCCAAGAAGGTCGTGTAATCACATCACAGAGACTTAAGACTAGTAAGTTCAAGTTGTCTCTGTTACATTTACTTCTAACTTCCTATGCTCACAGGAGCCAGCCTTACAACAAGTTCCTGGAAGCAAGCTGGGAAATCTTTCCCAGACTGGCCTGGGAAAACACGCGGGTCATTCAGGAATCTCTGTGCGGTGTCAAGTACTCCCTTGATGTACTTCGGTGCCGACAGCTGTTCAGGTTGTTTTTTGGTGGAAATTTCAAGGTCGTCGGGAGAGGCGTCGTCTACTCAGCAGAAAGATCCAGATGACCGCTGTCTATCCCTGGAGCAGTGACTTAGTTTCAAAATCCAGTGACCGCTTGCAGCATGGAAGAATAAGAGTGTTTATGAGAACAGCATGTTGGAAATTAACCAACCATTCTCTAAATGTTTAGAAGTTCTTAACCATACATATTGAATAAATGCTTAACTTAGATTATGAGAATCCACCTGTATTCCACTAGAGACCGTGCCGTCTGCATGGTTGTCCTGCCAGAGGTAGTTATGGGTGCCCGCGCGCATCACTGGGCACGACTTTTCAGTACATAGCCCGTTCATCATGAATGATGACACCATGCTAATCTGGTATGGAAAGTGATCGAGTTAATAAAATGCCTGACGAGAGATAAGGATAATGCCTGATCGAGTTAATGAAACGCCTGATCGAGTTAATGAAACGCCTTAATTGTTACTGTTGGATTCTTATTTGCTAGTTTTTTTGGCCATTACCTCTTTGAATATCTTCACGAAGTTGTTTGCGAGCCACAGGTTACTCGAGACGCCATCCGGTTTTTTTACTGACTGCTGGATTTCGGCAATCACACTCCCTTCATATAGCGTGTGCACTGACTGTCGTTTTCCTGTCGTGGAGTTGGTGATCATATAGTTCTAAATTTACAAGACATGCTGATAGTTCTAAATCTACAAGAAGTATGCTAGAGTGAAGATAGCTGCTTCCTTGTCAAGATTACCTTGAGTTCACAGTCATACTACAAGCTTACTCGATAGTCAACAACGAATAATGTGCTTGTGTGGTACAACCTGTGAGCACGATAGAACCTCCATTGCAGAAGTACTAAGTTAGTACCCAATAGTCCTAACTCAACCTATGCTAGCAACAGCAGAAATTCGATTACCATTTGGTGCCAATGGGTGGACGCCGCCGATTCCTGTGGCCTTATTTTGGAAGCCGAATTCTCGCTGAGTCGAAAGGAAATTCCGATCTACCTGCACTGCTTCTGACCGAAAGGGCACTTGAAATGCACGGTCTCTCTGCTTGGATTAGAGAGTAGTGGGGGAAGAAAAACAAGATTAGTAAGTAGGTTAGAGTAGAAGAAGAATTAGTGGTGCTAGCCTTGTCCAGGCACGACTGTAATCTGTGATACAAGTAGTTGTACGCAGAAAGAAGTACTTACAACAGAGAAAGCAAAGGGCGTTAGAGCATCCGCGGAGCCCGGTTGCAGCCCACCTTCAAATCCTTTAAGTCCCGGTGCTTGGTGGGCACCACCACCTTGAAACCCCTTAGGCTGCAGTGTTGGGTGGCTGCCACAACCTTCAAACCCTTTAAGTTGGGGAGTTTGACAGCTCTGGCAGGACCAAGGGTTGGGGGACCCATTTCAAACCCTTTAGTTTGCGCCCAAGCAGCACCACATGGCGAAATTGAAGAGCTCCATATTTTGAGCTCTCAGAACACCGAGAGTTGGCGGACCCATTTCAAACCCTTTAAATTGCCACGAAAGACCACATAGTTTCTGTATATGTCATGCACAAACCTTAATTGAATGATATCGGCTGTGCAAATTGCTTTCTAAGGTGCAAAAGAGGCGTCTCCATCCTCTCGGTTGCTGCTGTGCTAGGTACACTTGTCGTTTTTGATACCTGAGTGTAGTTAGTACCGTATTTCTATTTGTATCCTACTATGCAGTATATCCTATCTTTTATTACCGTATTTGTATCATTAATTGTGAGGCCAACCTAAAAAAAAAAGCAGAAAAAGGAAAGCATGTATTATTCAAAGTAAAAAGCCTTAGATCAATACCATATCACTCTTATCAGTCACATTTGGAAGGTGTAGCTTTCCCAGTTCAGGAAGTGCGACGCCTCCTGCTCCTCCAGCGGCGACGCCTCCTCCAGCGTTGCCGATAGACATGCGAAAATTGTGCAGAAATTGCGCTACACTTTAGAGGAGGAGGCTCGTCTCTACGTCTACATACATACATACATACATACACTCACTCATTCATTCATTCATTCATTCAGGCAAATTCATTTACCTAGCATGAGGTATGAGTTCAAGACATAATAATTACGATGCACCAGAAAAGATCGTCGAGATTGTGGTGAACATCGTGGAGCAGATAGAAACATCCATGATGATGGAGCATGATGTTATGACAGATCATCCATCTCTAAAAGTATAAGCGAAAGTATCTATCTTGGAGATATTCCTGTGTCACGTCCTGCTCCTGTATTATCGTACAAAGAAATCGGAGCAACACTAACGCAGCACTATCACCCATCTCCAGGGTAATGCCTTCATTCAGCAGACTCATCCAAGATGCCACTGGTGAAAATGCGCCATCTCCCTCTATTTAGCCTTAACCATTTGTTGAGAGTGTCGGTGCGACGCCTGAATCCAGAGACAGTCGTCCTTGAGCCCTCGGAAGGGGCGGTTCCTTAGAACCTTGGTCTCCTCGTCTGTTCCATAGGAAGACCATTTTTTCTCCTAGGAATCAGAAGTCGATAGATGAAAATGCTAAGAAGTGCGAGCTGCTAAAGAACATTTTTACGGCAACATATTAAGTAACTACGTGCCGTGTAACCCAGTCAGTGTATGCTTGTGCTTGTCATTAAAATTAGCTAGGAGTCTCCCCGTTACACACCGCGTGTTGAGATTGTCACCGTTGCGAAACAATGCAGATTGTTCGGGGCAACAAAAACAAAAACCAGAATCGTCTCGTGCGTTTGCATCAGGTCATCTAAAAAGGCACACGCAAGAACTCAATCCAGAGGACAGACTGATCGTTCAAGACGGGGGCACTCAAGATCAGGAAAACTTCTTCTCTCGAAGATCTAGTCGGATCAACAGATTGAAGGGAAGGCACTTGCTACTACCTGGAAGTAGGAAGGACTATTAAGAAAGCTAACAACGCTAGTTCCAGGCCGCAGCTACCGAAAGCAAGACAGAATTATGTAACTCAGGTTTCACCCCAGAATTATGGCACTCGGACAGGCTTTGATTTGGAATTTCTGGCCACTTGCGTTTCACAAACGACAGACAAGATAGGGAATCTACAAACAAATAAAAGATAGTGAATGCTGGCAAATAAAAGATACTGGTACTTCTCTTTCCCCTGATGATATGTTGATCTTGATCGATCCTCTCGAAGAAAATGGATTCCTCTCTCTTGAAAATGTCCTGTAGACCGCTAGTACCTCTTCTCTTCCAGCGAGCTGAGGTCATAGCGTTCTACAGGCCATTGCTCCGGGTCCGGCTTGTCGTATTCCTGCGACAACCGTGTAGTTGCCCTTCATCTTGGTGAAAAAATCTATGAATTTGTCATTTCTTTGGAGCATCAGCTTTAGTAAAGTGTGCTTTCTTTGGGTTGGTGACATTTCACCTAGAAGATTCCGACTAAACATAAACAAATGGAATCTTCTGTGGTTAGGCCACCAGAGTGGCAACAGCGGTCATTGCCTTGCTGTGCCACTGTCATCAGAAGATGGTAGTGATATAGTAGTTTATACACCATAGATGGTATTTTGTAGGAAATGGGCGTACATTTCGATTCACAGTTTTGACATTGACAATGGCAGCAGCTTGTTCGATTGCTATTTGATTCTTCATGACTCAGACTAGAGCTACTTTGACTCTTGTAGTTGCTACTATTTTGTTTGCTAACAAGAAGTAGTTGCTTACCTTTACTTGATAGTGTGATTGATTGACATAAGACGTTGGCTTGTGATTTTGTGACTGAGGACATAGAGTAGATGATTTACGAAGATGGAGAAGAATTAGCCTCCTGCAGCGACTTGCCGCCTCAGTCCTTGCTGAAGTGCGTCTCGCTGTGCTGCTGGTAGTGCGGTTAGCACACTCTTAAACACTGCTGCGTTTGCTCGTGCGATGCCGAGGACACAACCCTCGACTAATGGAACCTCGTTGCACCCCGTTGCACCTTCTTCCGTGCTATTCTTGGTACAAGAACCACATGATTGATGCAAGAGGCAAGTGCTAGCGAGCTGTAATAAGAGTGCTGCGAGCGCCTGCCTTTGCGCCACGATATCGATCGCTTGTGGGACTAGTGTCCAAAACAACACCTGGTCCGACGCATCCTCTGAACCAGCCAGCGCCTCAAAAAGTACAGGAAGCAGTATCGGGCTTAGCTTAGGTTGACGTAAAAGAGCTTGTAAGGCAGGAAGAGCTGCGGGTGTTGATGTTGAAGATGAGGAGGCCGAGGTAGGTGGAAGATCTTCTGCTCTACTGCCGCTTTTCTTGTCACCTCGACGCGAAGTTTGTTCCAATGCAAGTAGCTCGCGGAAAATGCCCATTAATGAGGCAAGAAAGGTACTTTCTGCTGCCATGTCAGGGAATAATTCCTCGTCTTGCAACAACGGTACTAGAAGTAACACGAAGTATACAATGTTTGAGTTGTTGCCGTCGATTTTTCTCCGCACAACATCGAGGATCCCGATAGCCCACTGCTCTACCAGGAAATTGCGACGTAAACTCACACTAGCTGAAGACAATGCCCTCACACTCTGCAAGAACGCTCTCCACCATCGCAAGACGACTGGCGCTGACTCCGCACTGAGAATGTATGTAAGCGTACTGTTGAGGACCTGGCTCACTTTCGTCGTCTTCTTGTTTGGTGAGCCACTAGTTTCAGCTTCAACAACATCAGGCGCATCTCCATCTGCGTCTCCGTCTCCATCTACACCTCCTAGCAGATCTTCCGAAACGAGTACTTGTTGCAATACTGCCAGTGCAATTTCTGCTGCGCTGGTTTTATCATCACTACTCGAAGCTGCTTTGGCTCCTACTCCTAGGGATGCAACATTGCTAGCAGAACTTGAAAACAAGTTGACTAGTTCCATCTGAGCGGCGGCAAAGAATTGCGATTTCAAGGATTTGACATATCTTTCAGTCTCCTTGTTCTCTCCAATACGCTCAGCAATGATCGCTTCATTTATTGCACCAGCTAGTAGCTTACTTGCGAGCTCAAGGGTGTTGTATCTGAGTTGCGGCGAAATAGATGTTGTAGATGTTGAGACGACGGGACTGGTACTTGATGCGTCCTCTTGTCCTGCAAAGATGTGCCTCAAAATGTGTGCAAACATCGCCCAAGCAAGATGTCGCGTTTGCTGGTCCACCTCCTCTTTGCCTCCTGCAGTTTCATTTGCTTCTTCCCCTGCGAGTAGTAACTGAGACAACACAGGCAGCAGAGCTTCCGCTTCAGCAGCAATATTACTAGACCCCTCTTCATGATTCCATCCCCGCAATCGAACAGCTAGGATTCCCGATACTACTCCCTTCAAGTCCTCTTGTGCCTTTGAAGTGTTATCTTTAGTACCGGCAAACAGCCTAGCATCCTTGGAATACGCTAAGCGTAGTAGATCGGCATACACAAATGCGAAGACAGGCTCGAGACACCGAAGATCCTGGACCGGCGCGAGTGGTACTAGAGAAGTCCGAGAAAGTCCTCCAGACTGGTCAGCTGCCTCTGTCATTGCAGCTTCGGGAAGATGAAGGGGAAAGAAAAACTTTGATTCTTGTTTGAAGCAAGATATCGCTCGCTTTTTAATCAATAAGCTGCTGATGTTCTTGTTTATGTCACCTCCTGATAGTGGTAATTACAATTACTGAGTCTCTATAATTAATTTGCGTGTCATCTGAATGAATCGATACACAGGTACTCACTGAACACTCTTCATAATCAGACTTTTTCCCTCCTTTGCCAGGCACGACTTGGCTGAGCCCAGTGCAGCAGTCTTGTAAGGCTGTCAGAAGCACGTCGCTCAGCTTCACCCCATCTCCCGTGCTACTGCTCAGGGAGCGTAGAGCGCTCCCCATCTCTTCCCCCATGTCCAGTACACAAGAAGCGAGAAGGCGAAGTCGCAAGAGATACGACGTCACAGCTACCTTCTCGTAGAGAAGCGCACTCGGCGCAGAGAGCACCCCAGCTGCGAGGTTCTGGAGTGCTTTCTCTGGCGAAGACGTTATTTTCGTTCGCACGATGTCGTGCTGAATCACCGAGATGAGATACAAGTTGCGAGGACAAGAAAGATATTTGGAGGTAGTGCCTCCCTTCGTCTCAGCAGCTAGAGAGCGGAAAACACGACGAACGCAGTTGCCAATCTGTGCCTCGAACTGCAGTAACACTGGTTCCTCATCCTCTGCGTTGACGGGATTAGAAGAAGCAAGGAAGGAACGGCTGTGGATTCTGAATGCTGTCGTTCAAAAGAAAAAGAAGTGACAAACTTTATTTAAGTAAATCCTGAAATGCTGTGTTGGTGAAACTCCTGCTCTTATTTGCATGTAAAACTAACTTGTTGTAAAAAGTTGAGTAAATCCTGAAATGCTGTGTTGGTGAAACTCCTGCTCTACTTTGCATGTAAAACTAAGTAACTTGTTGTAAAAAAAAGTTGTTGTATAAAAAGAAGTGAATCTTCTTCCCTTCATATTTATTAACTATAAATATATCATATATAAGGTCGTAACCCAGATGTTCATAACTAGAATTTCTCCATCGTCTTCTTCCTGGTGAGCCTTTGGAGACAAGGCACAAAGCTTGCTCCGCTCTAGATCCGCATCTGTTGAGCAGCCGAACAAGCGTATGACAGAGAGGAGACACAGCAAGGCCTCGGTCATCAAACTCGGCATACTCTCGGCTTCCGCTATGGACTTGCACACTAAACTCACTAGAGAGTCGCACCGGGTCAGCCAGAGACTAGCGAACTCTTTTAGAAGTCCAGACCCGACTTCGGTTACCGGTCTTGTGATGTTGCGAGAAGTAGAGGTTTCCGAATTGCATTCTTCAGAACATCCTTGACCCATTTCCCCCTTGAAAAGGAGCCAAGGATGGTAGTGAGGGATGTAATTCGGAAACCCTTAATAGAAGTAGTTGTATTGATGCTAGAAGTGGTCTCAAGGAAAGGAACGTACTCAAACATGTAGTAGTTGGATAAAGGAGTGGCAGAGATTGATGAAGTAGAAGTTGTTGCTCCTCCCCGTGAAGAGCTGCTTGCCGCGAGCAGGAAAGAATTGAAGTTGTCATTGAGAATTTTTCGGAAAAATTTGAGAAAAAGACACTTCAATTTCACATCGAAATGCTGGCTTTCCGGTAAAAATGGAGGTGACACGAACGCATCCCCAGTGTCTCTGCCTAGTGCACCTGATTGCTTGACGATACTCTCAGAATCGTTCTCGCCCAGGTCATCGTGGTCCTTCTTGCCAGCGTCTCCTTGACCAGACTGGAGCCCGCTAGGAATTAGAGGACGTCTATTCGATATCTAAGCAGGCATACAACTTACTTACTCTAGTAATCCCCGTCATGACTAAGTACATCCTGTTCTCTTAATTATCTCTAAGTAGGCGTACTACAAAAATGATTCCCTTGTCCCACTACGCAGGGCACAACGCCTTCTCACAAAACCCTTCGAAGATATAGGGGCAGCAAAATACGGTTCATGAGATAAAGATCAGCTTTGGATAAAATCCATCAGTTGGGATTTTCAAGTACTAAAAATAATATGGAAGGAGGTTGATGTCAAACTACAAATGAAGTGACTCCTCATGATGAGCCTACTTACGAAGGAGATGAGATCAACAGGGAAGATGCTTAGCCTTAAATCTGGCTCTCCCGAAATCGGGGTCTTTGATCCTTTGATCCTTTCAACTGGTCTTCGCAGTCTTCGTTTTCGACTTTGCCCAAGCACTACTTGATGCACCCGGTCGATCCACCTGTCTACATGGTCTTCTTTCACTACAAAAGGACTTGAAGATGGTGGTGATGATGAAGAATCGCCTCCGCTGTTAGTTGCAGTACTGCACGTGATGGAAACCAATGAGTCTAGAAGCTCTTCCTCAATTTTTGCGCCTGCTCCTCCGCTGTTTATCTGATAACTTCGCACGAGGGCTCGCACAGTAGCGTCTAGTTCCTCGGACAGATCTGTGAGTGATACTGCATCGGAAGTCCCTCCAACTCCAACAGAAGTAGTTGAAGTCCTCGTCCCCGTTGTACGAGGACTAGTAAAGACCGCGAGTAAGTGTGGCGCAAGCGTCCGTAAGGCTGCTTGTCGTACGGCGCGACCGTAGAGTTGTGAGGTAGAGGCCGCTGTGCCTCCGGATGCCGAAGATAGATCCCCACTTCCTGAAAACAATGACACAAGATTTGCTTCTGTGGTTTTCTGCGGCGCAGCGGCTGCTGAAAGAATGCCTCCTGGTTCCAAAGCAGTTTCGCAAAATAAGCCACTGCAGAGCTGCCATAACGGCCACGAAGTTATTGCAGTTTTGTTCTCAGTAGTAGTGCTGCTGGTCGTAGTTCTTAGCGCCTCAGAAGAGTTGTGCTTTATTGCAGTCTTGTTCTCCGTAGTAGTTGTCGTAGTTCTCATGAGACCAGTAGAGTTGTTGACGTTGTTGTACTCTGTATTGAGTAGTGTGGAACTTTCTAAAACGAGTAGGAGACTAAGCAACGAAACTTCGTAGCCTGTAGACCGGCACAGCAGAAGCCAGGGAGTCGCAGCCTGTGAAACCAGATCTATCCAGATGATACTCACTCGGTGTCCCAAGTCCTTATGTAGTTAGAGCTCACACCATAATTGTAATTCATTTCTTGCCTTCATTTCTTCAGACTCCTAAGAAGGAAACCGAAGAAAGTGACCCTTGGAAATGAATTGTATTGCGCCTTAATTTAGCATGTTCTTGAAGATAGGGGCACTACTAGTGGTAGTTGTAGAGGGAAAGTTAGGCGTAGGCTTTTGGTGTTCGTTGGTTTATCCCGTTTGTTATGCATGTCCCCCTTACAATTATTACAATTACAAATTTTTCGAAGTGTTCGACGCACCATTTTAGGTGGGCGCAGAGAAAGCAAACATAACAAACGGTAACAGGAACACCTTTACTAGCCTACCCTTAATAAAGCTGTTCTTGGAGTTACTCCTAGAACAGGATGAGTTCGCGTTTTCAATACCACAATGTGGATCTACAACCGTTCCGCAAGCAGCCTGGAGTATATGCGCAAGCGCGCAGGCAATCTGAGGGTTGTCAAATGTGTCGGCTAAAAGATGCGCTGCTGAGATACGATTAGAGTGAGCTTACGAGGATCGATGTCAGGTAGTAGAGACATCTCACTTGAGGCCACTTTCTCCCTATTATACAGGAAATCTTTCGGTTTTCAAGATGCCTCTCAAGACAAGGTCGGTCGAGTCCAATAAATTACAACCTTGGACTCCATTCATTGCATGGAGCCCAATGCATGCATTTGATGGATATGAATTACATTATGTAATGAGTCAATAGTAGTTGTGCCTTAAGACGAAGCGTGTCCTTCAGGTGCGGAAAGTAGGACCACCCACAAGCGCACATGGCCACTGCGATGCCGTGAAGCATGTAGCTTCGAATGGGCTCTGATGTTTCTTTAGCGACCTTCAACAAGCAATGCACGAAGGCTTCAACGAGAGTGCCATAAGCAGCGGCTGGAAGGAAGTGCCCCTGCGTGACTGGCGTAGAAGTCGCAGAGGAACCACCTTTAAGTTTTTGTAATAGTAGGAGCTAGGCGGTCTACATACTTGTAGGTAAGAATGGCGCGCTCTAAATATGGAAAGCCAAAATTAAACAAGTTGAAGTTTCTTTTTGCGTGGCAGATTTCAAACGATCACCCCCCACCGAGTAGTAAGCAAGCACACGAAGGCTTCGCCGCTTGTTCATGCTCAAAGGTGTGAGTGGCTCCCTCAGCCTCAATAAAAAAACACACCAGCAAGACCATCGCGCGCACATCTTCGGCATAGTTACCAAGCACAGCCTCCGCCAGTCAAAAATGTGTGTGTGGATGAAACTCATTACAAGAAAAAGAGAGCAATGCGAGGATAGAAAGACTGACAAAGGAAACCAAAAAGCCCAAGCCACACAAGCGCGGCCCTGCATGCAAGAGACCAAAGAACGAGCCCGACCCGCTCAGAATCACCCAGCTGTAACCAGATAACGCCCCCCAGGCTTTTGTGGCTTGCCGACGGCTGTGCCGCTGCCTCGATACTCGTCGAACAGGCTGCCGGCCGTCAACTTCACACCGACCACCCTGGGACAGCATGGCAGAGAGAGCCCCACAAGCTTATCGAAATCACCAACGAAATGAACAAAAGCCCCAAGCTCATGCCCTCAGCGGGCGGCGCCAGTGCCTTGAGCTTCCGGGAGCATGCTAGCAGCGTCAGCGCCAAGCCTACGCAGCTGCCCCCACCCTTCTCCCGCGTTCGAATGAAAGAATAAAAGCGCCAAAGGCGAAACGGCAGGCAGGCGCTGCCCCGATAAAGGGTGAGCACCATAATCACAACAACAAAACACACAAACGCACTCGGGCAGGCTAATGCACTCACAAAAGCAAAGCGGCGCGCCACCATACTCGAGAAGGCTACGTAACGCACTCACAAAAGCAACGCTCGCACCCAGAGCAGGGCGCAGCGCATCACTCACACCCCCAAAAGCGACGCATACGCGAGCGCAAAACCAAGCGCAGGCGCTACCTATCAATCTGGTCCGACTTCAGGCGAAGGGAGTTCGGGGGCCTCTATCCTGGCGCTGGCCCACCTCACCTCCGCGCCAGAGCCCTCGAGGAGGCCACCCACAAGCTGCAGGCAAGCCGACCCCGGTCGGAACCCCTTGCCGCCGTCCTCGCTTTCTTCGTCGGTTTGAAGCTCCTCAATGGGAACGAACCAACCAGCCCCGAGGCCTGCAGAGTCCACTCCCCGAGAGTGAGAGCCGAGAGTGAGAGCCGAGAGCGAAGCGCAAACACTCCCCGCACCGCGTTGCCGTTATTTGTTGCTCCAGATACGGCCGCCCACGCTGACACTACGAAGCAGCAGGCAAAGCCAAGAAAAGACGCAGCCAAGAAAAGCCTTAGGGAAGAGTCCCGCCTGCTCTCTCATACCTTGGGGAAGCAGCGGACAAGACGACGGCGCCGCCCGGTGTCGTTGCCCCACCGAACGCGCGAGCCGGCGCCAGCTCTTCCTCTTTGTCCGACACGCTGACGACTAGCCCACCTCACCCCGCTGCATGTGAGCAGATGGCCGCTCTTTTGTAAGCTACAACCTCGAGGGCCAAGCTCCATAACGCTCCCTATGTTGCAGAATTTGCCTCCTCCGAGATTCGAACCCACACAATAGGCGCGCCCCAAGGTCTCCAGATCGTGGCGACGGTTTTGCATATTTGGCCAGGTGTGGGCGAGAAGGGGAGTTGCGGCGGCTGATCTGGTGCAACGGTTAGGGCACCAGACTAGACTCAAGGCACGCCTTCTACCTCCATCGTGCGCGGCTTCACTCGGTAGCAACACCATGCGAGTTCCATGCGCCGCGCCGCGCGCGACGAAACGGACGGATTTGCGATCTTGGGCGATATCCTCCACGCGGAGTCCGGCCGCGGGGTCCTGGGCGGTATCCTCCACTCGGAGTCCGGCCGCGGGGTCCTGGGCGGTATCCTCCACGCGGAGTCCGGCGGGGTCCTGAAGTCAGACCAGTGCAGCAGCTAACCCACTGAACCGCGAAGCCAAATTGTCTGGCGGTCTACATGCTGGACTTGGAAACGCAATGAGCGACCAACCGCGAATTACTTAGAGGCGAAGCGCCTCACATCGCCGGCCCGAGGGGCCACATGCTGGGCGTCGCGCCTGCGCTTGTTACTCCAGACGCTGGCCCAAAATGTTAGGGGGCTGCAAAGTGATCACGCTGAACAGAGAAGAGAGGCCAGCTCTGTTCCATTGCTATCTCAATGCAGTGCAAATAGCCTACCACAAAGCCCCTCCGGAGCACCCTTGTCGCCTCGAAGCGATCGAATGCGAGCAAAAGCATGCCCGTCAATAGTAAAAAACGCGAGGCCTGAAGGTGTCGACGTAGGTACCCCTGAGGGCGTAGGCAGTGCGCCCAGAGCCAAACGCGTCAGCTGAGCAGCCGACTTCTTGAGGGACACGAGCAGCGTCGGCCTTGTTGGAAAGCCATGAACTTAGTGGGGCGCCGGGGCTCGGCTGCTGCTCCCGGACGCGCTGGCGCGGGACTCGCGCTAGGTTCCGAGCGGCTACAGAGTCCGCACCAGTCCAGTAGCTCGGGGCCTGCCGTGGCTCTATGGCACACGCCCGCAGCTCTCTCCACCTCCCGACCCAGCTCCGACAGCCCGAGGACAAGGCCCCTCGTCATCCAGGCTCGAACATCACGCGGCCTGCCGAGCCCCACCGCCTCCGCGATTTCCGAGACGCGGCCGCGCGCTGGCGGTTGCACCAGTGACGCGGCACCCTTTGCATTTTCACCCAGGCGCGGCATTATAGCGCCTTGGATTTCAGCGTCTGCCTTAAAGGTCGCTCGCGCGCTACTATTGAGCTGATTTCAGTCGAAGGATTGGATAATTACCTGAACAGGCCGACTCCGTGGCCGCAACGGCGCAAAGCTGATGGCGTGACGCCACTAGCCGAAGCGCACTCCCCAGCATTACCGTTACCAGGCACTTAGCACTTGTAACGCCATCGTCCGTCTCCTCTGTGCGTGCCTTCTTTGCTACAGTCTGTTTCGCCCAATAGAGGATGCGCTTTGAAATTGCGTGTTCCAGATTCACTGGGTTGCGCTGCAATGTCGCGTAGTTGAGAGAGACATGCACGCACGCGTAGTAGTAAAAGAGTGTCGAAGCCATCTCAGCTAGCAAGCGTCGATAGCCGCTGTGCGCGCGACGGCTTCCTTCAAATGCCGCTTCTAGTAGCGCGCCCGCTGCATCCGCATCGAACTGCGTGTTGACCTGATGTGAAGACGACCCCACGCCTCCACCAGGAGCAGCTGCAGTTCCATTTATGCCCAACATCGCCGCAGATTCTCCTGCACAACTACTTCTAGCGGGGATCGTAAACAGCGTTCCAGCGTTTTCTGTCATTCCGCTATCTAGGTGCAAGACTTCGGACGATACCCGTCTCTGGAGGACGGCCGTGACAGCCGCAAGCGCAAGAAGCTGCGTCTCCAACAGAGGAGCCGAAGCGCTTTGCTGAATCCTAGCCAAAAAATGTTTCAGTGTGGCAATACGCGCCGCGTCGTCGGTCTTCGGACACAACACAACTTAGAAGATGACCATGGCCATGACATATTTCTACCTCAACTTCATCAAAGAAGTTTATTTAGTATCCTATAATTCATCATTCGAAATTGAAATCATTGGGATCCCGAATAGACTCCTGCTCTTGATGTTTTTTCCTAGTATAGAACAGCAGCTACTGAAGTAAGTACATCAGCATGCCGATAGTACGAGAAGTAGCTACATCAGAATACCCGATATCTGTCCTCCTGAAGATGCACTTGGTTCACCTTCACACCTTTTTATGTAGATCTAGACTTATGCCTTAAAACACTGTGGGAAGGAGGGCAAAAGCCGCAGAGAGCCAGTCCCATTCTGGACTATGCGTAGTAGTATCCCCACAACTCCAAGGTGTCAGCCACGGGCACAGCAATCGTTCCATACCGGAAAGAAGACGCAAAGCTGGGACGGTTGAGAGAACGCTGAGACCAAAGTCACAAGGCGGGACATCAGAAAAATTGGTGCTACAGTTGTTGGTAAGAGTCGCAAAATAGGTCTGCGAAAAACGTCCGCTTGTTGAACTCGAACTCCCCGAATAAGAAGAAGAAGAAGTCGACGACCTACTACCACCTGCGCCTGGTATAGTTGTCCCCAAAAATGTAAATGATCCACGACTACAACCTACACCAGCTGCCGTCGGGGGCCCAGCACCCACTATGTGTTGCAGACCGGCAAGATATGCCTCTGTCATAGGTTCTCGCGCATCTGGATCTTCCGAAGGTCGCAAATTGCATACCTCAAGCGGCCCAGCGTCCTCTGGTTGTAGGCTTTAGACATCATATTAGTATTTATAGTACTATTAGCAATTATCGACCTCATTACCTTGTTATATATACATTTATTCATATGATTAATACTTTCTCCTGCAAGAAACAGTGGCAAAGATGATGATGCTTTGTTCTAGTCATCTAAAAAGGAAGGATCTAGTCGTATGAAAACTACAAAGCATCGTATAGACTGCCTTAAAATAATGTTGATGAACCGAGGAAGACCAAAGACAGGATACTTCATTAAACAGAGGACCTCGCAGAGCCTGAACTTCATCTTGAAGCACAGGACGAACAAAAAGACACCTTAAAGTAAGACAGTGTGCAGGAATCGCTGTGCCGCGACGTGTCCGAGGTAGCTCTGGGACCCTACAAAATGTTGAAGTTCGTCAGGCGACTGCTCTCCCGGAGCAACGACATGCATGCATCCAAACATGTGGTCTCGTCTAGAGAAGTCGTCCGCCAGCATGTGCAACAAGGCGCCCAAACGACTGCTGTGGGAGATGAAGGTGGAAGAGCAGAGGGAGAAAGTATACACGCACCATAGGATTCAACATTATCTATAGTGTTCATGATGGTACTATGACAAGCTTAACGCGTTATTTTAGCAACGCGTTATAGATGCATGGTGCTTGGATTCTGGTACGGCTCTATCAAAATTCTGCTCTATTCGACACTATGACTAACTATCGCAGAACGAGACTGATCCTCTTCCCTTAGAAAAATTCTTAAGTACTTGAGTGTGAATCATGAGTATGTTTCTGTTTTCATAAATTCCGAGGGATCCAGGAGAGCGAAACATTTGTAAATCAAGCTCCGCAGGCCCAAAAGGAGGTCGCAAATAGTACTAGGACATCCGGCAGAAAAGCTCAGTACATCTGCTGAAGCATAACGGCCTCTAAAAAATGTCTCCCTGTAGCTGGAGGAGGATGGAGGCCTTTTAGGATCCGCTGTCGTGGCAGATGATGGGAGTTCTTGTGCTTGCGTTTCTTGGTTAGAGGTGGCAACGACCACAGTCCATCTCTTTTGAGGAACCAACATGAGCATCTTTTAACTGTCTTGATTCAATTCAGGTACTTAGAAAGGAACCAGCTGAAAGATGCTGCTGACGCTACTTGAGGAGATGGGATGACGCGTTAGAGGACCCTTAACTTGCAGCTGCATGCAAGCAAATTCAGGCGAGCATGGATGCGGCAGTGCTGCTACTAGCTGACTGCCGTTCGTGAGGAAAACTAGGACGATTTTGTACAAATGCTCGTTCCCCTCACCCTCTATCAGCGATCGGCCATGTACAAGAAAGCTATGAAGCGATCGCATAGCAGTGTAGAAGGTAGAAAGCTCGTCTAGCACAGTGGCATCAGAGTTTTCTGCTCCACTCGTGGCTGCCGAGTCTTTCCAGTCAGGCATAGAAGAACCGCTCTGCAACAGGCAACGATGAAAAATATACATGTAATTCGAAAAAAAATAGAAAGGTAAGAAAGAGAAACAAACAGTATCTATACTACCTTCAAACAACGTTACGTGAGTACCTTCAAGAATAGCTGGCAGCAAATATCTGATATGATAATACTCCAAAAACGGTTACTCACTTTCACTTCCTCTCCATACGTTTCCTTCGGGAATGCGTTTGCGTGGATGGCGCGGATTCGCTCAACCGTCTTCTTTTCCAGTACGGACTTCCATAGAGAAAACAGAGTCGTCAAACGGCGAGAGAGAAACGGCACACCTAATACTGCGAGGGCTTCGAATAGGAGAAAAGCGACGGCTCTGCGATACAGATCGCAGCGTCGCGAAGACGGGTGATTCTGCAAAAGGGCCTTGCAAGAGCCGAAAACAGTAGAAGCTAGCTCGTGTGGGATCGGTGCGCCGTCGTTACCTAAACCAGCAGCTACAGCACCCAAGAATTCTGCTTCCTGTAACAAGCGAACAGTGGTCGCAAGCGCGATGCCTTGTCCTACGAAGGTTCCTAAGAGGCGAAGCTGAGTCTCTGGTTAGAGTCTGCGACTCGATTGCATCTCGGCCCCCTCATCTTGACCCCTTTTACCTTGTATTTCACGAGAATACATCAAGGGAAAAGGGGACACTAAATGTTGCCGAGAATGATGGAAAAAACTAAATCAATGTTGACCATAATCTGGTGTACAACCTAAAACGTCAGCATTGCACACAGCCAGGCGATTTAATAGCGTATTCACCGTTGGCAGAAGCAAGCCGTCGGTAGAGGTTCTGAGAAAAGTACGCAAAGCCCCCGCCGCCTTCAGCTGCACGGCTGCAGCGTGAGGAGCGCTACAGAAGACGAGCAAAAGCTCCACAAACCACATCTCTGGCCCACGTGCATCTTCAGGTGAAGATCCTTTTGTGCTGGTGTAATATTTAGACGTAGACGAGGTGTGTTCCACGTGTTGAGAAAGAACTTGTTCGACACTGTAGCAGTCAGAACTTCTGTACTTAAGTACTTACTTACTATGTCAACAGGTATGGGTAGTACTATGACAGATGTTGGCTGTTGGTATCTCGTTCGTCATCTACAATCTATTTAAAAACTCTAATAAGTATTGAGTTGTTTACTGCAGACGCAGCCGCTACTCCATTCTGTGCTAGATGATCAAGTCAAGAATGAGCCATCGAGTACCCACTAACCCTTCCTAGCCCTAGTTTGATTGGAGAGAAAGGAAACGGACTCTAATAAATAAAAATATTAAATGCTTGCAGTGTTTACAAAGTTCTTCATAATCGGCGGCAGTGGCGCAGCTGTCGCTACGGCGTCCTGAAGAGCAAACCTCAGGTCCTCGCCCATTGCCTGTGCGCAGTCCTCTACCACAGTGAGGATTGTGTATGCAAGCAAGGTTGTACTAGAGTTTTTCTGTCCACAGCAACTAAGATTATAGGTTGCCGAATTGCATTCTTCAGGACATCCTTGACCTATTTTCCCCTTCAAAATGAGCCAAGGATGGTAGTGAGGGATGTAATTCGGAAACCCTTAATAAGAACAAGCTCTTTGCCCACAAGAAACCGTCCTACGAGTTGCGTCTGGACATTTCGCTGCCTTGCTCCTCGAATCAATGCTGCGATATGCAGAGCTACTTGCTCGGACAGAACGAAACTACCCTGTCTATTCGCATCCGGTCCTCTTGATGTGTTGACGAGAGTTAGAAATACGATCAGCCCATCTTTATCTGGAGCATCTTGGTACCCGTTTTCTCCTAATTCCGAAAAGTGACCGAGATGCTTGGGAAGATGGACTTCTTGTAGCCTTAAGAGCGACAGCAGAGAAGATATACCGAGGGAATATATGTCGAATTCACCACTGGCATTTTGCGGATCGGAGTCATCTACTAGTCCTTGTTGCTGTGCGGCCGCAAAAAGTGTGCAGAAACGGACGACAAGACTTGGCAAAAGTGTGCAGAAACGTTGCTCCCCGAAAGAAGAAGACGTCGCAGAAGAAAAAGCTGACCCTGCATTTGATGTGGCTCCTGTCGTACTGGTAGTCGACGTGGTACTGCTTCTAGGGTTGTTATTCGACGTTCCTGGATCACAAGCTATTCTTGAAGAAAGCCGCTGGATCCACCTGAGGGCTTCGGAAAAGTCGTGGACTAGAGGTCTTCGCTCTAACAAAGCGCGGTCACTATTCTCGGATCCCGCTCCGCCTCTACTTGTGTTAGAAGTCACTGTAGGAAATGGAAAGGTGTGTGTATTCTTTCAGATGACTTTGGAGACGCATATCTTCTATCTTCTTCTTCTTTCAGATGACTTTGGAGAGGACGCATATCTTCCCACGACACACTCAACATAATAATGTTTGCGAACCAGTTGTCCTGCTTTTTCTTCTCAGTGTCTACTCGCACGGCCGCAGCTAATGCGGTTTGGATGCCACGAGTAGCCGCCTCGTTGCAGCAAGCCACTAGAACTATGGCCAGTACTTCCCTGCACCGACTCAGAAGAACTGGCAGGTGCGGCAAAGCTTCAGGAAGTGTCTCTGGGGTGTAGAGTTCAACTGGTGCTGGAGCATGCATTTTTATATTGTTAGAAGAGGTAGGCTTTTGGTGCTCGCTTACCCCGCTTGTTATGCCTTTCTCCCTTAGGCTTAGGAGAGGCATAAAAAGCGGTAAGAAAAGCACCTTTAACCTACTCTTAATATTGCCACTCATTGCAGCACTCGCGTCCTGTGTTGAAGATGCGGCTGTAGAAGCTGCACTAGCAGATTCAGACTGATTATTTTTGCCTCTAATAGGTTCTGGATCCAGATCCTCGAAGAGCCGCACATACAATTCGCTGACATTCTTCACATTCGCTGCTGCCTTTGCACGTTGTTGTCGCGAAGCAATCGCCGACTTGTAGTTGCTGCCGCTCACCCCTGATGACAGCCCGTTGCCACCACATCGCAACGAGGCGAGATCGACTGAGACTAAATTAAAGATTCAGAAGTCACTTACTTGTCACAACTATCTTGTTTGAGGGGATTGTTCCCTCCGTATCCCTTGAAATCGAGTCCCCTTGAGTGACATGCTTCGTCTAACGGTAATTCACCCCCACTCAGGATATCTCAACACAGAAGACGATAGTGACTGCCATTGACAACTATAAGGCCCTAACTAACAGACGACACATGATGGACGCAATTTCGACGCTATGGAGTGCGGCGGTCGCCGGACTGTGTGTGAGAACCAATGTGAGCGCCATCAAGGCCAAGTTCTTGTTCTCGAGACTGGTATCATGGAGAAGCGTCTTGGACAATAGTGACCGCCAGATGTCCTCATAGGCTGCGCGCGACGGCCGGTTGCCGTCCGGGCTACCTCGTGGAACCACTTTTGCGTACAGCAGAGACATTAGAAAATATTGGTCCACACAAGGTGACAGTTCGCTGTGCTAATCTAAAGTAAAACGCCTTTAGTTCCTCAATGTGAAGATAATCTTCGGGTTTTTCGTTGACATCAAATTTTCTATTTCGACCTGATCAGATGTTTGCGTCTGACTCTGAGTCTGCGTCTGTTGTAACAAATAAGCGGGTAAACCTTAGATAGTCAAAAAAGTTCCACATGAGACGAAACAACCCCGAAAACAGGACAGTGCTGCAGTATGCGTCTGGACGTCATTTTTGGTTTGTGTGTGTGTGTGGAGTTGTAACAAATAAATGATAATACACTTAGTCGACGCTCATAGCTTAACAAGCGTCTGCAGGCTGTTGAGTCGCATGAGATGAAAGTCACCTCTTGGGGAGACATCGGCATCGCCACACATGTGATAGTGCTGCGTGACTGCCTCGAGTGCCTGATCAGCGCAATGCGACAAGAACTTCCCTCGAGCAACCATAAGCTCACCCACGACGAAAAGCGCGGCTGTGCGGTACACAGCTTCATCGCCACGCGACCGCCCGGGCCCCATCTGATGTCGGCTGCGTGCTGCGATCCTGTTGTGTAGTCGTTAGGGATGGATAGTAAACAAGCTCCGAGAACAGACAAGCCTCCACCGAGTCCTTTAAAAACTTACGGACTTTTTCCTTTGACCGATTGTATTGACTGCCTTATATACTTACCCCAAGACGGGGCTCAAGGTTTGGGAAAACAGAGCGCGTAGCCACGACAAGCTGACCGATCGATGTATAAAGAGCGAGCAAGAGAGACAAGACAATACCAAAGCCGACGCCTTCCTTGGCGCTGTCACTGCGCGAATAGAACAAAAACAGCAACGCAGCGGCCCCCTCCCCCTCCCGATGGATTCTCAGGCGCATCCACCTGCCAGCTCTCAGCTGACGACCGTCACCCGAGTCCCGACAGACAACCAAGGGAACCCCCGCAAAAAATGCCGGCAAATCTTGGGGGTGAACCGGCCACCAGCTGGCCGCCCCTTCCTTGCCTGCGTCCCGCCTCTTGCCACAGTCCACGGCCACGCAAATCGGCAGAAACAGAAAAATGCAACACATTCAGCTTCGACGGCGCGTCACGCGCATCAAATGCCCCCCCCCCGGCGTGCGAAGGTTCGGCGCCCGCTGTGGCGTCTTGCGTTAGAAAAGCCGGCCCCGCCTCCGAAAGGCCCGCTTCGTAGCTGTCGCCCATTCATTGCGTGCGGAAAGAAACCAAGCGCACGCAAATCGGTATCACACCCGAGCAAGCAAGCAGCGCGCCCGAAGAGCCACCACGCCCCACGCATTCGCGCCGCCTCCCTCGTCCTCCAGCTCCGAAGACACGCTCTTTGGATACATAAGCTCGCCAGCACTCCAGCCAAGCTAGCACCCGCGTGCCAGCTATGACGGCCAAGGCGCTCACTTCAGCGATGCTGTTCCCAGTCACATCGGAGACGCCTGCTGCGCCACCAATAGCTTTGAGGAAACCAGTCAAGCTATGGACGGAAAACACTAACCCACGCGCCTGGTTCATCTGGCAAGCTTCGGCGTTTTTGGCGGAAGCCATCGCGTGTTGTGGGCCATACTCATCGACTAACCCACAGCGCGCGCCCCATTTCCAGATCCTCGCCGCGGCGAATCCTTGCCCGCTGTCACCTTCACTTGTGTCGGCGCTGACGGTTCGATAGCAAGGCCCTTCTAACTGGCAAAATTCTTGGAGAGGGCGGCCCTCGCTCGATAGGCGCACCATTATCGTCCAGGTCCCAATCCGTAGCGTAACATACCGCTCCAGGCTTTCCTTCCGTCTCCAGATGAGATCTGTAGACGCATTCTCCGCCACTGTTGCTGACGCGTTCGCCAATCTTCTGCTTTGCGCCACTCCATAGCGAGTTGATCGCGCGAGCGTTGCCCTTCTCCATACAAAGCGTAAGCCAACCTCCACTCCCACCTCCACTCCCACGCTCAAGTCCCACGCTCAACTCCACCTTCACGCTCAGCTCCACCTTCACGCTCAACTGCGTAGTTCTTAACACCCCAACCATCGCCCATGTCATTGACCCAGATGCGTGGGAGGTCCACCTGCTAACAAACTGCTCCCCTTCGAGAACAGCGCCGAGGACCCGCTGGCACTCAGGGGCACCCTCATCGGCGTGGGCGCGCCGCTGGTATCCTCTGCGGCAGCATATACGCCAACCCGCCGCATTTTCTTGGGGATTTCCTTGACAGATGAAACCCCGGCGCCGTCTTTCGAATATAGCTGCCAATCTTGTCCGCGCTTAGTATCTGACTGCTGGGAGCTGCTGCCGCAAGATGTCAGCTAACGCCTTCGGAGGCGCGCGGCCAACCTCAGCCCCGTTACTGTTTCGAAGTCGCGCACCATCCTCAGCGCTGTACCGGCCTAGAGAATACCCTGCGGCGTCGCTTTCGATGGCGTCCGTGTCCCTTGGCCGACCAGAAGGCGCCGCCGCATTCAAAGCTTTACTACTGGTAGGCGATGCAGCTGGGCGAGGCAGTCTAGAAGGGGGCACCGTTCTCCGCACGCGTGGGGCCCCCCTGCATGTTTTAGATAGCCCGAAGGCTGCAGTCGCTGACGGGGTTCCCTTTAGTGGGTGCGCCCCTGCCTTTCCTCTGACCACTGCCACAACTACGGCACCCCTCAGAAGGAGAACCCCCAGCAGGAGAACTCTTCGAGGACTCAGCCCGCGACCTGGACCTACTCAGGCAAACTCCGCCAACAAAGTACGTACACGCCAGCGCCTGCCTGCGCCTCCGCTTTGGCTGCCGACAACGCTGGCCGCCCCCGCAACGAGTCGGGAGCAAAGTGCCACCGCCGCGGTCTTTCATCGGGCGCGCCGCTTCTCCTCTTGCTTCTTCTACGCACGCCGAGCAGTGCTGTCGTGACATTCGTAGGCGCTGGCAACGGCTGCGCGAATTGGCTCAGGTGGCACCCGGGGGACTCTCCCCGCCTGCTTGTGCTAATGATCCCACCAGCGCGCTCTGGCTCTGGCGGTCTTCATACTCTATACGGCCAAACACGTCGCGGGGGCTGAGCGGGCTGCGTGAGTAGGTCCTGCCTTCACACGATTACAAGAGCAAAATGGCAGAGGCCCGGGTAGATCAGGTTACTTCGGCGGGGATCCTGCACAAAAAAGCGCTAAATCTATGTATACGCGAACTTGCGAAGCTTCGAAGCCGGTTTGTCGTCCTTCGTCGTTCCAAGCGAATCTGATAGGAGCCATTCCGCCTCGTCGTGTAGGTCTGGAAGCCTCTGCTGATCCGAATCCCCGACGCCAAAGAGGCTGCTCAAAACATGCGCACATAGCAATTTGATACTCCCAGTTGGCGTTTGCTCCAAACAATAGTTCACGAGATTTATCTGATAATTTTTTCAAGAAGCACAAGCATCAGTGCAGAATGACTTTGCTAACAGCAAACAAACTAACATTTCAATTGTAGAGTCAATGGCTTCGAATCAAAACTACAAACTGCTGGATGGTCAACATTTCTGTGTATATGTCATAACCATGATTTTGATTACTAAATTCGAGTGCTCGACGTTAGTGCTAGACTTAATACCATCTGATAGGCGTTTTCGGTAGCAACGGGTTCAGGACTTCTTAGTAGTAAATCCCGCAGATCTACCAGCAAATCCATCTTTCGCGCATTCGTTATCATTCCTTTCGACCCACAGTCCACCACTGCTCCCTCAAGGAGGGTCAGCTTTTCGCTGATAGCAAAAGCCGACGACGTCATTTTCGTGTTCATCTCACTAGTGGACGTCGTCAAACTTCAATGAATAAAAAGAATGGACGTGGTAGCTTCTCTGAATAAAAAATAGTAGCATGGTTCTACTTCAGCACGATGACGACGTTGTGATGAACTAGAATTACATCATGAACTCAAACATTAAAAATATTCATTCAGTCATTCACGCTGCCGCTGGCGATCGCCAGAAGCAACAATTTTTCCGACGAAGGGAATTAATATCATGAAGATCATTAGCAAAAAGTCAAAAGAACAGCATGTCACTCCAAAAACTGACGAAAACAATTGCCTGATGAGTGTCCTTCCAGTCCCATAATAATAAGACTTTCAATAATATGAATATGATGGAAAGTATTTAACCCACGTTAGCACTCAGTCGATGATCCAAGCTTTTGATTCCATGAATGACGACGCAACGGCTGACTGCGGTACAGGAGTTGTAAGCGGATCAGGAATGTGATGTTGGAGCATTATTGTGGCAAAACTGGATCGAGAACTTCTCCGCTGACTAAGAAAGCACAGGCAGAAAAACACTTAAGTAAATTCTGCGTCAAACCAGAGCAGAGAAAAACAGCTAGCTGCACCTTTTCTTGGAAGTTGAAAGTGAAAGATGCGTTTCTCAGTTTGAACTAAGCGTCTCAACACTATTATCAACAGTCGCTGTCACATCAATGCTGAGGAAAATGTTCGCGCTACTGAAGAATTGCAGCACTTGCACTCTCCCTGTGAAAGAACCAATGATGCCGCAAAAATGTTTCTGTCTGTTGAAAAAATCTGGACAAGTAAATCTTCAAAAAGTGAATCTAAATGTGACTGAGACCGAAGAAGACCAAAGTCGGACATTCTCTCGAACAAGAAATATGTCAATAGAGCCAAAGCACTAGCTGGGTTCCGTTCAGCTTGGTTCTAATCTAAATGTTTGGAGCGATTGCTGTAGCCGTGAATTCATCACCGGGACTGAGGTTAGAACGAAGTAGACTAGGAACTGAAGTAATCTGCGACCACAAAAATTATTCCGTGCCCCAGAGATCTGAGCCCTCTATCTAAGCGTCTTGTTTTACCTCTTCCGCCGGTTCTTCGTCTAGTGGTGGTAGCTCGCGATGCAGTGCGCGGACAGTTGCGTCTCGGCCGCTCTTCACCGCCATCCACTCCAGCAAGCGCTTCATGGCGTGTCTGCCGAAAGTCGTCGTAGTTTCCCCACTAGCGCGCTCAACCTCGTAGCCTTTCTTCAGTCTGAGTATGAAGGAAGAGGGGTGAGATCAGGAGGAAGTAATTTCTATGACAAGAACACGAGAGTAGAAATAGAAAAGTTATAAGTTCTTACACACGGCAGTAAGACAGCAAGAAAGTTTGAACTGCCAGAATATTCATTTGTTTCTATAGATAACGAGATAGACCGAGGAAGACCAAAGTGCAGTGATTCTTTTTACAGCAAATAAAAAACAGTCTGAGCCTAGAACTCAGAACAAGAGCCCATTATAGTATCCGCACGATCAAAAGAAAGGAAACTAGATCTTTCCGTCTTCATAAGTTCAGCCAACGACAAATATTGAGGATGCTGTTCTTCACCTACGTCCACAGGTTTAAACGGAACAGCACAGGATTCGGTTGTCTCTCCACAACACTCCGTAGCAAATGGCGTCTTACGAAAAAGAAACCTCAAACCATCAGCAACCACAGTAAGGTCTTCGATGAGTATGAAGGGGGTGGAGAAGTAGTAGGTGGAATCGATAGTAAGAATCTATTTTGATCGTAGGAATTTGATACTTGGGCTAGTGTCTAGTGTCACCAGGACATGGCCAGATGCTCACCATCATCTGTGTGTATCTCTCATAGTACCTACGCTGTACTTCTAAAACCTAAATCTTCATCTTGTACCAAAACCTAAGCCTGCCAACTTAAAACCATGTGAGCAGTACCCAACCTCCCCCAATCAAAACGAAAACACCAACAGACATGCATAAAATCCCGAGCTTTCATGCGTCCCCCTCTTGGATCGAACTTTGTGGTCTGTCGGAAATCTCGTCTTCCCTTGTCTGCATCGCTTCGGTAAATCATGTCGCGAAAGTCTCTACCCAGGGTTGAGGACGAGGAACAGCTAGCACTACCAAGCTGCGCGCTCAAATTGCTTCCCCTCGAGTGCCACGCTGCACCACTAGTCCGCAGCTCTATGCCACCACTAGTCCCGGTGTCACTCGACCGCGCAGTATCAGGAGCTTCGACGTGCACTATCTGCTGTCGCCGAGTCCGATTCGGATCTTAGAGCTTACTTCTAGCAGGGAGAGGGACCACGTGGAAGAGGGGCCGCCTTCAGAATTCTATAGTGAGCGACGGATCGATCCCCTCCAAGAGCAAGCAAGTTCCCCCCATCAAGAAAGCCAAAGCCATAAGTTGAAGTAGCTCCTGCAAAAGAGCTACTATTAGTTGTGGACCCTGCGCCACTGTGCGAAGACGTCTTACTGTCCTGCCGCATTGATCCTGTCGGGAAAATCGGACAATTGTCCATCGGTCCACTCAGTTTTGTCAACTCTCGTTGTTAGAACTATCTAAGATGCATGCACAAAAAATTGCTTGCATCTATCTAAAATTCATGCTTGCATCTTGATGAGATGCAGTCAAAAAGTGATGAACTAGAATTAGTTATAGAGCCTTAATGTTGCCGTTGCAAAAGCGTTTCCAACAGTTCTCGCTCCTTCTCCGCACCCGTTACGACAACTTTATTCACAAACTCCGTCTTCTCAGTGCGGTCCCACCAGCGACCGAACTCTTCATTAGAGCTTCTTGAAGAAAGAGTTCAATTATTAACTTTAGAAGAAACGTGGGTGAGTGAGACTTTAGAAACGTGGGTGAGTGACCCTAGAGATGCCATGCAGAAATGTATGTAGTGTTATGAGGAGATGAGTAGAAGTACTTCAATAAGCCACCTTAACTCCAGCAACAGTATCGAGATCCGTTCGCTCCACGCGAACCGTTTTCCACTCTTCTTTTTGCTCAATTTGAGCTTTGACACTCTCTATTTCGCCTTCCACTTCCATCAGAGCACGCTTGACGGCTGCGGTTCCGTCTTGCTTAGAACTGGATTTGAGCTTTTTTTTTTTCTTGAAGCTGTTTTCCAATGAGATTGAGAGATTACAACCTAGAAGACCAGGAACTGTATGAGATTGAGAGACCAAGAACAACCACCCGTAACTTTCCGTATTTTCTGAACGGCAACGTGGGAACAGGACTCAGCAAAGCGTAGGGTTTGGACGCTCTCGAAAGCGTTGCAATGCTCCAAGGAGCAACAACAAACGATGCACGTGCGGCTGTCGCCTAGTGGAAGCAGATCACAACAGTAACGATGGTGTCTGACATTCAACATTGAACATAATAATCACATTGAATCTATACCTCAGCAGAAATTTTGATTTATTTCATCGATTTTAACATCATACCACCAAGAAGAGCTATACATAATTAATGCTAAATACATAATACCTCCCAGACTCTGCCTCAGAATTTTCGTGAGCATGGAATCGTCGTAGGGTACATGCATTGTCGGGTCTTGCAACCTGACACGGTCATTAAGAGCGGCTATGACACGTTTCAATGCGAGCAGACCGCGATTGATCAACAGCGTCTCCTGCACTCTTTTTCGTGCCTCATAGTACTCAGCCCACGTGGCCCTTTGCACCTCTTCGCCGCCTACGACAGTTACAGGCGCCTTCACCGCTTCTGCTGCTTTACTCTTGCTAAGTCTCTCTGCCCCTCCAAGATCCGCAATGAAAAGGCGAGAAGCGTGACGCCCAATCTCTTCTTCGGGAAAGCCGGGCGATGGGAATGAAAAGGTGAAGGGAATGAAAAGGTGAAGGGAATGAAAAGGTGATGGGAAAAATGAAGAGGTGGAAAGCAGATGTGCAATTTGCACTACAAAGCGAAGGAATATCTTGTATCAACAGAAGGAAGCTGGTAGTGGTATGAGCACAACTATCTCAGTAGAGCCCGTTTCTTGTATTAGAGATAGGTTTTCGGTGTTCGTTTATCCCGCTTGTTATGGCTGTCCCCCTTAGGAGAGCCATAACAAACGGTAACAAAAGCACCTTTAACCTACCCTTAATTGTAGTCAAAAGATGGTCGAAATGGTATGAAAAGAGCCCAGATAACAAGTGGAATTGAAATGTCTCTGTTGTCCAAAAGAACTTCAGCCTTGTTTCAATCCATGCATGGCGTCATAAAGAAGATCGCCGTGTGAGCGAGTGCGTAAGTTCCAGCACCAGAATTGTGTGAGCTCGCGTACTACGCTCATTCATCGCCGTAGCGGCGCGTCGTTTCTTAGACGAGCTAGTCGACATTAATTAAGTCTACATACACTAAGCATACTAATTAAGTCTAATCTGATGGATCCACTAAGCATACTTCTCTACTATTACTAAGTCTACATACACACTTCCTATAATACAACCACGACTAATATTACTATTTATTACACCTCCTATAGCTATAATACCACTAAGCACCTATAGTACACCAAGATGCTTGCCTTAAGTTTTGCTTGATCCCCTTCAAGAAGCAGCTTCTCGAGATCATCCATGTTGGCGATTGGCACTGCCACGTTCCCATCCAGGACATATCGATGTCCTACTCGGTCTGTTGCTCTGGTGTCTGCATATCTCCCATCCCGTGACTGCCCTACGATCTGTCCGCTGCTCAGCAAATCATTCACTTCGTTGCCGTAGACCTGTAGATAGTCGCAAAAATGAATCTAAATCAAGTAATAAATAGTGATGGAAATAAAGTAAGAGCTTCTTATTGTTCATTACAGATACGCATACCCTAATTCCTCTTACAGATACGCTTATCCTCATATACAGAAAGTGTCTTGCACCAGTTAGGTCACGTTCATGCTAACACAGTTCACACAGAGACCATCCCACGATCTGGCCGCTGCTCAGCAAATCGGTACTACTAATCCTATGTATAATGAATCTAAATAAAGTCTAGGTAGTACCTCAACGTAGCTGACCAGGAGGCTCATGTTCACGTTGACGCGGTTTCTCTTCGAGTGGCTAGTCTTCTCGCCCGGTTGCTCTGGGATCTTAGAAAGCGCGCTGATCTTGAGGAATCCATTGCAGAGTAGATAAGGAGTGATCGCTTGAATCTCACAGGTTTGAACGGATGCAGCACTGGGGAACAATCTAGTATTTGTGGTGGAGCCGACCTAACTAGAAAAAAGAAAGACCCGAGGAAGATAGAAAACCCCGGGCGTCTGAGCTGCAGGCACAATCTAGTATTCGATAAACTGAAATAAGCGAGTATAACTACTTAAAATAAGCGAGATACCGAACAAGGAAGAGTAGCCTTGATGTTAAGCTGCCTCCCTTATTTCAGTCAGTAACTCGGATATTTTCAGTTTTCGAGTATATAAATTTGACTTCCATAAACGAAGAACTCGTTGTTTGAAACAGGCTGTTCGCATTGCGGTTGAAGGCGTTCTCTTTCTGAACCATACCCGCTAAGACTTCTCGACAGGCTCTTGGCGCCAAACCTTCTAGGGCGCGAGAGTTCACAAAGTGCAGCTCTGGTGGGCCAAATGACGTATACGTTTTCCCTGCCGCAGTCTGGCCATAGCATATGATGCTGGCGTTTTCTCCGTTGAGAAAATCAGCAACGATCTCCCGAATCTGGTGAATTAGAATCTTCAGGGGCGACTAGACGCACGTAGACTTCAGAGAGCAATTAATTGTGTGTTATTGAAGAATCTCAATCTCGTGGACTCCTACTAGCACTACTCCTTCAACAATATGGTCTACTCACAGTTGCTATCAACACTTAGAGAAGAGTCTTTCAAGCCGTAATCCGCCATAGACATCTGCTTGCTGAGCACTTTGATGAAACACCCCGTCAAACGCAAACTCTCTGAGTCCGACACCAGGCACAACGGCTAGGACGTTTTGAGCCGTCGCATGCAAAATTTGCGCTTTCACTTTCACTCGGTCATCTGGAGATGGAGTCTTAGTCTTATAATATTAGTTATCTTTATTTCTGCGATTATGGACTTTCCAAGAATACAGTTGCGCCTGACGGATAGATCATGATCTCTTGATTATAGGTTCCGACTCAACTTCGATTTGCTCTCGAACATGACGGAACAATCTTAATAAACCTAAAGTAAGTACCTGATCTTTCTCCACTGCTGCTACTCCCACCCGACGGCTCTAGATCCCTGTCGCTGTCTTGATTGACACCTGAGGACGATGCAGCAGCCGAACATTCTAAACCGTCTGGATTCGACCCAGCTTCTCCCCCGGTTTCCGTGCTCCCTGTCGCCCCAGGATCTGTAGAACTAGTACTACTAGCTGCATTACCGCACACCTTAGATGGAAATTTTCCCCGTGATCTTCCTCCATCTTGAAGGTTGGGTTCGGTTAGGTTAGGTTAGGTTAGGTTAGGTTAGGTTAGGTTATGGAACAATTCACTCATCTGTCTTCGATGATTTTCTTCCTTTCTGTCTTCGATAGATCATCTAAGATGGATCGATGCCTGTAATAAGGATAAGACCGGATAATATCAAATAAACGGACTTCAGGAGCAGGAGGAGCCATATTAACTCCCCTCGAGTTAGCGCACAAACTCTTCTCGCCGAACGCAGAGCCGTCTGACGTATCCGCGAGTGGAACGCGACCCCGCTCTCGTATAATCGCTTTCAATGCTTCCTCGTGGCGAAGTCCAGGATGCTGCTGTTTCAGCAAAGCAACCTTTTGGTGCAAAGGTAAGGTTCAATTTAGAACTCATTTATTCAGGAGAAAAAGTACTATAACCAACATACACTCGCTGCACTTCTGAGTCGTGAGATCTCTATTAAAAGTCAAAGTCTCCCAAGCAATAATCTTAATCTGAGTCTCTCACCATCACCATAAAACGACATTGTCAGGTGTAGAATCTTGCATGGCAGAAGCCGGGATCGGTCTCATACGTACGTAGACTTCTATCTTTAAAGCTCAGCACTCAATGGTCACTGATGCGGAACGAGAGAGACCCCCGCCAAAGCTCTCCCCTTTCCCTTCCTTTTCCCCTATTCTCTAAAGGGGTCGCTTCTTCGATCTCAGTGACTCCAATCTAAATGATGACCATTGAACAAAGCTGAGCCTTAATATCTTGAACTCCTCCATTCTGTATCCTGTACGTCTGTTCGCCGACGCAGCTGAGCCGCTCGATGCACTGAGTCCCGTGCTCTCCGCTGGTTGCCACTGTTGGAGGGACACTAGTGGATAGGAAGGACCTGATGTGCTGCTACATGTAGTCGGTTGATGTGGAGGGATATTCACCTGCGGAGCTGGAGGAATGCTGGATACCAATGCCGCACTAGTTGTTGTAGTACTCGCATTGTTCACAACTGCGGTCGATGCTGAGGCCAACTCGATGGGTGCAGCAGGACCCGACGAAGAAGCACTAGTTTCTGGCACGCTAGCTACAGCACCAACTCCAGAGACGTTATGCGGAGAGTTGTGCTCCTGATCCCTCGTCGCAGGTGCAAACGGAAAGGCAGAAGATGAGGACGAACTACTTTCACCAACTCCTGAAGCGCCATCCGTTCTTGCACCCGCTTCATGTTGATCAATACTTCTTTGGTCGACCGTAGCAGTACTTGTCGTGGTCTCTGGAGCTACTACATGACTCCTATCATTCCTATCCTCACTAACGGTCCTACTATCCGCAACAAGAGCGTTTGAGAATGCTGTAGCAGCCGCATCGCTGTCCAGTAGAGAAGTAAATCTATGCCGTTGCGCAAAAAGCCGAAAGAAGCGATCTCGCCACCATTCTTCTTCACTTTCTATTAGATTCATTCTACACAAGTACTTATAAATATTCATCTTCCTTGACGATGAAAGGCTACTCTTGAAGGAAAGTGTGACGTGTTAGTTATTATAGTTTCCCCCTTGAAAATATTAAATTGAGTCAAGGTCTGAACATGTTGCTCAAGATGAATCAGAATGTAGCTAACAAGCCTTACTTCTAGACTGCACCACGCAACATTTCGTGCACCACCGCCAGCACCTCCAGACTCGGGTAAATACAAGGCATGCTCTGCCGCAACGCGGATGCACAAAAAACGCCACCACACAACACCAGATGAGGTCGCCTTTCCTAGTTTCCTCGAAAGTAGAGCAGTTGTTAGACCGGAAGGCGTTGACTGTAGAGGTTGAGCAGGTGTAAGAAGCGAGGTAGGTGGAAGAGACGAGGATGTACTCGAGGAGGGACTTGAGGATGGTTCTACCTTTGTATTCTTACTTGAGGACGGTTCTTTTGTATTCTTTCTTGAGGATGGTTCTTTTGTATTCTTGATTGAGGCGCCGCTCTTGTCTGATCCACTCACCCCACTTTTCTGCCGCAGCGCAGCAAATACGCTCAAACTTGCATCCGATTAGAGCGCAAAACCTTTCACTTCATCTTCCCTCTTTATTTCATCCCTGCTACAATACAACTCCAAAGAAGAAAACCGCGAAAGTTGAATGGTAGATTTACAATAATACAATACAATAAAACTCCAAAGAAGAAAACCGCGAAAGATCTGAATGGTAGATTTACAATGCAATACAATACAATTCCATTTTTTTTTTTGTAGTACGAGCGAGTTCCGGGAAGAACCTGCCTACATATTTTCCGCGTAGCTACCGGCGTAGGGAGGAGTTCTTAATCTCCTTAACAAACTACGCTACTGCCCCTACGATTTAAAATGCAGAACCCTAGGAGCAAAGGCAGGGAAAATTACACACCTAGTACCTGCCACCCGGGGCGTTGCCCGTCTCCCCATTACGCGCTTTTTGTGAATCCAGAGAAGAAAACCTTGAAAGATGATACCATGGAAGTACAAAAAAATTTTGAGGGGCCTTAAGATGACGTTCCACCAGGGGTGGTCGTTCCGCTCTTCTCACTGCCGAACGCAGCTTTGCAGACAAGGCGCAAAGAAACACGCGTCTTCCAGTCGCAGAATTCAGCGATGGGATACAAAACCTCGTACAGCTCAGTCGCTGCGGAGAGGTCCGAAGATGCGGCCGCGTTGCAGCCCATTATGTTTTATTTAGCTCGATAAACCTATCATCTTCTGTACTTTAACAAGTGAATTATCCTCAACAGCTATCAAAGCGACTTTAATTCAGGCAGCTAACCTCGTTTTAGCTCGCCCGCCAGGGTGCAGCTGTACTCAGCGACCGCTGCCCGTTGGCGGTTGTCTCCCTAAAAGTAAAAACGAAGTCCTAATCTAGTCGTTTACTTCCGGTTCATCTCTACTTAGCTTTTAGTGGCCATTTTCGCAAGATGAATTTTTTTTTCCAACCAGTTTATTTTTCGTGCTCCAAATTCTAATTCAGTTCATGCGCCGTTAGCACTCACATTTGTCGTCCCTCTCTACCACTCTAACAGGCGGCTTCTGAGCGCAGCAGGTGCTTGACCAGGACGCCTCCCGCACAACATCACAGAGTAAAGACCTACAAGCAGCAAGTAGCTCTAGGTAGTACTTCCCCCACAGATGAAAATTAGGAGTGCGCGCAGCCATAGTCGCCTTGAGTACTGGAAAATGTATGTGACGAAGTAGATTTGCGTGTCTTTATGTAATGCTGTAACATGCTATGTGCTGTAGTTGGATGTGTACGGGCAGTCGCGGAAAATAGAAGTCGCGCCAAAAAAGCTGCAGATAAAGATTGTTGGTATGATAAAGATTGGTGATCGACTAAAAACAAATCTTCACCCTAAACGGTCAGCATATCTATTCTCTTTCTCAAACCGTGCCACGAACTATGTTGATGTATCATTATCATGCTCTGTCCAGCATTCATCGCGCTCAACCACCGCTGCCGTTGCCGCGTTCCGTGTCTGTCTGTCGGAGGCAACTGGAAAGCGTAGCTTCACCGCCGGAAAAAATGAAGATAGATGTTGATGAGGGTGCACGTGGGTCAAGGTCAACAAAATATCTACCAAGATGATCTTCTGTTAAAACCACACTGACTCACTGGCTTTGGTCCTCACGTACTAAGGTCGACATGTAGTAGGACAAGTAGAACCACAACTGATGTAGTAGCGGTACTAATTATAGGTGAGAAGTCTAAAAAACAGGACGACTCATTGTGACCACCTCCAGCTACTACTCCTGTGTACTACAGATCAATCAATCAGGGCGGCTCCACAGGGCACCGACCTCCCCGCAGCTGCCAGATGTAGTAGCGGTACTAATTATAGGTGGGTCTAAAAAACAGGACGATTGTGACCACCAACTACTCGTGTGTACTACAGACACATCTCATATCATCTGTCAGCGGAGTCCCATCTAGCAAACCTTCTCGACGATACAGCGAGGGGTCCGACACAGTCCTTCGTAGTGACGTTGCTGATACAAATGACGCATCCAGGAAGCCGTCTTCCGCGTCTTCGTCTTCCCCTTCGTGGTCCTTTGAAGAGACTTGTTGCAGGTTCAATTTGCTTAGAAGCCAGTAGAAAGCGTGAGGAGTCTTCTTAATCTTTCTCGTATGGATAATTAAATTGTACAACTCCAAACTCGCACTTCCTCTCTGCAATTATCGTGCCTGTATAATAATTGGTTCTTGTATTTTTGACAACGAAACCATGTTGAAACAGACAGGAAGATCAGGAGCGCCCCATTGATAATAGTGTGCTGGAGGGGTGGCACTATGGGTGCCAGCGCAGGCGACACAACACAAGGAAGCGTCGCGAGCACCATTAATCATCCATTCATACCTTCGATCCCGTAGTTCCTACATCTACTGCGCCAAGAACATGGACCGTCCTCTGTTCTGTCGGATCTGTGTCCCTGGCTGAGGCGAAGAGCCTTGACTCCTCGCGAACTAATGCTGCCCTACTTTCGTCACTCAGGAAGATGAACAACTATGGTGTTGGGAGTACTTCGAATATTATTATGAAAAGGAATATAGATCCAAAAATTTTATTGAGAGAATAGTCAAATGGTCGCACTATATGGTGCACTATAAATATGGTGGGAGTAGTTCGAATATGAGAAGGAGGAGAAAGATGATTCTTATGCAATTTCTCGACAACAATAGGTTGGTAGCTTAACGTCTGTAGATCATATTCACTTACGGGGATTCACTTTGGATGGGACAGATACCAAACAAGGGAGACCCCTGCGAATTCAATCTTCTAAGAAATAGGTTTTAGTAGTACTAGTAGTAAGTAGTAAGCGTAAGTAGTAAGTAGTAAGTGGAACAGAAGAAAACGACTCAATGATGAGACACAATGGTGGCCATACGTCCGGCTGCATCAGAGTGAGCCAATGCTGAAGCTCCTCCGACTCTGGTGGTCGTGTTGCCAATCGGAGGCGTGCTCGCTATGCTCGATGAGGTATGAAAGTGGACGTATCGACAAGACCAGACAGCGTCAGATCTTCTGTGGTTGAGTGCTCTCGTTCATAATTATTGGTGTTGTAAAGTCATCCATTCATATTATACATAGTAAGTTTACTTTAATAACGAGATGATGTTTTCAAGAGTCAACCTAAAACAACACTCAACTACATAATGTCCTGTCTCAGAAGCTCTGTAGGCCCGTCTTCGTTCCGGATGATGTTCAAGCTTCAACCAGAGTCATAGACATAGTTGTCAATCTAATATAACACTCGACTACATTTTCATCAATCTAAGTATTTAATCTGGGTGGAGCCAAACTAACTAGGAAAAGAAAAAGAAGGATAGTGGGTAAAGGATAATATCATTTAGCAAATATCATAATTCGATCTAAGTATATCATTATTTTTTTAGCCCAAATATAATTTTAACATAATGTGTATATACTATTATTACGCAAATGTTATTGTACCTATTCATGCAGTATATCATTTAGCAAATATAATTTCAACATAATGTGTTCCCACCTCCGAAGCTGCCGGAACGAAGACTGGCCTACCTGGTGAGGTCGTGGTCGTGTCAAATAACAAGGGGCCCACAGCTCCCGGTGGAGGCTGAGTACTCGGAAAACGCTCATTCAACCGTGCCTCAAATTCTGCGACTCGCAAGAGCAGTTTGTTGATGTCTTCTTTCCTTAGAAGACAGGGCGGAAATCTTGAATGAATAATATTGAGTTGTTTACTGCAGACGCAGCCGCTACTCCATTCTGTGCTAGATGATAAAGGCAAAAATGTGATAGAGAGATAATGAATAATCGAAATCTTGACAGGGTATTCGGGTGCTTTTCTCCCTTGAAAGCATATCCACGACTCGGATGCTTTAGAATATTAAGATGGCTTCTTCAGAAAAGCCGCCATAATTTCAGCTGTAGTTCCTTTCTCCGGTGCCCCTTTGCGAGAGCCCTGCATTGTTTTAGGCTCTCTATCAAAGCATCAGGTGCTTGTTCACCAGCACTAGGTGCGCCATCACCCTGCGCAAAGTCCAGGAAACTCATGGTATCGGTATGCACCAGCTGAGAAAATGGTTCGCTGTGTCGTCTCAGCATGTTGTCTAGGGAGAAGAAGTGGAACAAAAAAGACGTGAAGATCGCAACAGGCACCGTACAGGCAGAGAGCAGGACTAGCTTACAACAAAGACTCCGACAAGGTGCTTTGTTTCTGCGGTGGTGACCATGGTACTGACGGCCAGAAGTGCCACCACCTCCAGCAGCAGTAGGGGTCGTTGACACGACTTTATTGCGGCCGTTGTTCGCCATATTGCTGATGTTCTCTCCTCAATTAAACACGGCTTTATTGCGGCCGTTGTTCGCCATATTGTTGTTGTTCTCTCCTCAATTAAATATCGAGTTCGATTGTACCACACAATTAGCTTCACTCTCCTCAGTCGCTCCCATCTTCTGTTTCTCAGAGATATGTATTGCAGCTTTTGTCTCTCAAGGAGGCTATCATAGTGCTTCCCAATCCACTTTTTTTTAGACGAAGAAGTTGGACAACTTGTAGTTCGAGAGTAAGTATCTATATTGAAGAACTTCTTGGATCGATAACTTCTTGGATGAAACCGATCTCATAGACTTCTTGGAACCCGAGGATAACAGAAGTCGCAGACATAGTGGAGAGGAAGAGTTGAACACTTTTAGTGCGCCTCTGTCCTCTGCTCTACCATAAATGAAGGGATAACGCCAGTAGTCCAAGTTTGTCCCTGATCAAGTAGCAGCATGTAGGTGAAGGGCAGGTCGTATAGTGTTTAGACGAGACGCATTCTCTTCTCTCAGCGCTCGTAGTATCAGTCAGGAGAAAAGCAAAGACTTAATGTTTTCTCGACGAGCAGGAGGGGGACCAGGTGGGGTCGATTCCTAGCATTAGCCTCAGGACCTGATTCCCAGTCATAGACCTGATTCCCATGGAATTGGCAACAGTCTATAACTTTGTACAAACTTTTACCTAAAAGTAGTACAAACTACCTAAAAGAAGTTCACGTAGTGGAACAACTCCTACATCATGATAGACGATGCTTCACTTTGAACGATTTGAATTTCTTGGATTTGCTACATGCGAGCCAGTACGGGAAGATTCTTAGTATTTCCGGACAAGCCTGCTGCATGGAATGTCCTTTTCCAGAAAGCTTCTAGAAATCCTTGTCCGGCTGTAAATTCAACGCGTCTCGTATCACGGCAGCCTCAGCAAAGGGAATGGGAGGATCATTTTTGTAACTGCAGATACAGATAATTTCGTCTGCGCTTTTTTGCATCTTAGTCCATTCTGGCTTGGTGATCGGTCTGGCTTTCCATCAGGCTAAGCTGGTTAGTAGCCGCTTTCGAGGGAGAATAAAGTAGTTCTAGTTTCCACAAAAAATCATTAACAGACTACAAAAGATTCCAATCTGAACAGCTACAACTACTACAACTCCTTGTTCTGATCATAACTCATTCGCACTGCCATTCCCCCTCAGGAGAGGCAAAAGAAACGGCAACATTCTTCTGAAAAAGATGCAACTGATCTCAAGGCAGTTCCGAGTCTTCTGAAGAAGATGCAACTGGTCTCAAGGCAGTTCCAAGTCGCTCTTTCGAGGTGGATTCTTCTGAAAAATAGGCAGGATCGGCCTCCTCGGTGTTGGACAAAGGACTGAGCTTGCCGCGGCACCCGGAACCTTGTGAAAGCCTGCCAGTCGATGCGGCACGCCAGCGAGTTCGCGCCACACAGCACGATGAAAGTGCAGACTACACCCACCATTATCCCGTTCATGGATTTGAGAAGTAACCGCGAAGGTCGATCGCGCTTGAAGCTCCTCGCGAGTCATCAATCGACGGATCATTTCGCAATCAATAGAATCTTGGCCAGCAAAAAGCGAATCAATCCACGGGGGCCCGACTCCGCGGACCTCACCACGGTAGCTTTGATGCAGTTGAACGCGGTGGGGTGCGCCTGACCGAGTAGGACTGCTCGTTGTTGTTGACGCACCTCCTGCCGAACCACGCGCAAGGAAGGATTTTTGTCCCAGCGAAGAAGAAGCAGCACCAGCGGAAGAAGTAGTGGGGAGTTGTACTTGATGCGAGGGTAGTACGTGAACTTGAAGATGCGGGAACAGCGAAGGCCGCGATGCGGCTTCATCTTTAATCCGCAACTTCTTGTCTCCGATTCCGCCTTTTTCTGTGATCTCCTCCAATGCCAGCTGGTCGCCATCACATACCGCGCCCATGCTTGTCGTAGCACTTCTAGAATTAGCGGTAGCTTTTTGGTGTTCGTCTATCCCGTTTCTTATGGTGCCTGTCTCCCTTAGGAGAGCTATAACAAACGGCAACATCAAGAACGCCTGCTTTAACCTCCCCTCTAGGTCGGCCCCCTCATCTTGACCCCTTGTACCTCGTATTTCATGAGAATTTTCAAGGCAAAAGGGGACCAAGATGCCGAGAAAGATGGACACTAAATGTTGACCATAATATCAGAAGTACTTGATGTCCTAGAAGTACTTGTCCAGTGGTGCCCATGATGTCCATGTCTACCCTCAAAAGAAATACTTGTCCAGTGGTGCCCATCTCCATTGATCATGGCATCCAACTCAAGAGCATCGACGATGCGAGGGAGCTGGTCTCCGTCTTCTATTCTTGTATTTGGAATACAAATACTCTGCAGAAGCTCTACTTCTGTAGGAGCGCTACTACTGTAGCAGGAGATACTCTGCAGATACTCCTCACACGATCCAGACTCTGTTTCTGTAGTGGAACAACAAACGCACAGATTACTATTAGTGAGGCGGCACAGTTGAGAATCGCACACAGCAGGAGAACAGCACCACAGACCACGAGAACCCAGAAGTAGGCGAGCTGCATCCAGATCGGGCGGCCACTCCACGGCTTCTGCATTGCCTCCACCACGACCAGTCACAGGACCGCCCAGACCGTCGGACCATGAGGATGTTGCGGAGAAAACTTAGAGGTAGGTTTTTGGTGCTCGCTTACCCCGCTTGTTATGCCTTTCTCATCCTAAGGGAGAGAGGCATAAAAAGCGGTAAGAAAAGCACCTTTAACCTACCCTTAAGAGAAATCAAATCTATTCAAAGTGTCTACTGCCTGGTGATGTTCAGGACCACCCGAGACGGCAGTGGCCGAGGAGTGGGTGACAGCTTCACGTTGCCTCGCATGTTTCCCCGAATGCCGATCCTCTTGACTGATAGTACGACCTAGGTTGCAAAAAGCTAGAAGATCTTGATACTTCCTCTTTTTCATCCTGTCGTCGTTGCAACAAGGAGAAGCTTGATGATCGTCGCGAAGAACCTGAATTAGATGAGGTCAAAACATTTCATTTCTTGCGTTCATTTCTTCAGATTCCCAAAAAGAAAATTGCGAGAAATGACTTATAGAAATGAAATATAATTTTGAGCCTTAACTGAAGATATTTTCTATTTTCCATCCTGTCGTCGAGATCCTTCTCCTCAACAAGCGAAACCACAGGCGAAGCATGTTGAAACTCAACATCTTCAACATCTGCTGTCCGGTCTTCAACGTCTTCATTTTAATAGAGCTCACCCTTGTTATCCATCTTGATACTATCATCCCATTCCCAGAACCCTTTTCTTTGCCCTTGAGAAGCTAGGATGCTTCGTTCCAGGTGAGATGGATTAACGCAAGAGCCTTAATCATTACAGTCATCTTCATGATCCCGATGGTGGCGATCGCCTTCACTTCCTGGCGACGTGCTTGCATCTAAGTCAGAGACTCCTTGTTGTGCATCTCCTGCTGGCGAGATGTTGGCCGTATGTGTACTAGAGGACGCAAGACCACGTTCATAATCTCGTGCCAAAAATAGCGGAGGACAACTGTTGTTCCACTGTGCTGCTCGAGCTGAGAGTGCAAGTAGGGCCGCTAGGAGTGCAAACGCGACTCCTGAGCAGGGCAGCCGAATCGTGGGAGGAGGAAGCGGGACCATGATCTGCTTTCCCTATCATTCAGCGAGAGCTAGCATATGATGAAGAAGATGTTGAGAAAAATGAGCATTTCATTGACGTTGTTGATACGGTCTTGTCATCGACTAGCAGCGGTCATAGAAATAGGTGTCTTGATAATTACGGCGGCTGTACAGGTGGAACAAGATAGTGCCGATTATTAGAGGAGCTCAAGCGATCCATTTGTCGACTCATTTCCTGCAAGCGGCTTATTCCTTGAAGAGTAGCATCAATTCTCATCCTGCTAGTCGATTCCGATTGGATCTACGACTCCCTTGCATCTTATCTTACTAGTAGAGGAATGATATTCCCTTACTAGATAGACTAAGTACTGTATACCTACACTCTTCACTCGCGAAAAAATGGAAGCTTAGAGGAAGAAGCAGCTTCATCTCTGAAATATATCAACATAAGGATCATTTAGGTATTCAGTCTTTTCATCTTGTGGAAATTAGTCATCGAGTCGGGCCATAAGTCGAGTAGGTAGACAGTTGTTGCAATCCTCCAAATGGGGTGCTTGCAATCCTCCAAAAGGGGTGCTTGTAATCCTCCTCGAGACAGGGTAGTTGTAAACTCCCAGGGAGGTGGACGTAGTTGTAAACTGCACAGCTTCCAGAGAGGTGGTGGTGGACGTAGTCGTAAACTGGTGATGCAGAACGGCAGAGTACCAGAAGCATGATTAGCGCCAGCGTTTATCCATCTCGGTCCCCCCATCTTGGCCCCGTTTGCCCCATTGTATTATTCATGAGTAGCAGTAGTTGTCATTTTGCCCTCATCATACCCCATGGCTGGTTACACAACTACTGCTACTCATGAATAATATATATTGAAAGTTGTAAACCCATGGCAAAAGGGTATGAGAATACAGAGTAACAAAAAGGTATCCGAGAGCTTATCCGAGAAAGATAGGTAAAAGCCGAACGTAAAGACAGAAGGATCTCCTCGTCCGCAAGAAGGAGCTTCTCCTCGTCCAAGCAAGAGAGACTCCTGAGACAAGCCGTGTCGCTGTGCGTGTCGTGGTGCGTTTTTTCAATCTGGTGCTGATTTTCAATCTTGTTCATCAACTCGTGCTTAGCGTGTCGTGGTGCGTTTTTTCAATCTGGTGCGTATTTTCAATCTTGTTCATCAACTCGTGCTTAGCGTGTCGTGGTGCGTTTTTTCAATCTGGTGCGTATTTTCAATCTTGTTCATCAACTCGTGCTTAGCGTGTCGTGGTGCGTTTTTTCAATCTGGTGCGTATTTTCAATCTTGTTCATCAACTCGTGCTTAGCGTGTCGTGGTGCGTTTCTTCAATCTTGTTCATCAACCATCAATTATTGTGGTTGTTCATCAACCGCTAATTGTTGGTGTTGTTGTGGTTAATCTTATTCTTTCATGTGCTCCACCCCGGCATTTTTTTTTTGTTACCTGGGTCTACTATTCTCGCTTTTTCTGACAATCTACATGCTTAGCATGTTGTCTATTTATTAACGCTAGGACTGTTTCACTATCCCTGACAAGAACTTAGGATGTGGATCTTTGATGAAGGTGATGTAGATAATTCAATACATAGCAAGAACACAACAAGATCTAGTGACTTCCGGCCAAAAAAAAAAATGAATTTGAGAAAAACAAAAAGTTTGTAGGAGCTCTCCAAATGCATCTTACACTATATAGGAAAATCTAAACCACAACTTCCATTCAAGTCAACATCAGGTTCAGGCTTCTCCTGCAACTACATTTTTAAAGTGGGCGCTCATTAAAGTGGGCGCCTTCTATATCTTCACCGGCACTAGCAGCATGACTCTCCAAATGCATCTAGAGCCTGCCAGCAGTGATATCTTCGTCGAAGCCGACTAAGCAGAAACCAGAAGAGGCTCTTCGTCTGGCATGCTTGGAGGCGCTAGGCAGTGATAAGGGAACAAGCCAACGCCTAAGCCACTGAACCAATTGCGCAGTTAGGTTTCATGCAATAGCATTTTCCCGTGATGGTGCGTAATTTGTTTCACCATGCGAGAGAGATTTGGGATTTGGAACTTGAGCTTGTTTCATCGCTTGATGTTTCCATAGCTAGCGTACTAGAGGACCTTCATCAGTTGTCGGTTTCCTTCATTCTTCTTCTATACATTTATAGTACAAGCAAGCACAAGAAAAGTTCTCGATCGACGCGATACTCTACTTCTTGCTCGCGATACTCGACAAAGCTAGCCCTCCGCCTCCGTTCTTGAGTTACATTTCCATACATTTCTAAACAGGTTCTTGCCGCATGTAATTAGGATGCCTTGGCCACCTCCAATTGGCTCTAATATGCTGATCCTGATCGAAACTACCCAGCACCTAACCTAGTATTTCATATAATGGATGATCAACAGAAGTGGAGATATTCGCATAAGATACTTCAGCTCAACGAGCAGTATTGCACCTGTCCAAGAGTCTACATGCTTATGTCTAAATGTTTGTCCATCGCTTTCTCGTAAGGATGCACACACTGCGAACAATATGGTGTATTAACCTACGTAGGTAGCCATGATGACCTAATGTATGATGCAGAATTCCTATCGATTTTTATGATATGGAACCTCCTAATCTTAATATAACAATACAAGTCTAGTAATAATAAGCATTAGAGTGCTCGAAGATCTACTAAGTGTTCATACTTTATATAATAGAAATAGCATTAGAGTTCTTTCTCCTTCGCAGCAGCAGCTTTCTATTCGCCTGATGGAGCTTACCGACGTCCATTACTCCTCTTCATTTGCAGCATCTTCCTCCTCACAGTATGAAAGAGAGTTGTCAATAAAACGCTACCGAAGACTGTAGCTGGTGTCCCTATCATTAGTTTTACATTTGCCGCCACCGGGGTCCCCCGCGCGATAGTTCCGCCTCTTACCCGGGGCGCACCTCTCGATAATGTCCTGGGGAGTTCCAGTATCTATTTCCTAATCCATTCACTCAGTCATCTACCTACCTGTACAGTGAGGTGGCGTCCAGGACCACGAAGACAAAGAACCAAACCTGCCTGCAAAAAATTCTCATATCAACGGAAAACTTCTTCTCATTCTCAGAAATCAGCATTTTTGAGGATGAGAAGGAGTTTTCCTTTGATACCCTTAGTAAACCCATTCTATATATTTATCGGAACCTAGCCTTTTGATACCCGCCTTACCCACTCTTTCAAATCTATAGGAACCTACCAACCCTTCATAAAACAGTCTCCTCCTCTGCTTCCAGTTGTTCATCTTCCTCCCCATTGAAGCCGAAAATCGCCTTTAAATGGGCAAAGGCGTGATGTCCAGACTCTATATTCCGGATCATGCGCAAGAAAGCGTGAAAATCGATGCCATCCCGTAGGGGGTCGAGTGGGGATTAGAAACTTTCTTTTGTATTTCTGTATAACTCTCCTTGTCGAGGATCCCCAAAGGTGATGCATCACCTTTGGGGATCGAGATCGACACTCCTATTGGTTCAACTAGAAGCGGCCCTAGTAGTACTGAGTAGAGCTAGCGTATTCTGATGGCTAAAGGCTTGTGAAATCTCTGTAGTTGAAAGAACGGTAGAAGTAAGTATGGGATGCACTCACTCATAATCAAGACTGTGAAAGAGTCCCCAAAGTGTTTCACTGGTCAGAAAGCTTTGCGGCGCCGCGATATGGTACAGCTTACCGATCACCTCGCGAACTTCTGCAAGATTAGAACAAGCTAGAAGACCTCGACATTTACACTAGGCCAAGAAATAGAGCATTGTCATGTCATGAGGTTTGATATGAGGCCATTCAGTACACCTCCTTACCACCTTACCAATAATCATGGGTCTACTAGACGACTTTAGAGAGTGATCGTCTAAACCACAACTATACATAGGAGAGTGAAGATCTAAACCACGAGAGCATCCATAAAGAGCAAACGACAACTTTAGACACAACAGCCATCTAACTCTCAAGAACCACAAGAGCGCACTACTTCTACTAGAGAGCATCCTGCATGCACTACCTCTAAAGAGTGAGCAAGAAGTGAGCATCCATAACGCTAAGAAGTGAGCATAAGTATCCACAATGCTAAGAAGTGACCATACTGCTGAGAAGCATTCCACAAGAGAGCAAGAAGTGATCTAAACCATAATGCTATCCAGCTAGTAAGTGATTTAGGGAACTGCTAAAGACCAGCATCCATAATGATATCCAACTTGCCACTGTGATCTGTGTCGATGATATCGAAAATCTCCTTCAGCTCCAACACGTGTTCCTCATCTAGGAAGCCCAGTTCGCGCGCCTCCCGTAGCATCTGTTCGCCTTGAGTGAACTCGTACTCCAAAATAACGCGTGCATATGAAGGTGGATGAGGACATGATAGTTATTTCTACTTTTAAACTTTCATGATTTTGAATTTGACGTCATCAAATTTTGAATTTGATACGAAGATACTAGGTAACTTATAGGAATAAGACACATACTATATGATAAGTGAACAGGCCAACGCCTAAACCACTAAGCCAACTGCGCAGTTGGCTTAGTGGTTTATGCGTTGGCCTGTTCACTTATCAATCAAACTACCTAGGGTCCGAGTCCCGGTAATATCAAAAAAAGTGACAGAGTCCAAAATCACTATAGTTTAGTACTAAACTGGTGATGAATTAGAATTAGTAGAAGTAATCATGATCTCCTAGTTAATTAGTAGTCCTTCCTAGGGCCACCTAGGTTGCATAGTTGTTTCCTAAATCTAATAAATCGTGTGGAATGAGAACTGCAGATAAGTGAACAAGCCAAGAAGCGATGTTCCTACTTTAGTCCCTCTACTAGTGGTTCTATTTTGGCTCCTGCGGGTTCATTTATTGGCTAGGACACAACGAACTATCCATTGTCGGTCGGATTCTCTTTCTCACAGCATGAGCCTCTCCTGGTGTTAGCCTTACATACACAACTACTCACTGTGATGAGCACTAAACAACGGGCCACGGTTATGGTCATGTAGTTCAGGTCTAACCCTCCCTGGTCAAGTTTGAAGCAAATCTTACACAGAGCAACTACGTAGACCGCCTCACGGTAAGCATTTTACCATAAAGCATACAATCCCTGGAATTCATGAAAGTCGATTTCCCCACTTGAGTCGACGTCTGAGTCGTTCAGTATCGCCCGTAGCTGATCCTGTTCTGCTTTCGTTCTAGGTGCCAGCCCTACTTTTAGAGAGTACTAGCTCGCCCTAATCTACTCGCCCCCATGATCTCAAGATTTAGTACATACATATCCTCTTGAGCAGGGTCTCTTTTCCTCTTGAAAAGCAGACTCTTCATTCAAAAACAGACTCTTGAAAAGCAGACTCTTCATTCAAAAACAGACTCTTGAAAAGCAGACTCTTGAAAAACAGACTCTTCACTGAAGTATCTTTCAAAAAGAAGGCCTTAAAATATCCGTCAGCAATCGGCTCACCTCTCCCATACTTAGGAAAGTGGGCACTTTTACCTGGATCATTTTGGACTCTTCCTGTGCTACTACTGGCGCTACTCCTACTTAATACAATAGCATTCCACTTCCACATTATTAATTATAACAAACCTTGATGCAATTGCAATAGACTTAAATCAATCTTAATCTTTATCATTTAGACCTATCACAATGAAGCTAATACAGTCGACGCCGGAAAGAGAGCATAAACCACATGGTTGCCCGCCTCTGCGTGGAAGTCGCCCAGAGGTGCGTACGACTCAAATATATCCATCAGCAACCGCTTGCCAAGCTCCTTCGCTTATGAAGAGAGATCTTCATCTCTAGGGTGCATTATGGTTACTTATGTGTATATTAATTATGGTGTGTGGGCTGCTCGCGGCCAGTATTGCTCAGGCACAGCAGATGCAAGCACCAGTAGTAGTAATGAAAAGCTGTACTAGCACTACGACTTTCTTCAAAGAAAAGGGCCCGACCTAGGTACTATCAAGAATAAGAATTTTTCTTTTCCTTCAACATCGTGTCGGTCCTCTGCGTGAGTCAAAATCTGTGGCTCTCTATTTCTAGCACCTGTAATACGTACACCTGCACTTTCCATAACAGACGTTGAAAGAGCGCCAAAAAGTTCAAGAAGTGAATCGCTGGTCCCGGAAATTTGTCCAGGAGAGGGCCCACTTCAGCCCAAAGAAAACGGTTGTGCCGCTTGCAGATGTTAGAGGAAAAAGGGGGGAGCCAAAAAGACAAGCAAAGACAAGCAACGAAGCCAAAGAGGAATAATTGTGAACCTGGCCGCCATTTCATCTACGTAGAAGAGGATACACGGTCCTCTGCTGTTGAGTAGAAACTGCAGTAGAAAACTCTGTATATGCTACAACCTGCACAGGAGCAGCCATAAATATGCCTAATTCCCGCAAGCAGTGCTGAACGTCGCACTTGAGCAGGATCTTGTCTTTGCTTTCTGCTATCAGTGTCGCCATGGCTAGTGTGCTTGATCCGCCTAGGTGGAATGAGTGCGCACGTTGAGGAAAAGAGGTTGATGAATTAAGAAATCTTTCCGCAATTGTTGATAGGTCGTTGAGTGATCTCAGTTTTTAGGAAGATCGTTTGTTCTTGATACAATTTTCAACACCAAAAATGTCATGCGAAGATGGAGCCTCTTTTATAGCAGTAGGGGTCTATCTGTGAGGCCGATCAGTGTTGCACCCCCGTGATTTTCAACACCAAAAACAAGGTACTTGCAGTTATAGAAGTAGTAGTCGTAGTAGTAGTGTACCCATTCTACGGGTACTTACCTTCTCCGCGACCGCGATTCGCAACCTTTCCGCCTTTCCGCGTTGTACGACGCTTCGGATCGCTCACGGTACTTCTTGGTTGCCCGTTGCTTCCCGCAGCGGATACAAGAACCAAGTTCGTCGCAGCAGGAGAGAGCTTGTTGCTCGTCATGCTTGAAGGATTTGGAGGAGAGTGATTGGGAGACGCTCCACCGTTTGACGCTCCACCGTTTCCGCCAGCAAATACAGCTCTAAGGTACGCGTTCGGCTTCGCTGGGCCCTCGGCTGGGGCAGTAGTCACGGCAGGACCCGATGGAATGTATCTCTGGCCGTGAATACTCACTTCGAGTTTCTGGAGAGTGCGACTAGATCCTTGCGATTTGCTCCCATCATTGGAGTCAGCGTTTTTTCACTATCCCTGGTTCTTGAGTGATTATTATAACCTTAGTTTCGAGCCCCTTAGTTATTTGGGATACATAGTACTAAAAAATGAAGACCTTAACTACATCAGCATCCGGAGTACACACACATACATTTTCAAACAAGACGCTTGCTGCAGTTCCTTCAAAAGTGTCCTCTGCCTGTTCTGGTCGGGCGAAACTAGGACCACTATTTTTCCTCAGGGGCTCCGGGAATAAATGCAGCGGCGATTCATCTGTCACCATGGTCTCTCCTCCTGATGGGTCCGTCATAGTTAGAGTGAATCAATCAAGTCAGACGTGACCACTTGCATCTTCCGTAGTAGCATCCTTTTACTTGGCCTCTTTATCTTCTAGTGAAAAACAAGGAACAACCCAAGAATGTACGATGCTCCGGATCCTTCAAAAATGGTAGCCTTAACATAGACTTCGAAACTGGACTGAGGCCTCCCGTAATGGATTGTGTCTTACGCCGACTTCTCTTGATACTGCCCAGAGGAAGGGAACTCGGTAAAGTGTTAGAAAGGAAACGAGGAGAGAACTTGTTGTCGGCTTGATTCGATATCATTCAGATTCACATCATTAATACCTTCTCAAATATCATAGTGCTTCAGGCTAAGTAGGTCTCTATCCAATACAGCGACAACAGTATTCACGTCTTCTAGTATTAATCTTAGTGTTTCATCATCATCCGGCATTATGTGACAATGCAATACAATACAATTAATCTCGCCCCTTCAGGGGTTTTGTTTTCCTTCGTAAGAACATCCGCGGCGGCGGCGGTGAGAGAGATAGTTCTTTAGTTTTTCTTTTTCTATCTTGTGCACAAACCTACAAACCCGCTGGGTGATGACAACAAAGTTTGAATCCATCGAACTTGTTGATTTGATGTAAAGTTGAGTTCCAATTCAGGTGAGATTGACATGTGTGTAACGTTCATATCGGTGCATCAAGTGCGCACGCCCTTTTTCATGAGGGCCCTCCCGTGCCTTTTCTCACGACGGTTTGGGCTATGCCTTGGCAGAGGCGTATTCCCCTTTTCACGCGTGCCTTTTCTCTTTGTTGTCATCTTGTTATGCCGCTTTCGGTCGCGGACGACCTGAGGTTTCTTGTGCACGGCGGCGTTTTCGTCGTCGGTTGGGGTAAGGCTGAGTCCTTGCCAGTATTTGATCTCTTGCTCGAAGAAGTTCCGCAGCCCACCATGCTCGATGGTGCTGAGGTAGTCCTTGCCCCAAATGCGTTCGCACTTCTCGTGCGGACCGATGATTACCTCGGGCAACGGATGCGTTGCTGATGTTAACAGATTCAAGATATCCGGCGGGACGTCGCGGACGTCCTCGGCCTGCCGGCCCCATAGTGCTGTGGCGTGGTGGATGAGGTCCATCCTCGTAAGCGGGTCGGCCGGGTTACGTGCTGTTTGCACGTAGCGATGCCACATTCTGCAATCCAGATCCACGTTCCTCTTTGCTGCCCAGGTGGCCAAACGGGCCGTGTGCGCGTTCCTAGCGCTAGTTTTGATTAGCGCGTATAGCTCTCCGGTGTTGTCGATGCTACAGATGCAAGTTGCCCCGCGGAGCTGGTGGCGAAAGTGATGTTGGGCCAGGCACACGGCCATGGTTTCGTATTGTTCGATTGTCCAATCCCCCGTAGGGGCCGCTGAAGCGAACGTGTGCGGGCTGCCGTGTGCGTCTAGTAGCAGACCGCCGATCATTGGCTCTCCCTGTAGCCCATCTGTGCTCGCGTCAAGGTAGAGGAAGACGTAATTTGCCGCGGTCCAGGAAAGTGGTTGCGGTGGCAGCTGCGTTGCATGTGCAACCGCCGCTTTGGTTAATCTTGCAAGTGAGGCGCGTTCTTGCTTGTTGCTTTTCAAGAAATCGAAGCTATCGGTTGTCCACGTGTGCATTCCTCTCAGGAATTCTGCGCCGATTCTGGTGGTGTGACAGATGACGAAGTTCAGCATTCCGAGCACTTTTTGAACTTGCTTCTTCTTGATGGACTTGGACTTGATCTGCTGCAGCAGGAGGTTGCCGGCTTTGAGGAGTTTCGCTAGGTTCTTGTAGGAGACGTAGGCGTAGACGGCCGCGTTTGTGCGGTCGTATAGGTACCAGACTCCAAGCACCTTGACGGCGTTGGTAGCTGTGCTGATCTGGTTTCCATCGGCTTTTTCGGCCAGCGCCATGCCGCAGCATGCCGACAATGCATCGTATGTTTGGCGCATGAGTTCTGCGGTCTCGCTGTTCGGACCGAGCAGGAAGGCGTCATCGATGTAAATTAGTGCAGGCATCGTGGTTTTGTCCAAGATGGTCATGAATGCTTCCGAGATTCTGCAGAAATTTGGCACCGACAATGTGTTGCCCATGTTGAGCACTGCGGCGTGGTAGTACTGCCAGTCGCCTCTACTAGGTGCGTAGAAAGCGATGCTGTTATGCTCGGGCCGCGCCACTCCAAACAGGTAGTAGGCCTTTGACCAGTCGCGCACGACTGCTTCCGGCAGCGTTGCTGTTGTTGATGCCGGTGGGGTCTCCTGGTTGAGACTTCTGATTTGCTCAGCCAGTTGCTCTGGGGTTGCGTCTGCTGCTGGGTGCTCTGAGTTGCGATGCAGCTCAGCTTGTCTCCACGCTTCGTTTGCCGTGTGGCTGGACGGCAGTCGCGTTGACGTGGCTTCTAGCCCCAGCGGGGCGAGGTATGCCGCGTACATTTCCTGTATCATGCGAGTGCCATGTAGCCGGACTTTCTCCGGCAATGTTGAGTACTCGTTTTGAGGCCGTGCATCGATGATTTGCCGGATTTTTAGTTCTTCCACCTTTGGGAACGCGTAGGATGGATTAGTGACGAGTTGCTGCTGCGTGGTGCGAATGTAGCTGCCTGCATCAGCCATTTTTTCCGCGTCCTCGAACATGGACTCCAGCACTGCGTCATCGAAACGCGGTGCGGCGCGCTTAACGATGGAGACGTTGTCGAAGAATTCTTGGAGCTGCTTGTCCGTGATTGGAGTTACGTTGGGGTCCGTTTCCCACACGTTTGTTTGGGTCGCGTTGCCCACCGCGGGGAAGCCTGTGACGATTTCCGCGCACAGGTTTGTGTCCTTGTGACCCGCCCACTTCAGGAGCTTCTCAAGTGCGATGACGTTCCGACAGCACGTCGCTCCCACACCTAGCACGGGCCATAGGTGCGCTGGCGCGTGTGTGCGCAAGAATTTGTCGTTCTTCGCTTGCGTTTTTCGTTGTAGATGCTCAAACTTCTTCTTCATCTTCCGTACATTCTTTGCCCATGCGCTTGGGTCGGATTTGGCGTTGTAGATGTTGGCTGCGACCGCGGGTCGCAACGTTGTTGTCGAGGCCAACCTGGCCACTTGGCGAAGTGTTGTGATAGTGTCGAAAATCTCAGCTCGATGAAGTCGCAATTTCTCCTGGTGCAACTCCTCCTCCACGCGGTGGAGGGTTTCCCGAGCGGAGGCATTGGATTGGGGTGGCAATGGGGCTCGGAAAACACCGCGATGGCACTGAGAACGAGCTTACTCATCTTGACCTATACTACACACCAATCTAGTAACACCGAAATCTAGTTACCCGAGTTTCTAGTAGAGGATAAGTTCACTCACCACCATCACGTCACCCCTAGAAGGGGCGAGGTACCCCTTCAGGGGTTTTGTTTTCCTTCGTAAGAACATCCGCGGCGGCGGCGGTGAGAGAGATAGTTCTTTAGTTTTTCTTTTTCTATCTTGTGCACAAACCTACAAACCCGCTGGGTGATGACAACAAAGTTTGAATCCATCGAACTTGTTGATTTGATGTAAAGTTGAGTTCCAATTCAGGTGAGATTGACATGTGTGTAACGTTCATATCGGTGCATCAAGTGCGCACGCCCTTTTTCATGAGGGCCCTCCCGTGCCTTTTCTCGCGACGGTTTGGGCTATGCCTTTTCTCCGACCGTTTTCGACGTCCTTCTGCTATGGTCCGCATGGTAAGGACGCCCGTCGGGCGCTCTAGCCGTCCGCGACGGCTTGACGAAGGAAGGCGCGGAGGGTAACGTTCTTGCTTTTGCGTTGCTCGAAGGTGCGCTTGGTCTCCTGCATTGCGTCCCAGTGTCGTTCTGGGGTTTGCCAGTGGCCCATGAGGTAGTTGTATTTTGCTGGAACTCCCAGCATGCTCCAGTCTGCTACTGGGCCTCTGCTCTTTTTTGGCAAGACCGTTTCTGACGGCTTCGCGCTACTGGCCCCCGCTTTTGGTTGCAATATTTTCGCCGGCTTCCTGACTTTGGTGGCCGGTGTTGACTTTCCGCTTGCTTCACCTTTTGGGAAGGCTCGCCCGGCGACATGCACGCGCACGTAGCCCTTCTTACCCATCGCGAGGTTGTACGCTTTTGATGTGTAGAAGGTGGCGCCCATGTTGCTGGCTGCCACCGGTGGTGCGCTGGATGACGACGCGGTCGTGGCACCCTCGTGGAAACCAGGCGCGGAGGCCGACTGGCTCTGTAGAGTCTGCTTTTCAAGTTCCTTGATTTGCTCGTTTGCCTGGTAGTCGTCGTCGTCTTCTTCATCCCGGGCCATGCGCGCCGCGATGGTAGCCTTGGTCATCTCCGCCTTATCGTAGAATTCCATTGCTTGGGTTGTGAGGACGGTGCTGTCGGTGATACGCGGCCATACGCTTCGTACACGTGGCAGTCTGTGGCGGAGTGCGGCGAAGTCCTTGTAGTCGCACGCGTAGTTGCGTAGCTGGTGCGGTCCGTCCCAACCGCGTTGCTGGAGGAAGACTGGTAGGTCTGCGTGCGTGCCGTCTTGGATGCGTTTGCGCGCCGCAAAAGCCAAAGCCCGTCGGGCTGAATGTTCCGTCCATCCGCGTTTCTCAATGTGGGTTTTGATGTTTTTGTAGTCTAGTGGGAATCTAAATGGAAGTAGCTTGCCGCTCGCTCCGTGTAATAGACATTGCTCTCGTGGATGGTCTAGGTCAGGTTCGCAATTACAGCCTACTTCAATGACTCTGCCCTCAGCTGCTTTAACTTTGTCTTTCCGTACGTGTACAAAAGCTGTTTGTTCGTTAAACTTGTTTACGCCAATCCAAATGCCGTCCTCTCTCAGTTCAGAAAAAGAACCTCCTCTCAGCCCCAACTGTAGATAAAGTAATAACCATGCTCGCGTTTGGAGCTCCACTGCATATAGGTCTTCACGAACAAGGGCGGGGGGTGCTTTGACCGTCTTGTCGCGCTCGGGACCCGCGGCCCGTTTTAGGTCCTGTTCGATGTCGTAGGACGCGCGGAGTGCGAGTCCACTATTGTCGTCCTCCATGATCTTGTTGCGCTTTCCGTCTTTGAGCGGCGGGTTGGCGCAGAACATCAAGACTCTCTTGAATTCGTCTACCGTCTGCTTATAGCCGCAGTGGGCTCGGAAGAGGGAGTAGTTGTGCAGGTGGCGCAGCGTAATTGGTTGCGACACCGGGTGCGGCGGCACATGGTGGCGCGCTAACCAAGACCGAAACCGGTCGTAGTCGTAGAGTTTTTGGTTGAGCGTCGACCGTTCGGTTGCCGCCAGCTGAAGGTCGAGCTGGAACACGTCGAAATACTTTTCTTCAATCTTGGTAAGACCTCCTCGTTGAAGCCGGAGGAGTTTGTCGGCCTCCTTATCCGATATCCGTGGAGGTTGTGTCTGCCTTGCGGCTAGACTGTACCTGTCCGTAGTCGCGTTCTGTGCCGCCGCGGGCGACACATACTTGCCATGAGAGAAGACCGCGTTGGGCATTTTGAGATCTCTCACACGCTCCTCGACGATCGCTCTATTTTTTATTGGTTGAGGTGAAGATGAGGGTACTTGGTGCATGTACCGGCGGCCGCGCCTGCACCTTACCTAAATTTAGGTTGACTGTTCAACGGTGATTGCTTCATATAAGGCCACTTAGCTCACTTATTGTAGTCTCACCCGCGGCACTTATGGTCTCATAGCTCTTGCTGCGCTCAGCGTCTCTCGGTGTCGCGCACATGAGCTCGCGGCTCGTTAAGTAGTCTTGATCTCTTGTCTACATGTGCTGTTGACCACTTCTCAAGCTACCTCACTACGGCGCAATGCCTGAAAGTTACAGCGGCAACACTGGAGCTCTCACACCCAATTGGAATTTGAGTACTACGCTGTAGCGATGTTGTTAAAACGATCCACACGCTAGACGGCCTCATCCGCGGACCAGATTACCGATTCGACTTTACGTCAGTTGGTGAACAGAGATTTGCAGCGCCGCTGCTCTGCCCGCGGCAGATTACTCGCGAACGCGTTGCTACGCGCAAGTACCCCCGACGGGGGTTGTTTGTGTTTTTGGGGTTTTCATCTACACACTCGCTCTTCTTGCATAGATATGTTTTCGCAGGAGCTTTCTCCTTTTAGCTCAAGCTGGTGGGAGCTGGTTTTAGCACAAATTGTTGTGATGCACACATGATGCACCGCGCTATTCCTCCTATTAGAGGCAACTCCACGGGTTATAGCGCCCGCCGCCGCTTTTTTGGTCGGAGGTTCGTGCTTTACGCGTTAAGCGCCTTCTTGTAGCTGTCCTCCTCGGTGCGATCCACCGGCAAACAGATAGCCTTCTTCTTTGCGGAGATGACGAAGCGTTGGCCTTTCGCTTTACAGACCTGGCAGGTTATGATCCAGCGCCATGCGCCATCCGCCGCCATATCTTGACTGGCATCCGGGTCCGACGTGTAGACCCAGCGTTGCGGAGTTTTGTGGTAGTATTTGCACCGTCTGTGGCCGCAGTTTCCGGACTGGTAGAAGCGTTTGCAGACTCCCGCCGGCAGCCCAGCGCCCTGGACGATGGAGTCCTCGATGATGAATTGGCGGTCCACCACCCATGGGATTCCGAATTCATCGAACACGAAGCTCATGTGCTTTCCGAAAGCGCGGCCGATGCACGGGTCGGCGTGCTTATCATTTCTGTTGTTCAGCTCCCGGCTGATGGTGTCCGTGGTGCGCTTCTCCGTGTAGGTGGTTCGGTGAATGCGCTTGTCATCGCCAGCTACCGGCGCGTCGAGCCCGCGATTGTAGTTTCCCGCGATTCGTCCGGAACCGTTGTTGTTGAACTCTGGCGCGTAGTAGAGTGGCTGCTCCTCCTCCTGCCACTTTCCGTAGCCGTCGCCGCCGGTGCCTCCGTAGGCGTTGTTGGACTTTTTGTTGTAGCCGTCGCCCGCGTTCCAGCCGCCGCCATACTTCCAGTTTCCCCCGCCGTATGATCCACCGTTGTACGAGCCGCCACTCCAGCCTCCTCCGCTGTAGGAGCCTTTTCCGCCTGGTGCTCCCGATCCAGAGCCGGATCCTGATCCTCCGCCGCCACCGCCGTTCGGGCGATGGTGCTTGTTTCCGGGGCCGTCGCCATCGTCGTTTCCGCGCTTTTTGGCCTGGTAGTGGCGTTTGCGTGCTTCGATGTTAGCTGTGATGATCTGCCATCCGTGCATGAGCAGATACGGAGTTGCGCGTTCGTCGTTGCTAGCCGGTGAGCCCAGAAAGGTTGACGGCTGTTGTGGCGCGTGTAGCAGAAAGACCAAGGCTGGAATGATGTGGTAGACCAGTTCCCCCATTGTGACGGAGCGCAGCTTGTGCTTATGTGCGTCGGTTAGCCGTTCTGCCTCATGCAAAGTGTCAGTCTCGCCGAGCGCGAGCAGCATGCGGCACATGACTTGCATGCTGTCCGGCTTATGGTCGTCTTTGACGAAGGAGGTGTCGACGATGGCTTCTCCCAGCTTGCGAATCTCACCGTTTCGGCACTTCGCGATGAGTACGAGTAGCGGCTCCATGTTGTATTCACGGTTGTTTGTGGCGGTGACGTAGGTGGGCAGGCATTCCGTGTACTCCTTGATGATGTCCGTGAGGCACGCGCGTACGCGTCCTTGCGTGATGTTGTCTTCCGCCTTGACTCCGTCGTCCATCCAACCCACGTTTTTTGCTGTGGTGGCCGCCTTTTTGGACCAGTTGTTTGTCGGTTCCCAGGTCGCGGCATGTTCTACCAGTTGCTGTTCGGAGGAGATTCCGTTGATCATGGCGAGGACGATGGCCTGTCTCATGACGCCTGCATTAACTCCGCTCTCGGCGATCAACTTGTACGCAAATGTGTCCGGCATGATGAACATGCTGCAGGACACCGCACGAAACTTGTCCGCATCGAGGTATGCATTGTGGCCCAGGCAGATGGAGCGCACGTTTGCGCGCATGGTGGCCTCGTCCGTGAACAGCGCAGTGCTGTGCTTGTTGCGCCAAGCCACCGCGTGTTGCGGGTCGTGCATGTCGACCCAGTTCATGGCGCGGCCCTGCACCCATTGATGTGCATTTCCAAGCACGTTTCCGGGGTCGTACGGTGATGTTTCCGTGTTGACCTGCGCCAAGCCTACTCCGAGGAGTCCTGGCGGTGGCACGACCGGGTTTTGCGGAACCAATGCAATCGCCGCTGCGATTGCCTGCTGCACCTGCTGTTGATTTTGCTGCTGCATGAACAACAACTGTTGGCTCATTTGCTGCTGCATGTTCTGCATCTGATATTGGATGGCCGCTTGGATTTGGCCATGACCTTGTGGTTGCGCCGCCGGCGGCGGTGGTGCCGGTGCCATCGGGTGATGCTGGTCAAAAACTGCCGGCTGTGGTGCCGGATTCTGGTTTGCCGGACCTTCCACCGCTTGTGCGACTTGGTTGTTGCTTCCGTCTGCGTAGATGACGAAGTTATAGCAGCCGATCGTGTAGTCTGCCGGTGGCTGCCCGTTGACGCCGATCTGTTGGACGCGCGCCAAGATGCGTTGCATGATGGCCGGCTTCGTCCCGCCCGTCGGGAGGCCCCACGCCTGGCAGACTGCAATGAGCCGTTGGCGCGTGTTGACCGTTGCGAAGTCCATGTTTGGATTCTGGTTTCCTCCTTGATTCGCGATCAAGGCGTTTCCGAGGATCGCCACAACTGTGACGCGATCCGCCGCCGCTGCGTCGATCGCATGACCGTCTTCATTGGCCGCAACAAGCGCGGCTTGTTTGACGGCGTCGGCCGCGTACCATGGCGCGATGATGTTGACCAACTGCGGGTCTCGTAGGATTGCGATCCAGATGCTCAGCTGGTTTTTTACTGCATCGTTACAGTTTTCCAACGCCGTGGCGCACGGCTTGATGTGGTCGGGCAACTCATTCAGGTTCCAGCGGACGTTGAGTTGCGCCATTTTTTGTTTTACTCGAGGTTATCGACGTTTTCTAACAACGGAGAGGTTATCTACTCGTTATATTTACGGTGTTCGGCGCGTAGTTCAGTATTTTTTAATACAAAAAGTCTTATCACAGCCTTTTTCTTTATATTTACACTTTCGTGTTCCCCGGAGAGAATTTTCCTGCAGCTATTGTTTTTTGAGAGGCGAGGTGATGAGGTTCCTTTTAGCGCTGCGGCGTAATGTTGGATCCTTCCTTTTAAGATGATTTTCAATTTTTTATGCATCGCTTTGGCGAGCCTTTGATCCTCAACACGCGGCGTTGTGGTGGGCTCACCAACCTCACCGGGCACGCTGGTGCCACGCCTTTCGGCAGATCTTAGTTGCTCTCCCTCGATTTCTGGACGGCTGCGTCCTAGGGAGAGCTCTTGCTGCCAACGCGGTCCCGGTTCGGGACCTCGATGTCACCTGAGTTCCCTACGGGACTTCGTGGTGGTGAGACATCGTGTTGGCCCCTGCCGCGGCGTACCCGCAGGGTCTCGCTAATCTCCCAGTGCCAGGCGTTTTCAGCGGAAAACACCGTGATGGCACTGAGAGCGAGCTTATTCATCTTGACCTATACTACACACCAATCTAGTAACGCCGAAATCTAGTTACCCGAGTTTCTAGTAGAGGATAAGTTCATTCACCACCATCACGTCACCCCTAGAAGGGGCGAGGTACACAAAGTTCAGTGCAGACTGCCTTAAGGGCGTCATAGATGGTCGTGCCATAAGAATAAATAGATCATCGATGTCTTCTCCACGTTCATCGATGTCTTCTCCGCGTCTAGAAGAGGACCAGGAGGATGCTCTTCCTGTTATCGTTGTAACACTTCCTCCTGCATTAACTGTAGTCTCCTGATCATCCTGACCTAGTGGTCGCACATCTACCTTTGTGGAGGTGTTTTCATCGTATCGCGTCTTTGCGTTTTCATCGTATCGCGTCTTCTCCCTCTCGTCATTGCCAGAAGATTTCCTTCTCGAAGCCGAGGACCGTCTACTCCCCTCGTCAAAGAGTCGCTTCTTATCTTCAGCAGTCGGTGTATCGAGAAGCAGTAAGCAGGAATCGGTACGGGCAAACTGTCGAGTGCTTTTAGCACTCGACGCTGGTAGTTGTTAGAAGTCCCTGAAGTTTCGTTGGAGTTTCGTTTTTTTTCTGTGCACTACTACTGCAGATTGTTGTCCTAACGTAGATTGTACCAGAGTATTGTCTTGCCACTTGGACTTAGCTCAACAGAAGTATTCAACAGAAGTATTCAACAGAAGTACTCAAGTACTCGAAAAACTGAAATAACCGAGTTGCAGGAAAAATAAAACTAAGAACGGTTCCACGAGGGGAAAAAGATGGGATTTCTAGTGGGGGTTCGAGTCTGAGAAAGGAGGCTTAAAGAACTACAGAAGCCGTTGGTAAGATTGTCAGATAGAGATCGCATTCAAGATCGGCGCAGATAGATCACTTTTAAGTCCTCAAATGAAAGCAAGCGCAACTTGTTGACAAGCATATCCGTCACAAGTCCGCACATATTCTCGGAACAGACTCTCCGAAACCTTCACGGTCGGCGTCCGCGGCGCTTTTTCGTGCAGTGTTCGCACACTTATTGGTCGCACGAAAATCGTGCGCCGCTAGTACCGTGCTACTGCAAAAGACTAAGTGCTTAAGTCTAAAGTTCGGCAATGTATTTTCTCACAGCTCGATGCCTTGAGTTCATTGCTACACACATATGCAAGGCAAAATTCATACTCAAAGGCTTCTGCTATGCTTGCCTTCGTCTGGTGCGCTGTCTCAGTGCCTTTAGATTCTTGCGACACCTCACTACTAGGCCAAGCCCCTGCTTCATCTTGGGTTGAAGTGGTCCATCGATGTTTCTTTTCCCAACCACGACTTTCTCTTTCTCAAGTGAGTAAGTAAATATGTAGTGCACTCCTTCCTATGCTAAACCCTACCCCGTGCTACTCGACGGCCGAGCCGCTGCCTGTCTTCGTACTTCTGACATGAAAGCAAAACTTTACTGAGTGCGTGTAGTGATTGATTGACGGCCAACACTGGGGCAACAAACTGACTCATGTAAATCGACTAAATAGCTATGTGTCTCACGCCTGCTTTAGTTTATTGCCCGGCCCTATTTCCCTCAAGATACTTAGAAGTAAGTAGTACTTTCTTAGATGGAACCTAGTGGAGTGAAAACAATATCCGCGCCTCTTCTATGTTACTGCAAAATCCTCACCCCGAAGGGCCTAAAGTTGTGACTGCTACTGCTTGCGTTGTAACTCTGACTACTATCCCTCACGTTGAAGTTGGCTGGTTACATAGTCACCACGAACTGGAATGAAGTGAGAAGAAGAGCTTTACTATCGAAGCTACTGCCTGACATAAATCGGAATAAGTGCTTCGAAATACTAAGTATATTACCTATGATTGAAATTGAATTTGAAACAACAGCAGAAATACTTCGGAACCAAACTACTACTCACTTTACATCTCTCTACACAGACAGATACTGTCTACTGCTGTACAAAAACGCGCCCAGGTGGACGCCTAGAAGCCACGACTTTATTGATTCTGATCGTGGTCCTAATTAGTTAATACCTAAGTGGAGCGAAAGAAACTATAGTTCATTTATTACACGGCCGCCCCCGCCAATTTTGTGTGACAGAATCGGGTCGAGGAATGCACTTGGCACAGCCATATCTTCAATCATTTGTATCTTCATGGATCTAATGTGGCTAACAGACTGACTCGTTATATTTTCCATCATAGTTCGAAAATCTTGAAACTCCTCCTGATGCTTCTTACTGATCCAAATAGACCAGTACACACCGACTATACCGCAACGAGTCTGTGTAAAAGTAAGTAAATCAGAAGTAACCTGTTAGTAGTGCCTAGATTGATGAGAGACTGATAACTTCCCAGACAAGAACCTCAGCTCAGAGGGATCCACTGTACTTCTTGCTCTTGACGCCTTCGTTGTCGGTTCCGCTGCTGCTCGAAGATGCGCCTCCACCTGGAGCGGCTTTCTCGAACAGGTCATCAACCTCATTCAGCAGGTCAAAGACTTCTTCTTCGCCGGGGGATCCAGCACCCACACGGCGGCGCTTAGCCACGTTCGACTCATGCGATGCAGCGTTTTGTTAGACTAGGGGCAAGGGCGTCTGGGGAACTCGCCCCTTTGAAAGGGAGATGATGGAGCTCAATCCAATAAAAGCCGCGACCTACTTGCTTAGCCTAAGCTGCAGTATCTGCGTGGACAGATCTGCGTCTGCTCTGACTGTCTACTTGACACCAACATGAATCCAAGCCATAATTCTTGCACCCCGACAAGTTCACGCCTGGGGTGTTGCGGCGGACGTCGTAGCTCAAAAAATCCCCCATGATTCTCACGTTGAAAGATTTGCCCTCCTGCTTCGTGTAGTTAATGTATTCCGAACATTAGAAAGAGGATGAGAAAGACAGAAGAGAAAGAAGATCTAAGTGCTAAAGAGTAGAAGCGTAGGTAGCACTAGCCGTTACTAGTGCTGTTCTATGTCAAAGAAGAATCTACCAGCCCAGTTCTGCATCTGTTGTCCTTCAGTTTCAGCTTGAAAGTGAGTAAGCAAGTCCTTAAGAGTAAGCCATAATTATTCCAGCGAAAGATGTCACTCACACCGTCCAAAGGGACGGGGGTGCTCTTAGCCCACCACCACAACTGTTTCACGCTGTGTTTTTTCGCCTCCATATGCGCAGGCGTTAAGGCGCAACCTGGTGTGTTAAAAGAGAAGATGAAGACGCAAGGCAATACGTAGAGTCACACAAGTGGAGAAGAAGTCGCAATAGGTGGAGAAGAAGCCACGACAACGCGAAGAAGAAGGCGCAATAGGTGGAGAATGCCTGACGTTGATCACAAATATCACTTCATAAGCAGCAACAAAAGTAGATACCGATATAATCCATTCTCATCAGCAGGCAATATGTGCACAACAGCTCGTCGAAGCTCCAATCCACCACCACGGGAACCTGCTGCGGCTTTGCGCTTCCTTTCTTATTCTTAGGCTGTTCCATGAGGTGCTGCTTCAAAGATTTTGGGAAACTCCAGTGGCGGTGCTTGGCGAACCAGCACTGGTACGAAATAGGATCAGAAGGATCTTCCGGCCCGATGCTCGAAACGCCACTGCTGCGAAGCCGCATCACGTCTTCCACCTTGCCAGATTCCGGCATTCCCATCTCTTCAACCTGTTCAGAGGGGGAGAGAAGACGTCAGTCCATGATTGACGAGTAAGTAGGTTGACAATGATGAATTCAATACGGTAGAGCACTACGATGCTGAGAGATGAGGAATAGATCTAGCAAAAAGTGAGAGCAAATCCAAAGTCCATAGAAGATGCGACTTCCTTGAGCATCTAAGCCCGAAGATATGAAATAGTAGTACGCTCTGCAAATCCAAAGAACTTCGCTGGAGCAGTTTCAATCGCAAATCCGCCGCCTCAATGCGAAACGTTGCAGGAACAGCATCCACGTTCGTAAAGTACTGCTCAAACAGCTCCGCCATAGGACTTGTTTTGATGACTCCTGCCTTGTATGAGTCGTCACTTGTGATCATCATCCCATGACGCCCTCCGTCACCCATGCCACGAATCGTGTCCATGGCGTTCTTGATTTCATTCGACTTCGCCTCGCCGCATAATCCGATAAAATAACGCGGCGCAGCAGTGGTCTTCTTCATGACGTTGAGGCCGTCAACGAAATGCTGGGCCGCCTTGGCTGTGACCTTGGGCTGCTTTGGCTCAACGGTGTCACGCTCCGTCAAAGCCGAGATCTTAGGGATGTCGCAATAGAAAAACGCTGCACGGCCACGGGTCAGCTTCTTCACTTCTGTAGAGAGATGGAGATGCGAAAGAAATGAAGGTGAAGAAGGTGAATCAATGGGAGGAGGACGCGAAGGACCGACACTCAGCACTGGACTCCAAAGTCTTCTTGATCGCAACCTTCAAGGCGTTTCATTCCTAGCACAAGTCCGCCCGTTCTCCATAGTCAGTAGTTGAAATCTTAGTAGTACCTTCCTCCAAGTCTTGCATCAGAACGATCGACGCAACTGGCTTAGCCTCCCGCGCTTTGCTCTTAGCATAGTACTCGCCCGGGGGCCAGGGAAACGACATCGCCCAGTCATATGGCTTGAGAACAGCATCCTGGAGACAGATTTGCGGTAGACATACTTAGTTAGAGATAGAACCCAGATACATACATAACTTCTTAGCTGTTAACCCAGAACACAAAAAAATCACTTCGAGGGAGTAGTATTGGTAAAAGAGAAGACGACCAGAACACGCCGCAAATAAACAGAAACATACGAAATCACAAAATTCAAAAATGGGAGGTCTCTAGTACTTCGCCGGGCAAATCCCCATCAGCGTCGTCGTCTTCCAGGGAGCGCTTCTTCGAGGCCTCAGGAACCTCAGGCACCGTCAAAGTTGGCGCGTCGAAGATGAGCTTGACAGTGGTCGCATCAAACACCCGCCGCAGCGCCATATTCACGGCTGTCGCGTCCACAACGTCACGCTCCTGCAGCACCTGCGTGTGATCAGAGTAACGTAAGCAAGTACTTAAAAACCACTCCAAGAAAGTTTGTTTTTGTAAAGATAAACTATAAGAACGAAAGTGCTTAGAAGTAGTGCAACTCTGCCAGTTTTGTGACTAAGTAAGTAAGTGCTACTACTTCCTAGTCACTCGATGCTAAGCAGTACCGAGACGAAATTCTGTCGCCGGACCTCGTACATCTTCTCAACGGACTGCCGATAGACCAGGTACGTTGTTAGCGATTCCCGAACGACTCATCTCCTTCTTACATTGACCGCCCGACTCAACGCCCAATCTCTCTACTTACTTCTTGCTACTTACTTATCTTACATAGGAAGCCAAGATAAGCGGGCCAATCAAGTCCGAGATGAGTGCGAGCTCCAGCCATTCTTAATTTTCGGTACGGTTCCGGAGTTAAATGGGCGAGGCGCTCATGGTCGGCGTCGTCGCCTTCCGAAATCAAAACCAGATGAGAACGATCAAAGCAATCCGTGCAACAAGTGTCCAGCTTCGCGATCATCATCACTTGCACTGTAGTGTTAGCCATATGGAATGAGAAAGGATTTGTCTGAGGAGAAGAACGAGGCCACTCCTCGTTTTGATCTCGAAAAAATCTAAATTTTCTAAAACAATGAAACAAGATCTAGGGCTGCCTGTTGTGATTAGTCTAAAAGATCTAAAGAAGTACTCTAAAACAGTAAAACAGGAGCTAGCAGTAGCACGCCTTGTTTTGATTCATCTAAGTAAAACTTCCTCAAGCAATAAATCAGAAACACGAGCGTTTTGTTTGTCTACTTCTAAAAAGTATGCAGGTGTCTCAGATCAATCAGACAAGGGAAGGCTATGCTATAACTATATAGGATAAGTAAGTAAATACAGCGGATGATCTTGAGCTCATGCTTGAGCATCGCCCCAGTCCAGCCAAAATCGGTTCTGGGCCGGTTGTTCGCCGCTTGGCGAGCATAATGCGCTCGCGCAGCTTTTTCTTGAATCTCCTCAAAATTGTCAAAAAACCGAATCAAGACTCGCTTATCTTCACCAGCCACCAGGTCGGCCAGAGTGGTCACCGTATCCAGGGGGCAGTCAGTGCTTGCATTAGAGGAAAGACGAGCTCCTTATATTCTTTGGCCTACTTAGACAAGACACATAGGTAAGCAAGACACATAGGTAAGCAAGTGAGTTGCTCTCATTGAAGCTGAACCCAAGAAGAAACTGGGGCCATAATGATCGGGTACAAGTCGCACACCCTCGAGAACGACTCATACAACGGCAACAAGTCCCCGCTCGTCTTCACGTCGAAGAGGTTGTCGCACAACCTGGAAGGAGGAGAGATTGACAATTTCGATACAGGGTGGATGCTTGGGGGTTAACTGATAGAAGTAAGACTACTGATATGGAGAGGAAAGACAACCGGTCTTATTACCACACACCAGCCAGCGAGTACGCCGCGTAAAAGATATGCACAAGTCTCACAGCGCTACGAGTTGACTCTTTCCTTACTTATATAAGAAAGAAAGTAAGTACTGTCCCCATTTATGCGCGTTCGACTCGGTGATCTTGCGCCCGGGAAGCGCGAACTTGAAATTGTTTTTGACATGTCGGCCAACCTCGCGGTAACTCACTTGGCCGTTCGCCGATTTTGCGGCCAGCTTCTTTCTCTCCTCCATGAACAGCCGCGCGATGTTTTTCACTGTGAGTGTGGGGCGAGTAAGTATTTCCTTAAGGATGAGGATGGGGCGGTTGGTTGAGCTTGCGCTTGAAGTGGAGTATCAAGGTTCTTACTTGGTCAATTCAAGATGAAAGTGGGCAGCTGATGCTGATCGATCATATAGAACAACAAGGAGAACGCATAACAAAGCAGGAAAAAAGGGCGCATGCTTACCAGGTGGAATGAACACGTTGTAATTGCCCACCGCGTCAGTAGCCGCAAGACGTTGACTCCAGTCACCTTTGACCGACTTTTTCGGCACCCAAATCGCCACAATCTTGAGCCCGTCTTCGACCTGATAGAGCGGGAGAGTTGGTCGTAACCAATATCAAAAGGAGACGATGATGATGGAGATAGAAAAAATGCGGCCCGAGTATAGGTAGAGCAAAGACGAGCGCCTTGCTTACTGCACCGCGATAGAGTCAAGAAGTAAGAACTTACTTAACAAGGGGACTCAGAGTCAGACTCAGTAGTACCGCGTTGGCCAGATATGCCCAAACGCCTGTCGTATTTGTGAAGGAGTCCGCCTCTGTGTCGTAGCGCATCTGCGCAACCAGCTCAGCCAAGTTGTTTGCGTCGCGAAGGTGCTTCACCTTGCGCCTAGTGGGGCGAGATCCTACATCATCCAGCTCGTGGCCTTGGTTAGAGATGGAGCCCACGCGTTTCTTGTGGATGCACGTGTAGATGTAAGCACAGCACTCGAGTGAGAATCAGAGAGACTGGCGCTGGACTAAGTGAAAGTGGAAGAGTGCTTACTATAATGCGCCACCTTTGGGAGTCTAGTAGTGAGCCCGCCTGATCAGTCTACTTTCTTAGATCGAAGCCTTAAACGTGGGGATGAAACGCCGCGTGTTGTAGAGGATGTTGTGCCGCTTGTCGTCATCCTTTGGGATCACGGTTCCCTCCGCCATCTGCAACAGCTGCGCCTCGACCTGGTCACAAATGAGCTCCAGGTGACGCCACTTGTTCGCAGGCGTTTCTTTTTCCTCATCGTACGGACCCGGCGACGGCGATCCCAGCATGGCTATCATGAAAGAGGATACTAAGAAAGGCTATGAAGAGCTGACGCTGAGCCAGTGGGTGTTGAGAAACTTAAGGAAACAAGTGCTGCTACTTAGAAGTTAGTGGCAGTGCCTACTGCTGAAGGAACAAATAAAGACATGTGCCACCGATTAAAAGCTTACGAATGCTCGCCATAACTCCGTCATAGTCGGCATCCCACTCCAGATTATCCATGTCGCGAGCCTGACCCGGCGGGGTCGACGGGGCCTCCATCTCCCCATCCAAGTCCATGGGGTCCGGATCGGCTGCAGATGCACCTCCACTGCTTGCCTCACCACCTCCACCAAGGCCGCGCTCAGGCATGGAAACAACACCGCTGCCGGTCATAGAGATTAGAGCTGATAGCTACTTACTTAAATAAAACAACGCCTACCATGCCAGAACACATATCTTAGAAGTTCACGCTGAGATGCGAGAGATACCCTGATCAGTGACAACTTGTTACCCACGACGAGAAGACCTGCACTTAAGTATTCAATTTCAACACCATAAGAAAAGGTATTCGCGCATTTTGTTCGTATTGCTGCTTCTCGCGTCCTTCTACTGTGAAGACGGTCTCCGCTCGGTGGAGTGAGTAGTCGAAAAGAGGGCGCGGCAGTCGAGAAGAGGCTGAAGTCTCACACCACTGGAGAATCCTGGCCGTCGGCGAGCGAGCGGTGGTTTTTGTTGATCTTTGAAAGCAGAGAACTGGTCCTTATTTCACTTCTAAAAAGTAGAGGCGTAGTTGAAGTTGTTGCTGTTGTTGTCGTAGCTAGTTGTTTGATTGCGTTTCTAATGTTTTCTAAGTGCAAGCACTTATAAGTAAGTACTTACCTAGTTGAAGAAAGACGAGTACTGTCGAAGAATAACAAAACGTTACTTATCGAGGAAAGAGACTTGAGGAAACTTGTCGGAGATCTTGCAACAAGGCAAAGACCCTCACTTTCGCTAAGCTGCAGTTGAGGAGGAGGCTCCATAGGAGTGGGAGATGGAGAGGCACTTCTTGATTGATCCACCTTTCTTAAGTACTTAGAAGCTGGGGCTCTATGCTTATCAAATACCTACTTACTTACTTATCCACTTCCATACACATCAGGAGCATGCTGTCGTGTAGATACGTAGCGATAAATAAGCACACTTTGCATGGTGCTGCTACCGTCACACATTCATACATCACGCACGAAAAAAAAAGATCAAGTAAGCTCAGCCGAACGAGACGAAGCGATAAATCATATTCCATGCACTGAAAAAACAACGACACCGAAAGGCCTTTTTGCGTTTTCCGCTATGTCTCAATCGAGGCAAGCAATGAACTCAAAACCACTCTCGTCAACGCTTCAAAACCAAAAAAGCAAACACACTCTACTACAAGCTCCCACGATATTCAGACAAAGACATGCGGCTCTGTTCTCACACTCATCTGAAAAAAGTCGATCCGCACTCAGTCAGTGGGCTGTTCTCACACACTCTCTACGCCTGTTTTTGCATGGAAAAAACTACTGATCAGCCTCAGAGCAAAAAGGCTGCACTCGAAGGCCAAGCCCTTACGATATAAAGCAAACACTAGCAGCCCGGCACACTTCCTAAACTGCATAAGGTGATGAAAAGGGACATTCAAGATGTGGTCTGTTGAAAAGCAAGATATATCCGGGTATCGACCCCGGGTTTGCGCACCTCATCTCGATACCCGGTGCGTGCCGCCACGCACCGGGTATCGACCTGGCCGTCCGCACCGAATAAGGCTTATTCGGTGCGGACGGCCATGTCGATACCCGGTGCGTGGCGGCACGCACCGGGTATCGAGATGGGGTGCGCAAACCCGGGGTCGATACCCGGATAAATCTTGCTTTTCAAACAATTCACAGAGTGCGTTTTTTGTAAGCAAAAAGTAGCGTTTTTGTAGCTTTTGGCAAACAAAAAGGCCACTTTTTGCAGGTCCTCTAATCCTAAGGGCCGCTGTGCTTTCAGAAGGGCTTCCTTTGGAAACCGGCCAACAGGGTGTCCTACAAAATAAATGCCCACAAAAAATGGCCAGGCATAAAGAATGGCTGGCCATAAAAAATGACCGGTCATAAAGGATGACTGGTCCGTGATAAAAGATTGGCCAGGCATAAAGAATCACGCCTGGTCATAAAAAATGGCCAGGCATAAAGAATGACTGGCCATAAAACATGGCCAGGCATAAAGAATGACTGGCCAGACATAAACATAAAAAAATAATGGCTGGCCGTAAACGTAAAGAATGCCTGTTCATAAAAAATGACCAGGCATAGAGAATGGCTGTCCATAAAAAATGACCAGGCATAAAGGATGGCTGGTCGTAGAAAATGGCCAGGCATAGCGAATGCCTGATCATAAAAAATGGCCAGGCATAAAGAGTCGATGATTAGTCATAAAAAATGACTGGTCATAAAAAATGACCGGCCATAAGCAATGCACTCATGGCGGGCCATAAAAAATGGCCAGGCATAAAGAGTGACTGATCATAAAAAATGGCCATGCATAAAGAATGACTGGCCATAGTCCTGCTGAGAGTCAAGATCGCCGGGGGCCGACTTTTTCCTCCGCACTAAGGAAAAAGCTGACCCCCAATAAGCTCTATCTCCAACAAATGCTGAAGAAAAGAGTCCACGTGGCCCTCCCCTCAAAGTTGGCATCTGTTGAAAATCAGTATTCCCAAGAGCCAACTTTATCGAGAGTGCTCTCGATAAAGATGACCTCCGACAAACTTGATAATGAAACCCGACTGGCCGCCCTCCAAAACGATATCCGCACACTGTAGTTAGCCCGACGAACGTCAGGCGCAGACTGTTCAGCAAGAAAGCATCACTCAACCTACTGACCTTACTAGCAGAAACTCGACCTGCATAAGAATGCACAACATGAAAACATTTAGAACTCGAAAAGCACTCCACAGCAACTACTTCGACGCGCCTACTACTAGAAAAAACTCGAATTATAATGCACTTTCACTTTGATCTTTTACCCCGACACTTTTAGTTTCACTCTTCGACTTAAGTACTTACTTACTTAGTTACTTAGAGAAGCACGCACTTACTTACTTTGCATCTAATGGGCGCCCCAGTCCGAGTTCAGCTAATTTTAGCGAATGCTTGACGTTGATCTTGATAGCAGTTAAGTACTTAATGGGTTGCCTATCTTTCTCGCCACGGTTACTTACTGCCAGCTCAGTGAGAAGCTAGCATGGGCTTGGCGATGGACATGGAGCAGATTCTGTATGAAAAAGTAACGAGCTCAATGGAAGCCAAGCTCTAGAGTAGTTACCTGAGAGCAACCCCTTTGGTAACACAGTTAGGAAATGGGTCTGGAAGTGAGACGAGTTGATGTTTACTGTGAAAGCGTATAGTTCAGCTATAGAGTCCGCGCCATTTGGCACCTAAACAGACAAGTCGCACGAGTGTGATATCACTAGATCACTCCGTATTGGAGGCATGTTAAAGATCCAAATAAGTACTTACTTTAAGTTTAAGTAAGCTGCGCTCGATCTCCTGCCTCTACATCTACAAGTACAACCGAATAAGAACAAGAACAAGATATCTAAGTAAGTAAGTAAGCTCTTACTACTTAGCCGACAGAATCCAGCTCCTGAAACTCCCCTAGACACGACAGTCTTCCTCTGCCATCCTCGAGACTGCCCACCAACTACCCCTACTACTACCTAGACGCCGGGCTTGGAGTGCGTCGCTTTCTTCGCGCCCTCCTCCACTCTTTGTTTTTTTGCCGCAGGTTCGGGCAAATCGCATGGACGCCTACTATTACTCGGCGGAACTGCTACTGCCGAGCCGAATGACGCAACTCCTTTGCCCATCCCTTTTGCGCCCATCAGTATCCGGCTGGAGCTGGAAGCGGATGTGCTTGAGCTCGACGCAGCTGCGCGCGCGGGGACTGCTTGTGGCTTTGCTTGTGACTGTTGGATCTGTCGAGGTCGAGACGCCGAAGAAGCTGCAGACACTGTTGGCTTTGACGAAGAAGCCGCCGCCACGTTACCCACGCTTCCGCCACTCTTGAGGAGCGTCACGGGTGCAGCGGGATTGACCTGCTGGCGTTGAGATTGTGCTACCGAGTGCAGCTGCAGACCTATACTACTTACACTTAGTACTACCGTAGAAAGATAAGTAAGCAGGTACTTAATAAATGAGGACGAACTATGCTACTTACTTATTGCCCAATCATAATCAGACTACTTACGCTTCCTTTTAAGTACTTATAAGTAGATCGCCAAAGAGGGGTGAGAATAGCCTTAGTACCGGCTTACGCCCAGGCGCTTTTGTGGTTTCATGTCTCGCAGCAAGCGGATTTACAGGCATAGCTCTGCCGCCCCGCTGGGCATAATTCGCCTGCCACGACAACAGACTCCGGACGATCTTTTCGATAAAGTGAGCACGTTCCAGTGACCCGACTCCCATAGTCCGCAGTTTCCCGTGGAGGGCATTGCAGACATTTGAACAAAACTGCGAGAAGTCCGCTACTTCTATCGGATGTAAATGACGATCCACCAAGAAGCAGTGGTGGGGGAGATTCGTCCCATCCCCGGTTCGCTTCAGCTGTGCCTTTGCTTTCTCACGTTTTACAACGTCGGCCATGTACTGCGCCACCTGCCTGCCAAGTTTACTGCCAGGCCCCATCTGGAGAAGATGCACGAGCGTGTCTTCAAGATTCTGCACGCTCTTGAAGTTGTTTGACGTGAAGACCAGCGCCTTCTTGTTGTTGTCGTCGTCCCGCTTTGACTTGAATCGATTGTAGTATCCTTCGAACCTTACCTGCTCAGCGCGCTCCTCCATGCGCTTTTGGGCGGCATCTCGCACAGCAGTCGAACTTTTTAACGACTCCATGAGGCGCGCATACGCAGTTCCTTTTCCTCTATGCGACTGCGCTCTCTGCTCACCGTCCCCAGCCTCATTCCCACCCTGGTCTTCAGCGTCTAGAGCAAGACCACCTCCGGCCTCACGCGCATCTGCTGCTGCTACTGCAGTTTTTTCAGCCATTCTTGCCTTACGCAAGATCGCATCAGCGTGCCCATGCTCGCCAAGCTCGCGCAGCCTGGCCACCACCACTCCCAGCTTCTCATGTCGCGTAGTAGGCTCGCTGTTCCTGTTTCCATCTGCAATGCTCTGCTCCAGCCAAATACTTCCAGCCGTTGGACACGAGCTCCTTTCCCCCGCGATCGCGAAGGAGTCGAGAACAGGCTTCACTAATGAAGTTGAAGACACCACGCCCGCAGCGTCATCGAAGTCATCGTCATCACTCCCGCTCTGGAAATCCTCACTGGACGACGAGGAGCTCCCGCTTGAGGAGCTAGAAGACAATCCGCCAGGCTGTCCATCTAAATCTAGCTCAGCGCTCGCCCTTCGCGCCAACTTTGCTTGGCGGCGCTCTAAGGCGCGCTGCTTTCGCGCTTCGACCCATCCATCGTAGTGATTTTCGAGTATGCGGTCGATGTCGCAACCGATGTCACCCTCCGGCTTGTACTTCTCATGGTATTCCGCAATACAAACGCGGATGATGTCATCTCTCGACTTGTCTTGCTGTGCAAGTTCGTCTGCCCGTTGTTCAGCCTCAGCGACAATCTTGCTTCTGATCGCGGCGCTTCGGATCCACCACTCTCGAAGGGCGGTTCTAATCTCATCATCACGCGCACCAGGTTCCATCCCATTTTCCCTGAATCCTCGAGCGCGTTGTTAGAGACGAAGCACAAGAGATCAGACGCAGATATGACTCCGATCGCAGATAAGGAGGCCACTTCTAAGCACCCAACGCTTTCAATGTCAATCTTATCATGCCAGCAGAGTACTTAAGTACTTACAATTACTTACTTAGAACTGCCTTCAATATCAATCCTATCATAATACTTCTGATGCACCAAACGCTTCCACACTCGGCAAACGCTCCGCAAGGCGTCCTCCCTAGTAGTTATTGGCGCCCGCGCCTCTCCCACATTTTCTATGCTCAGAAAATGAGCCGCGTCTGAGATCCCCTCCTCTAGTTTGTACTCGCGAGAGAAGTCACCATGTAGATGCGAGTCATTCAGCTCATTAGAAGAAGAGGCGTCAAGGACTGCAACTACATCACAAGAAGGAGGAAGCGCAACTCCATATCTAAGTAGCTGACTGGTGAGCACTCACCTAAGTAAGTGCTACACACTTAATGATCAGGCCAAGCTTGTTGATGTTTCTATTCTTGTGGCCTTTCCAGCTCTCTTCTTATTCTTAATAAGTTCTACTACACACCCACGCAACAGAGCGTAGAAGAAATGAGTCGACTTATACTACTTAACTCAAGAAAGCTTGATAGCTAAGGACTTCTTTCCATAACCTGAAGCAGGTCGGTGATGCCTGCTCCGATGAAGTTGAAGAGTGCTCCCATCGGCACCAGGTCGTCCTGAGAGATTTCATGTCCACGAAAATGATCAAACAACACCAGCGTCACGCACTTCTCACCTTTTGGCGCGGAGTCCACGACTTTCTTCACGGCCGGCAGAAAAGTTGATCGGTCATACGATCCCTTCGGACCTGTGCGCACACCCAAAGAGACGCCAGGTAGCTCTCCATCGTTTACAACTTTCGTCCTCGTGCGTTGCAGCTTCTTCTCAACCGTCTCCCCGCCACGCATAAGCACTTCAATGTATGGTGGGGGCTGCGTTTCGCTCGCCTGGGTTGAGACGTGCGTTAAGACAGTGTACCGACTGCGCGTCTGCCCGTGATTCTCCAGTATGCGCACGTGACGGGCTCCCACCTGGGCAACAACGCCCCCTTCTGACGTCTGGTGCGGGTTAGAGCTCTTCTACTTAAATAGAATAACGGGGGGAGGTAGAAGGTGACTGCTGGTAGTACTTGACTGCGCGCCGATGCTATAAGAGACAGCACTTAGCTAGACGCGCTACCTGATACAACAGCGCGCTACTGTATAGAATCTTGCCGCTACTTAGATCATCGGGTCTGCACTTACTCAAGGGGAGTCTTCTTCATAATCATGAAGACGGGCTTCTCGTCTATGTTGCTGATGGTCACACGATAGCCAAGTCGACGAAGCAACGCCAAGACCCCCCAGGTTGTCTTCCATGTCGCGAGCGTGCTGTTTGTGATTGCAGATAGCGCCCTGCGAGGAAGTTGATCTGCGACAAAAGCAGCTCAGTCGCACAAGTCAGCTAGCAGAAGTATTAAGTAGCTCCAGCACTATAGTAAGCCACCGTGCTACTACTTAAGTAGAAAAGACGAGCAAGAGCATGCTCTAGGTGTAGCGTTTATGGTAGAAAAAGTAAGCAAGTGAGCGTACTTAAGTAGGTACCGCATAACTTGGCTTTCCACGTCCAACTTTGGCCGCGTGTTCGGTATCCTCAAGGATAACTCATACGAAATCATCCACCGAACAACCCAGTCCCTATTGACTGTGGGAACCGGCAAACCGTCCTGCTGTCGCATACTCCTCAACGCGGCGCCGATTCGAATAAGCAACTGCACCACATGTTAGAGGCTGGGAGTCAGAGTCTATAGTCTGTCTCTCTACTTCGGTAGGCCAATAAACATAAAGAACAACTGCCCTCAGTCAAATCCCTTTCCCGGCCCGCAATTTTACTTGCTACGCACTTAAAAGTACTAACTTGAGGCAGAGTCTCGAGTCTAGATGGTATAAGTAAGTAAGTAAGCACGCGCTTCCGTAAGTTGTTTTGGCTCCCATACATCTCAGATGCAAGAATATCTCATAGAGATCTTCATGCATCTCCGGCGCGATAACCTTGCGTCCTCCTGTCACGCAGAAATGGATGCAAGGTTACAAGATGAAAAGTACGTAGGTGTAGGTCAGGAGGGAGTGCTCAAGCTACTTAAATAGTTCGCCGTACTCGACTGCCAGACAGACACGCTTAGAGAAGCTTTACTATAAGTACCGCCAGCCGCTCGCAGCCGCTTCATCTCAGACGCGCCAACTTTAGCCTTGACCGCTTGTTTTATACGTACCGCAGTGAAATCGGAGAACAGGTCTTTTCTCTCCTTCGAAGAAAAATACGACTTGGCCATAGCCATCCCCCGAAGTAAAACTTCGAAGTACCTGCGTTCCAGTTTCGGGTTAGCCCAGATAATTCGCGCAGCGGCCGGTATGAAGAGACGCCCGCGACGCTGATGTTAGGAGGTGAGTGGTAAAGTAAATGACTAAGAAGTCAAGACTTTCCTATCTTAAGATCGACTGCGATTGCCGAGGAACTGAAAAGGTGGACTTCTGACACATCCAGGCACGAGTCAGAACGAGTATGAGCATCACATAAGTAAGTAGTACGCAACTGCGCCCGAGTTAGTAACATGCAAGGGAAGGCACTAAAGTGAGGAGTAGCACCTTTTTCTTGCCTTCTTCTTGCAATTTCTCCCCCAGTAATCCGATGAAGATCCTCTCCCCCATGGGGTACGCATTTTGTCGCTTGATCTTCAAGTCACGCGCAAGTGTTGCTATCGTCGCTTGTCGCTGTCAGTGGGAAGATAGAGGGGTCAAAAGAGATACTTAAGTAAGTAAGTAGAACCTCGCGAAGGCTTCTTTCACTTTCATCCGGGTAGACACTCGAGTACAACTTAAGCACTTGCAAGCTTAAGTAAGAGTCTGCACTACCGAAGTCGTGACCTAGTAGCTGTACTTCTAGCTCTACTGCCTTAAATACTTCGCTCAAAGTCCAAACAAGCAAGATGTAGCCTGATACTCCCCCGGCGTGATCAGCAAGAGCCGTGAAATTTTCGTCGATAATGGCCTCTTCCGCGCCAGGAATAAACTGCTCCCTCCGTTTTTTCCGTGCCCGCCCACGTTTTATAGCTCGCGCCATCTGCTGACCCTCCTCGTCGTCGACCAGTAAGAGGTCGTTCTCAAAACCACTACCGTCCCAAGGATAGTCGGCCTTGTCCTCCTTGCTGAGGCCAAGACCCTTGCGAGGTGGCACTGCATTCGCAAACTCACCTCGAGCGATTTTTGCTGCCTGGAATTTTCCTGCTGCATAGCTGTCGGTGAAGTTTGATGTTGATCCACCAAGCTGCATCCTCGCAACTCCAATGAGTCCACTGCTGCTCGAAGATGAAGCGCTCGACGAAGCGACGTGAGATTGAGAGCTGCCCAAGAAGCCGCCCTTGGATGAGCTAGAGCTTGAAGCTGCACTTCCCGCTCCCAACGGCTTCGAAGTCGATCCCTGTTTTGCCTGGGAAGACGCACCGGGCGGCCGCGTCGACGGCTGGTCCTGATGGCCGAATAGAGCATCACCCAGAGGCAAGAACAAGTTGTGCGCCATTGATTTGGGAGTACTGCAACCTTCAACAGAGTTGCAGCTGCAGAGAGTGGGAAAGTCTAATACAACGCATAACTGCGACGAACGGCACACCTACTAAGAAGCAGTACCTACTTGTTACATACTCAAACACTTTTACTTACTTATTCAATTTCGTCTTACTCACTTCACCTCCTGCAGTTCTTACTACTTACTTACTTACTTACTCGGACCAGATACAGCTCCTAGGAAAGATGTCACGTTTTCAGTTTCAATTCAAGGGAGTCGCCATTTCAGTTTTCCTTTTGCCATTTTTTAGGACTCAAACTTTGACAAAGGGGGACGAAGGGATGAGAGGCTTATTGGGTGAAGGGACGAGAGGCAGCTTCGTTCTTTCCGAGGAGTCAGTGCTAACAACAGATCGACGCGGTCGATGAGTCGGCGTCTTCGCTCTATAGTTACTTACCTAATTCCTGCCGTGTAGGCTTTCTTTGACTGGTCCCGCATCTACTGCCTGCGACTGCAAGCTGTCTCTCTCTCTCAACGAAGGAATACACACCGAGGCTGACCGATATCTAAAAGCCGACGTCTTTCTGGTTCCTTGCTTCGTCACAGCAAACAACCAACAGGAAAAGTAGAGAGCCAGGCTCTACTGCGTCAGCTCAATGCCCAAGATACAGGACACTGACTTCTATTTGCGGACTCAGGCACTCCTTCAACAACGTTCACGAAAAGCGCTCCTGTTTTTCAATGAGTGTCCACCTCTACTAGAGTCCTTCATGTTCGTGTGCCAGTATCCAGCTAATGCATCAGCTCCAACCTAGAAGAAGCTTCTCCTCTTGCCGATGTATTTTCCCTTGTACCTGTCCACCGCCTTCCTTTGCTTGAGAATTCATGTGGGAGAGGAGATTGAATCTCTCATAACCGATTGCCCAGTCTGAAAACTGAGCCCCAGGCCTTGCCTAGGGAAGCTACCGAGAACAAACCGAATCAATCCAACTCGCTGTAACAGGCAACTACAAGGGGAGTAAAAGGAGACTAATTTGGAACCGTCCGTTAGTTATTTTTGGAATCACTCGGTTATTTCAAGTTTTCGAGTACATGCGTAAGTACTAGTCTCAAGAGTACCCAACATTCTTAAGGCGAAGATGCTGTATCGGGATAAGCTCCCCCTGCTCCTGTCGAAGACCTTCGCCTTCTGGCAGACTCACGTGAGTGCCTAGGTGGTGACTGACTGGCCTCAAAGCCACTTTTGGCACTCAAGTCAGTTCCCCCTCGTCGTGCAGCTGGCGCAGTGGTACAAATGCTGTTTCTCCTCGAAAGTGTTCGCCCCTTACATGAAAGTAGGAAAAAGTCTGTACTGCTCAAGATACTGCTCAAGATATCGCTAAATCAAAGTGTGACAAAAATATCAGACCTATTTTTATTCCAACTGAAACCCTTAGAACCCAATATAAGGGATTCGCTATAATTGATTCGCTAGATCCTCGTAAGGGTTCAGTGAACGGAAGGGACCCCATTCAAAGCTCTCCCCTTTCCCTTCGTTTTCCCCTGTCCTCTCAAGGGGAGAGGGGTCGCCTCTTCGATCTCAGTGACCAACCCCAATGACCACCATTGAAAGCTGAGCCTTAATACAACATAGTTAGTTTGTTCTTGAGGACTATGAGTGAGCTTTTCTTCCTGTTCAACATACCTCACCAGGACGTCCACCACTTCTTTCTTTGCTGTTGGACTCCTCGTATAATTGATTCGCGAGATCCTCCTGACTGCCGCGACGACGAGGCCCACCACCCCGCCAATGGCCCACGTGCTGTACTGTGGTGGACGAGAGTCTCCGAGCACGCTTGTTAGAACAGGTGGTCTTCACTATACATGTATACGTATGTTGGTGGTCTTCACTATACATGTAATAGTATTATGTTGCTTTTTGTTTTTTGTGTCCTAAGAGCCTATTTCTAGTTGAGTATACAGGAGTCTCTAAACATCTAAAAATAAAGTAGTCAAAATTAAATATTTCCAGGTGTTTCAAGTCTGCTTGTCTTTAGAGGTGAGATGTCTAACTACGTGCATGTTTTCCGACTGGTCCCAACATCAACTACAACTAACTAAGAATTTTAGTCCTCTCTAAACATCATCCCTTTCTAAACATCATCCATCCAACCCTTCAAACTTAGCTTTCTCACTGCTGAGAAGCGTATCAAGTACGCTAGACCGTCGACGGAGCAGCATCTTCTTGCTATCGCGCTGTGCTGAGCTTCGCCTTCGTCCAGATGAAGTCACTTCCGATCCCTGATCTCGAATCTCGTTTGCTCCTGCGAAAAAGTAGAACCCCTCTTTAGTTAGCGGACTCATCATACTTATTACACTTATTAGTATTACTTCATCATCATCGATATGTCTCAAAAGGATATTCTCAACCTTCCGCATTGCTCCAGAGCTGCTTTTTGTTTGCTCTGCTTCCTACGAAGGAGCTTCTAAGTCAAATCTAGTTAGTACTTCATCTAAGACGACTTTTTATCTTGTTGCCAATCGAATGGCTTCTCTCTTTTAGGGAAAAATCCAAACTCTCTCATTTATCCCATTCGTAAGCCTGTTAATCTCCGCGCATCGCTCGCCTTTCCAAAACCTCCCACTGCCGCATCGCCAGCCTTGCTTGTATCTTGATCTCCGCCATTATCCACAGCTAGCACAGGCGCTCCCGCTTTCGCTCCCGTCTCTTTAGACGACCCCTCTCGAATTCATAGACCTAGTAATGAATCTGTTAAAAGCTTATTGAAATATTTAAAAATACCTAATCTGTTAAAAGCTAATTGAAATACTTAATAGCTAATCTGTTCAAAGCTAGTTCAATTAGCTATAGCCTTAATCTGAGCTCTCGCGGTTCGTTCACGTGGAGGGCGGTTGCGCGTCGGCGGAGCTTCCTCTGGCTGAGCTACAACTAGATCATCGAGCAGGAGTAAGCCGGTATCATCTGAGAAATCTGCAGGATCCAACATACTGGGATCCGGCGGCTCGATCGCGTACTTGTCAAAACTTTCCGGTTTAGAAAGGAGTGAAAAGGTGGAAAAGAAGTGTGAGTGTGAAAAGGTACTGGAAAGGGGATAAAAATGCCTTCGATTGTCTGAAACTGCACGCTGTTTCATTGCAGTTAGACTCCTCCAAAGAACCGGGTAACGGCATGATGATATTGAACCTGATCAACAAAATTACCTGAGAATGCCACCTACATCCCAGCCTCATAATATCGTCGTGAGTCTTACTTAGTATCTTCCGAGGAAGATTAAGTACTTTATCAAGAGGAAGATTAAGTACTCTATTATAAGTGCCGCACCGCATCCGGCAAAGCCATGTACTAAAAAAAAGAATCAATAATGTAAAAGAACCAGGTCACAGCCTCATAATGAAAAGAACAAGCAGCTCCGATTCATGGACGTCCGGGTAATGGACGTAGTGTCCTGAAGACACATTTAAGCTCGCCGCGTTAACGCTCCTCTTGTGTAGGCGCGATGGTGAAGTAGATGACGAAGCATGTTTTGTCCCGGCACTGGACTCTATTGACGTCGTTGGAACGACAGCCACATTCTCTTCTTGTGTAGGACTTGTTGTACTAGGGTGACCACCGCCTATGCTTCGCCCCTGGCCTAGAGGGCTCCTTGCGATCGTACAAGTTGTACTTTGCTCAGGCAGTACAGACGCGGACGATCCGACTGTGATGCTCTGTGTCGTCTCATCGCTGAACTGCAACATTTGCTTGACGATGCGGTTGACCTCAGACCCCGAATCTGCGTCTGAGCTACTGAAAAAAGCACCATCGCGATCAGACAAGATGTCACCGTTTTCTTTAGCCGGCTTAGAAGTAAGTAGTGAGTACAAGTATCTGCGAACCACGTTGTGGCAGCTACAAGTATCTGCCTCGTAGTTAGTACTAGCACAGAAATTTAACACAATCACAAGTTTTCTACGCAATATGAGTGGAAGAAGATTACCACTATCACACATGTCCCAGAGATAGGCTAGTCATGCCAGTGAGATTGTTTTATACTCATTTTAGATCCCATCATCAACAAAACAACGAACTTTCGTCTTAGTAAGAACGACTGGCTGCACGATGATAGCTGTGCTGGCTCTTGGAGGCACTGAAGCGGCAACGGAATTTTTCGAAGTGGCTGCGATACTAGTCCGGTTCTGTGGCTGCTTTGCGAAAGCTAGTGGAGACTGTACGCTAGGTCTAGAGGCAGGACTCGTTGTGAAAGGTTGTTCTTGTTCGGTTTCTCTGTTTTTTTAGACCCTTCCTAGAACTAGAATATAGGACCATGGAGCTTGGCCTTACAATTGCTAAGATGACGGAGAATAGAAGATGAAGAATCTTGAGCCGCCTCATCTTTGACCGTTTCTCGCCTTGGAAACGTGACAAAGATGCCTCTTACAAATAGTGTTAAAAAGTAGTTCCCCAGTTGTAGTCCCCGATCCTATGATGTGGTCGTTGAGGCCTTAACTCTTCGTTGCACTCAGGAGGTCCGAATGCTGTATATTCTGGCTGGGGGCAAGGGAAAATCTACGTCGTGAGACACGGGCAGCGGCGTCGGCTCTACCCAGTGCTACAGACTGTCGCCGAGTCGGACTCCGTCCGCTACTCGAAGATATGGATGAGGCGCCGGCCCCTCTTGCACTAGCAGTAGTCTTGGAGGGTGTCTCCGCTGCTGGACGTGGGGTGCCCGTCGGCTCCCCTGACAGACTAGCCCGCAGACTTGCGCCGTCACCACGCGGGACAGCTGCTATCAACTGTTTCAGAGGGTCTCCCTCCGGCTCTTTGCTATTAGAGCGAGACCGCGTCGAGCCTCTCCTTGCGTCCTGACGACGCGTAGCCATTACTTCTTTAGACAACGACCGCGCAGCGCCGGTCTCTGGCACAACTACAGCGAGGGCGCCTGTGGCGCCTGTGGTGGTGGTCCTGCCTGGTGAGGATCGCAGCGATTGCCTTCCTCTGGTGCGAGCGTCGTCTTGGCATGAAGGCAGGCAATGGAGGGGAGATGGGGCTATGCCAAGTTCCAGCACCTGTCTCTACAGTATTGCAGGACTAATGAGTGAGAAATTTGGCCTTGAAAATCTTGTACTACAACAGTATGAAAAGAATGAATTCTTCCAAAATACCAGCACGTGGTTGCTAAGAATCATGTTACAGATTTCCGAACTCGGTCATAATACCGCGTCGTCTGTCTGAGAGTCATCTGGTGTGCCCTCTGACAATGCTAGTGCAGGAATAGAATCAAAGCACATCGTATCCCGACCATTGCGACGTTTATTAGAGCCAGGCAATCACCATCGCTATCCCCATTTGACGAGTGGAGAAATGCCTCCGCTCCCCTTAGGCTTAGTTCCCCCTTGACTTCTCTTCTACGGAGACTGAACCCATTCCGCATGGCCCGCATGAGATAGTGACTGACTACTAGCCATAATTCTAAATCGAGTTTGCCTGTTCCCTTGTCCTCCCGATCCAGTGCCACTAGTTGTACGCTCTGTACTTCTACTATTGACTGGAGAAGTGCTGGAAGTTGCGCCAAAGGTAACTACGGTTGTAGGGCCTGTAGTTAGCGCTTTAACTGATTCAACTTCTCAGATCATAGCCTGCGAATCCGAGAAGGAAACTGCGGCAATAATCTGTGAAATTGAATCCTTCTAAGCCTTAACTTCGAAGTAGCATCTTTATCTTCATTCATCAATGCTTTGGAGGTAATGCTAGATCTACTCCCAGAGGACCCGACTCCTTGCACAGCAGTACAACTTAGATGAGCTCGCAATAATTCATCTCGCGACATCCTAGGCCCTTTTTTTCCTTTGAGCGGAAGCCTCTGATCCACTTGAGGAAGCCTCCTCGTAAGGATTAGGGTATTATTTTCGTACCTCTCCAGGATCATGTGCGCTCGGATGAAGATGGATTGGATTATTGTGAGCCTTAAACCGGCCGCGTCTTTTAGTTGTGTAGTGCTGTCTTTCGCACTTCCTCTTGCTTGGAAGACAGGCACAAAATGCGGCACGATCTCCAGTTTATAGTCGATCTCTATCTTCTTTCGCATCCAAATGCTTTCGATATTGGCCTTTTCTAACACTTGCACCACAAAGTTCTGGAACCCGATCAAGTCTAGAGAACCGTCTTTCAGAACATCGAACCATCGTACGACATTGTAGACCGTCACATTGCTGGTATAAGTTGCGTGTTGGGTTCGTCCCTGCAACCCCCGCTTTCGCCGCCGCTTCTTTCTAAGCGTCTGCTCAGCGATGTTGCCACCATCAACAGCACTTGTCCCACCTCCTTCTTCTCGCCTTTCTTCGGCCTTGTAATCATCAGCAGCTCCGAAATCATCACTAGATTAGCGCTAGTACTAGACACTAACTAGCATAAGTACTATGGTGCCTCTACTTTGAATGGATTCCATTTGTTCCTTCCCTGAAAGATCCCTTGAGTCAGTTCTAAAGGGAACAACCCAGTCAAGATCTAATGGGAACAACACAGTCAGGATCTAATGGGAACAACCCAGTCAGGATCTAATGGGAGCCCATCAATCAAGAATACCTCACACCAGGGCCAGCAAGAAGTGAGTGCCTACTAGAAGCCTTGTATGTATGTATGTATGTATGTATGTATGTATGTATGTATGTATGTATGTATGTATGTATGTATGTCTGTATGTATGTATCCCTGATGGTGCTGTTCCTACAGAGGTATCCCTGATGGTGCTGTTCCTAGAGTAGGCACACCCGTCTAGAAGCCTTAAAAACTAGAACTTTCTGTCGATAGTTCCTCGTCAGATGTAAAGTTGTCGTCTTCCTCTTCGCTCGTGCTGCTCTCGGTGTCGCGGATGTAGTCCTCCCTCACATGGAGCTTGAGGATGTCCAGCATATCCTTATCCGACAGGAGATGGTACTTGTAGCCCAATGCATCCAGGTTCATCATTCCATGAAAGGAGGAGAACGACGACGAAAGGAGAGAAGCTCTTCTTCATCTGATTCGATAACTAGGGAAAATAAGCGAGTAACTAGGGAAAATAAGGGAGATACTGAAAGAAGAAGAATGTAGTCAAGACTCTCGTCTTATTTCAGTCAGGAACTCGCTCATTTTGAGTTTTCGAATAAGTACTTCGTCGAAGTGAGAAGAAGCCTTGATGTCCAAAGAGCAATCGTAATGGCAAACTTCATCTATTAAGTCAAGTGTAAGTACTTCGTATATAAGTAAAAGACCATCTTCTCAGCACCCGTAGCACTTTTTCCAAGTGAAAAAAGTGCCAAGTCGAAGATGGTCGTGATGATGAAAAAACTAGTCTAAATCTTCCATAAAAATGCAGGACCTCTCTTGCCGGCAGGATTTTTCTATCCTTCAACCTCGAAGCACCATCCCGGAAGAAGAGCTGAATTGCACGTGTCTTGCGAAACTCAGCAAGGGCTTCCCTGGCTCCATTGATGAAATCAGTACCAAACGTCTCCAGGGGTATGCCTTCATGCGGCACTGCGTACTTTCGATGAAAGCTCTCCACAAATTTGCGCTGTCGCACCGTCTCGCTAATGAAGAGTCCGCCGATCCCTAGCTCGACTAAGGAGCGCACTAGAGCTTCAATTTCTCCAGGGCAATCGATCTGATGCTCGTAATAGCTCCGATACATATTGCCCAGTCGCGTTTTCAGTGCCTCCGGTAACGCATTGTATGCAGCCTTCTTCTCCTCGGCTCGCCGCGCTTTTACACGGTCTGTTACACGCTGCATTAGAAGTTCCCAATTGACCAATCTATCTCGCGTATCAATGAATTTCCTAGTTGAGAAAATCATAGATATGCATACAGAGGGATCAAAACTCAACCGTGTAATTGACTGGTAAGCGTGAGATGAGCGCATAGAGGACACGAGCATGTATGATATTATCGTGCCGTGAATTATTACTATGCAGAGCCTTAACTGCAAGCGCACAGCAGCAGCAGACTTCCGATCTCCACGCATCGGTCCAACTTTCCCAGCACCGGAAACCACATCAGTATGCCCTCCGCGACGTTGTAGGCTGTCTCCACCAGATTGGCCAGCTGCGGTACCCTCTTCGCTGTGATTGTATTTGAGTGGCTTCATCAATGGAACTCGCGGCTTACTCTTTGACTTAATCTTTCGTGGTCACGAAGATGTAAATGGACTTATACTGTTCTTGAACTCAGAAGAAGATACTCAAGTACTTCGAATGAACTTACAATGTTTAACTCACAAGAAGATAGTTAAGTACTTCGACTCTTGCACTCCACTCAAGTGATCGGTGAAGTCTAAACTTCCGAAATCGACGTCCGCGGTTGTCATTCGGGCGTTGATCCTGACGCTCGTACGCCTTCCCACAGGTCCTGGCGACATTGTCGCGACTGACGCATTGTCCAAAAACAAGCTTACATCTTCCGACTGGACGCGCCTGTGGCGTGACTCTCTTTGGTTAGACGATGTTTATGATGTATTGTACATGCGAAGAAATAGAAAACCAAAACGCTTCTAGTAGTACCACCGCTACTTTACTTTTGATTTCCATTTTTTTGCTTGCTGGCGATACACTGGTTACGCATGTAGCCAGACGATATATTTTTCGAATTGTCATCATCGTTGGGAGTAGTAGTATTTCACTGTGGAAAATTCAGAGCTTCTCGTAGTACCACTGCTACTTTACTTTTGATTTCCATTGCAACGAACTTTATATTCGCTTCTACCTCCTACTCGTTTCCACCTTAATATACTGCTCTGCCCTTCGCCTGTCGTCTTCTATTCTTTTCCGCCTCGCTCTCCACCTTGATGCTGCATGACGGGTCATTTCTGCTACTTTTCGTGTAGTAGATAATAAAAGCCTAACATCTACTTGGTTTCCTCGTTTTCGTCCTTGAGCGTCGTTACCGTCGTCAGCGCCGCCCATCCCGAAAGCGCCCCCACAGTCCTCATGATCTGCATGGCTACGCAATTCCAGCAGGAGGTCGTCGATAGTTGGAGGAGGAGGCCACTACCTACGTACACTTCCTGAAAACAAACCCGAACAAAATTATACAGGTACTCCTGTTTTAAATTCGATGTGAAAGTGGATCTGGATCATCAAGGTGTCTCTTCCTCTACTAGCTACATAACTATGATCTATAATCTCCACTTCCAACTTTATAACTTAGATCTCTCAACATAACAACAAAATGTCTCCATGGCTCCTCGTGAGTCTCTGCGTACGACGTTTTCTCGCGGAAAACAAGTTCCTAGGAGCACGCTTTTTCCGATCCCGGGTCTCACTTTGCCACTGCAACATCGCCATTCCTATGTCTTTGCGCACAAAAAGTTCAGGCTCCGATAGTGTTAGCCACGCGCCATTGCGTCTTGCCTCCGGCATGTAGTGAAAAAACGACTCCGCTTTGCTTTTTTTTAAAGAGTGTGCAGAAGAAGATGGGTCGTGGGCTTGCTTATTTTTGCCTGGTAATTTTGTCGTGGCGCTAGAATTCTGATTTGATGTCTGAGCAACTGCAGTCGGCGAACTTGTTGCAGCTGGCGGTCTGGGACTTTTTACCAAAACCGACTTCTCACTACGACCAATGTCGGTAGAGCTGTCCTCCACCGCGGTGTGCTGCTTTTTTGGACCGACAAGGCTTTGCAACTCTTCTACTATGTCAGCGTATCGCTTTCTACTTCCTCTGGTGTCTAACTTGGGCATCGTCTGCTCTAGATGCATCTTGGCGTCAAGAACGCCATTATTTGATGGAGCAGTGGTCACGTCTGCGAGACTGCCACTGCCTGCATTATTAACACCGTCGGGAACACCACCTGCCTCCTTAGAAGTTGAAGCTTCTACCTCTTGCGGCGACAGTTTCTCCCCATAATTCTGCTCTTGATGCTCGTGACCGCAGCTGAGTTTATCTTTAAATTAGACAGCTCTGCTCCCCTATTCATCCCTGTTTAGGGATCCCTCAAGCATGATATGCGTCAGTAACTACAGTATCTCTCTTGTATTGGGGCGCATACTGTCTTTGAGGGATCCCTATAGAAGGTTTGAGGGATCCCTAAACAAGGATGAATTAGGGGAAGCCTTAACTAAACGCACTAGCAAACTTACGAGAAGCAGATGAAGCTGTCCTGCAATCCCTTGAAAAGTATTCCTCCACTTCTTGCACGAAATCCGGCTCCAAATCGCTTAGATCATCCAGCAAGCGCTTATACGTATCATAATCTTGTTGTTTCTTCTTTTTAGAACCAAGAGAAATCTCCCATTTTGAGAAGCATCTTGGGCCTCCTTTTCCCTTTAAAAACGGGACCAAGATGCCTCTGAAGATGCATTTATTGTAGCCTTAATCTTTAGACGTTCTTTTTTACGTCGCCTGAAAGAAGAAGTCGTTGTAGTTTTCTGTGAAGTTGAAGTAGTGGTGACTGAAAACAACTCATTCTTCAGCGTTGATGTGAAGTAGGAAAAAGTTGTCGACGTCGCAGTCATGGAAGCAGTTTGCACTGATGCCTGTGGTTGATCGTTCGGTCGCAAGTCAGTTGACGTGTTAGTCGAGGTGCTTATGTTTTTTACCTCATCTTGTTCACGAACAACTATATCAGCTGGTGCTTGCTTCCGCCGCGCATGTTGCTGCAGGAGTTTACTCCTCTCAGTTTCCGCCTGTCGGAATGTGTTCAAAACTGGTTCAAACACACGGGGACAACTTGTAGAAGTAGTTGTACGCGTTTTGTTGCCTGTTAAGGCGTCCTGGCGAATGTCCAAAGAAGCAGTCAACATCGTGTGGTCGAAGAGATGGGCTGGGCCACCTACCGTCGGCAACACTGGCATGGCCCACGATCGGGTGGGCTACTTCGTGTTAAAAAGTGTTACTGTTATGACAAACAGACTTTGTTGAGAATCTTATGCATGACATCTTCGGAACTTCGATTTTATTCAATGTTGTACTTTTGAGGACATAAGTGCTGCCCCATATCAGCAGAACATCGCTTAGTTCTCGTCAATGTACCCTTAAGGGGATGCGTCTGTGACCACCACTATCGATCTCCGATTATTAAGTATAAATTAGACATATTCAAGGAGAGCGATTCTACTCCTGCTGGGGTCATATCTATGACACTTAGTACACGTGATCCACTCCGGGGACAGAAGAGCCGAACAGTCAAAATTGAATGCCTGCGTAGACTCCATGTTGTCAGGTACAGAAGCGGACGTCAACCGAGTCTTTCTACAGGCAAGAGAGACCATGCAAGACCAACATTTAGATACAGAAAAAACTACAACATGATCAACTTTGTCTGGGGCTCTCATCCTGAACTGAGCACCAGTAGAAGATGGCAGATTACAAGAAAAAAACCGAAAGCCCTTACGTGTTTATCATGAAGAATCGCAGCGCTCAGTGACAGAAAGAAGCGTCAATGATGGGGGGAAGCGTCTGCGTCTCATCCGCCGCTGGGTCTCTTACAACCTTCAAGGTGAGAAATGCCTCCACGCCTGCCGGCACCATTATGGTTAATTTCCATGGAATGAAGTCAACTGAGATGCTCCATGGAGTGAAATCAAGTGATGGTCCATGGAATGAAGTCAAGAACTGGAACTGATGTTACTGGAAACGTAAGATTTCTTTTTCTCCTTTGCTGACGTTTGAGGTATGGCAAATCATATGAACATCTATAACTGGTGTGTCGTCGTGTCCGTGTCATGAACAAGACAAACTTGATACTAACTATAATTCTCTTCGTGCTGTTACAGCGATCTGAAGTAAGGCCCGTTGCTGCAATCCCATCAGAATTTGAGGTATGGATCTATTCAATCTTATCAGAAAGACAGCCCTTCCACAGGTATATGCCCAGTGTCTCCAAGTAAACGCGCACTGACGTAGCCATCGTGGTCAATGCTGATCCACACAATGCTTGCGTGCGCGACCGAGAGCCTCAACCATGCGCGTTCGTCAAGCTGCAAAGCTCGCAGTTGGGAATGAACGCAGGAGATGACTACTCTGATTGCGGAGGAGAGTCATGTTCGCAGGAGATGATTGAGTAGGTACGCAGGAGATGAGTCTTCTCTGATTGTAGAGGAGAGATGAGGTTTAATGTTTTCTTCTGATCATTGCGAGGGAGAATCATGAGTCCTCTTGTAGGCAGTCTCCAACCTCCTGTCGACTAGCACTTCGGAGGAGTCTACCTATAATCCCTAGGTTGATCTTCATCTGATGCTCATTCCTCTGATACACATCAGATGTTCTACAACGGCGTCTCAGTTATGTTCTACAACGTATCTTCTTGATACACGTCTCAGTCATGTTCTACAACAGCGTCTCAGTCATGCTCTACAACATATCTTCTTGATACACATCTCATGTTCTATAACAGCGTCTCAGTCATGTTCTACAACAACGACCACCTCTTCCGTCTCAGTCATGTTCTACAACAACGACCACCTCTTATTCCTCTGATACACATCTCAGTTCTTCGCGAGAGCCTTAGAATTCAAGAAGCGATCTTTCTAACAAAAAACAAAAGATATTTTGCATAAAAAAAGTAGCGTATCACATTCGCGTGGCAGACGTAGACCTGAGTTGAGACATGGTCTAGGTTGCTTCCCTGAGGTATCCGGAAGATGTCCTGAAAAACCTCAGCGATGCGCTTGCTTACCGGATGGCGGCGACCTACGCGCTCGTGAATTAGACCCGTTCCAAATTGACGAAACAGAGACTTGTACAGATGTACGTAATATCGCATACCTATGATCCTTTCACTTAATATCTATCCTTTTCCTCGTTGAAAAAGTCCCGATGTCGCTTACTCATCTTCGTCTAACCTTGTTTTCCTCATTGAGAAAGTTCCCACAGATAGTTTAACTTTACTTAGGTCAACGTCAACTTAAAACCCTTAACTGAGGATCCGGATCCGGGATGCAGGGCAATCCTTCGGCTATCCGCGTTTCCGTGCCTAGAGGAATCACCTCAGCTTTGGCTGTTTGATGTTCACTCGCTTCGGCCTCGATGGAGGATGAAGGGATACATAAGTACTTACAATACTGCTTTAACAGAACTATTAGTCTATGTATCCCGTGCTCTAGAAATTTGACTTCCTCTGATGGACGTGAAACTGCTCGTTAAACAAGGCAGATTCGATCAGCAACGCTAGGTTTTTTGCTCTTAGCATATGTCCTACAAATTCAACTAGACTTTTTTTGGAGAAGCTGTAGACGGAATGATGACTATGGTGGATGCAGTTGTGTCCAATCATAAGAGTTCTGGCGTCAGGTCCTCAGTCCATCGGCACTTGGGCCTTTTACTCGTTTCCTGAACCTCCTCTATGCGCGGCTCCTCGTTACTCAGAGGCTTCTTCTTTGCTGTTCCACTACTGCCGAAAGACAACCACCAACGACGTGACTGCCCATCTGGCGTCGCAGAAGTTGTGGATGACGAATTTGCCTGAACATCTTCACTTCCTTTGTCCTGTTTCATTTCTAACTTCGAGCCCCGTTCTGGTGTCACCTCAGGCGCCGCCTTCTGGCTCTCTGGTGGCGAAGCCCCTGCTCCCGAGGCAATTCTGTCAGCGTGATCGCTGTACTCCATGGAAGAGATTAGAAGCCCCGCCGCTGTTCTACCATGCAAATAACCGAGACTGCTCTACCACGCAACTAGATAACTAAGTCTAAGGCAACATCCACGCGGCCGATGCGCCTGCACTATGCACGGCGGGCGCAGCCACCCCCCTCAGCCTGCGGTGGGCGCTGTGGTTCAACCAATGCCAGAGCAAAAGCGAGAGGCCAGAGGCAGAGCGCTGCCCAGCGCCGCGCGCTCTCCTTTTACAGTCTCGCAGTCTGATGCCGGTCCGCCGGCCGGCATTCATTGCCTGCGCATCTGCTTCGAAAGTACCAGCCTCGAGATAGAAAAGGCCGCAGCAATGCGCGCTTTTTTCAATAGTAAGCAAAAAAGAAATTCTTCACCCAGTTCCGCGCACAAGGCACCGCCGTCGCTTGGACTTGCGCCATGTCCCGCGTTTGGTACATGAGGGGACTTTTCCCACTAAGGTACGCCTCACATGATCCTGACCACTCAGGTGCTTCGTTATGTCGGCGAGGCATGTAGGGCCAGTTCTTAACCCCTTTGATTGGGGTATCCAGTGATACGGCCGCCCGTTCTGCAACTTCCATTCGTGTCTGAATAGTGCGCACCCCAAAAGCACCAACGGCCCAGCCGGGTAACTTGGTGACCGCGTCGAGCATCCAACGGCGGCGGAGAAGGTCTCCGCTCCGGGCTGTCCACGCCGAGGCGGCATCACTCCAGGCCCACCTCTCCCAAAAGTGCCACTCTCCGTCTTGGTCGCGGCAGCAATATCCGAGGCCGTGGCGAAATGGTTCCAGCTTCTCACGCGTTTGCTCCGCTAGCGAAAGTAAACCGTAAGAGAGCCGGGTAGGTGCAGCCGGCAAGAAGCGTCGCCGCGCTCAGCGTGACCGGGACCCAAGTCGACCCGCACATACAGCCAAGAGGGGGCGGCGGCGTCGCACCTCCGCGATTGCTGCAGCCTTTCACCTGAGACCGGCCGCGGCACAGCTGCAGTTCCAGCCGCCCAACAAGAAGACGGGACCGCCTTCCAAGATGTCTGCGGGTGCCTGCTCGTAGCTCCGGACTCACCCCAAAACGCGAGGCACGGCATCCCCTTCACTCGAGCCGCCAGTCGCGGCGCGTGATGCGACCGCCATGGCTGCCCATACTCCGTAACGGCATCAGACTCCCAGCAATAGACTGCGGAGTCGGCAACGATGTGCGGCCCCATGTTCTTGGCTTTTGAAGCGTGCGAGCCTGTAGCTTGGACCGCTTGGCCTTTTTAGATCCAATCCGCAAATTTGGCCAGCGCGTCAATTTTCACCCTGGAGCCCCCTCCGGTTTCGTTTCGCTGCGCGTTTAAGAGGCGCCCCCCTCCCGCAAGCACCCGGGCTTGTTATGGCAATCAAATGCGAAAGCGCCTCCCCTACATCGCCAGAAAGGCTCCAGCTGTTGCGATCCACTTCATCCCTTTGGGCCACTCGGTCGCTTTGGGAATAGTTTGCACCAAGACCCCTCGGGCCGCTGCTGTCCGCCGAGGCGCCCGGCCTGCTACATGTACGCGCTACGCGCTGAAGCGCCGAGGGCGATGGATTGGGCTGAGCGCGCCAAGTGGCGCCGCCGCCCGCAACTGCGTTCGCCAGAATGCAGCTAGCAGCCTCGAAACCATAGCCAAAAAGCGCAAGCATCGGCTCCGCATCCCTGCAGACTCGCGCACAAACGCGCCCGGTTTTCCCTCGAGAAACTGAGTGGACTCCGTCTTTATCTAATTTGTGAGACATTTGCTTTCCCAGCCATAAGTAGAGACCAAACATGGTTTCGCGTATAATGTGCGCAGTTTGTCGTGCTCGAGTGAGAGGGCTCTGGACATAGGAAAACGTACAGTTTTCGCGCCTCACCGGAAACAGGCCTTCCGCATTCAATAGCAGTAATTAGAGGTCGGGGATCATCATGAAGCCAGGCACCTGTTATCTTCAGCAGGGCGGCACCACATAAAAAGCGCTTTCTTACCTATCCACGTAAGCGAAGCATCCTCATCCTTACTGGCACTGATATTAAGCAAAACTTCAAAGACTTCGATGGAGAATCAAAACTTATAGATACATAATCTACACAGCAGAGGTATCCTCACGTACCCCAAACTCAAAGCAGAACTTCGATCACCTTAAATAGTGGAGACCTAGACCTACGTGTATAAGCGCTCGCCTGTCAGCCGTGCCTGGTCACGGCCTCGCTGCGTTAACGCTCGTAAGTGGTCCCCTTCTTTGCTCATGTGGTACTGGCCATGCCGAACAAGTATAATCTCACGTCTCCCAATATCCAGAAGGAGCTCTCCATCGTTAGGCTCGACCCACCTTGTTGGATCCCACACTGATTAGCCCCCTTCACCATCTTCATCACAAGAACGATCCTCGAGCTTGGAAGCGATTTTCAAAATCTACCATGTGAAGGTGTGTCACCATCTATGTATTCAGTCGTATTTTCTCCTAACTATCATGTTATCGCCCCACTTGAGATACTACTTTCATTCGTAATCTATTCACCGGAGTCAGAAAATCGTTCGTGTAAGAGACTAGTACGTCCGTTAGGTTGTGGACCCTGCACATCGAGCACCGGTGTAACAAAAACATAAAGCCTGGGCTCATAATGGAAAGAATATTGCGGCCGATCAAAAGCTGCCTTTAGCTTTTCGTAGTTCGATTGCGTTATCCGATCGTACACGAAATAAGCTGTAAGCATCCCTACCCTTAGAAGCTGAGCCCACGAAAACGCAGATATACAACAAAGATATGCATACCCTGAGAAGATGACGCAGATATACAACAAAGACTCTTTCTTGTGTACTATAAGTGCATTCATCTTGTCTAATGTTGTTCCCGTAAGAAACAAGCTGTTCCAAAAAAGGCGAGTCCGCTAGCGTATGGTGGTGCCTGGTCGTTGGGGCGTCCTTGGGCACCAGAGGCGAAAGCTCGAGAAGAGGACGACAAACCACGACTAATGGAAAAGGAAGAAGAGGACTCATGATATTTGAGTAAAAAACTGCTACACCTGGATGATGATGATGATGATGATGATGGACAGGCAGTAAGTGTTGGTACAACGGACCATGATGTCGACGACGAGCTGGCACCTCCATGGGACACAAGATCAAGTGAGCAGCTCCTCGCTTTTCTGCTTGATGCTGGTTCGAAAAATTGATAGTAGCTTTGCTGAGAAGACGCGGCGTTTTGTTGTTCTGATAAGGCAACTACCCATGTCGTCTTCGTTTGAGTGCAAAATCGCTTCCGAGGCAGACGACTTGAGCCAGACGGCAAACGGGACACTGGTTGAAGCACTACAGCACACGACATCCTTTGAGTACTTCTCTTATTTCTGCCTTAACTAAGTACTACAATCATAAGTAGTAAGTAACCACACTCAGGTAAAAAGAAATATATTGAACTTTCTCCACACTGTTAAGGTAAAAAAGAAAATTAAATATTCAAATAGCAAAACTAACCAGACTACTCAGGTAAGAAACATATTCATATTTGGATTTGGATTTGGAGATTTCAGAAATTGTTTCTGTTTATTGAACTTTCTCAAGAAATCCGCTCGACTCATCATCTGTCACTCGTGCTGTATTGAACTTTCTCAAGAAATCCGCTGAAACTGAAAGCACTGCAAATAATTCAAGGAACCAGTCAGACGAAACCTTGTTGCGGTGGTAGAACACAACTCCCTGACGTCGTAGTAGATGTTTTAACACACACACACACCTTAATCTTATTTCTAGAGTAAAGTAGATGAACTTCGTAGTGTGAGTCGGTGGATGACGGATAACTCTTACTGCGCTGGAGGAGTTGGAAAAAACAGTTCAAATAAACGATATGGAAAGTACAGGGATCATGAGGCGCTCGGAAGGTGTTCGGAGAAAAAGCCAGACTATCAATCTTTGTTTTCTAGAAAAAGCCTCCGTAATTCGCTTGAACAGTAACATCTCATCGGCGAGAGGCGAACGTGTGGCTATAAATATCTACCGTCATGACATGAATCACTGTGGGACACCAGCATGACATAAATCATTGCGCGCGAGGCATCAGCAAAAGGACAAAACAAAAGAAGAATTCATTTAGTTCACCCAATATATTCTCTTAGTTCGAGTAGCGAGAAGCTTTGTGGTTCTACCATGATGAAGCGTAAAAACAAGATCCGCGTGAGGGAATCGTAAACAAATACAAACAAGGGGTGATGGAGTTGATGGGGATGTCACTGGGGGAGGGGGGGTGTTAATAAAACAGTTCTGTTGGGGCTCTCTATTTTTTTTCTGTCGCGCAGAAGTTGCCTAGTTCCTATACCACACTATAATTTTTGCAAGGGGAAGCGAGTCACAGTCAATTAGCTCTAGTAATCAGCTCTAGATGGACTCTACTGCAAGAAGCAGGACACCTACAAGAGTAGCATCAAAAAAATTTGAAAAGCTAAGACGTCTCCACCCTAGCCACACCATGATCATTTCTTCATCTACTAATATCTCTACTATTTGATTAGTATAAGTAAAAGTAGCAAGATCTCCAGAAGTTGCAATACAATACAATTAATCTCGCACTTTTTTTTTTGTATCGTGAGCGAGTTCCGATAAGTCAAAACCTACCTGCGTATTTTGCAAGCGAGTTCCGATAAGTCAAAACCTGCCTAAGTCAAAACCTCGCACGAAGTTCAGTGCAGACTGCCTTAAGGGCGTCATAGATGGTATACACGATGGATCTCACGCAAAGATCATACTCTCACATCTTTAGAAGTCCTCCATATTAAGTACTCTTTGTTCACATACTCTTTGTTCACTCCCGTTTCAGCACCTCCCGTTTCTCAACAGTGATATCTTGCAGACAAAGCGGACACTTCCGGTTCTTCAGCAGCCACGTGTCAATACAAGTCTGATGAAACTCGTGTCCACAAGGCAGCGTTCTGCAGAGCTCTCCAGTGTATGAAACGGGACAAAGGCTAAAAAGAGGTGTTAGCAATTGAGAGGGTTAGATTGATTGAAATTGAAATAGATAGGGTTAGCAATGCTATTGAAATAGATAGGCTTACGGAGACAAAGGCTAAAAAGAGGTGTTAGCAATTGAAATAGATTGGGTTGCAATTGAAATTGAAATAGATAGAGTTAGCAATGCTATTGAAATAGATAGGCTTACGGAGACAAAGGCTAAAAAGAGGTGTTAGCAATTGAAATAGATTGGGTTGCAATTGAAATTGAAATAGATAGAGTTAGCAATGCTATTGAAATAGATAGGCTTACGGAGACAAAGGCTAAAAAGAGGTGTTAGCAATTGAAATAGATTGGGTTGCAATTGAAATTGAAATAGATAGGGTTAGCAATTGAAATTGAAATAGATAGGCTTACGGAGAGGAAAAAGACGATTAGAAGTTCATGAGAGTGTATATGTCATCTAGTGAGTGTATGAACAAAGGGGACTGGTCCAGTGAGTGTATGAGATATACTGTCTTTCAAGACAACATAGTGGGAATACTATAATAGGAGGGACATATTATGCAGAAAGTGGCAGCATAGAGGTACAAATTCTGCTAGACAAACGGCACAATTTGGCTCATCCGTGTCGCTGAGAGGGTCGTCTTCCGCAGTTAGTGGAGAGGATGAGACAGCACTTGGCGTTGATGTTACATCTTCTTGGAGATGTATCCGATCGGGAGAAGACGAAGAGCCAGGACCTGTTGACGTTACATCTTGGAGATGTATCCCCTCGTGAGAAAACGAAGAGCCAGCTTTTGCTTCCCGTCTCTCGTGGTGATCTTCCGTCGAGCTTTTCGAAGAGCCTTGCTGTGCCACTCTTCTTTGGTGCAGGCCATCCGCTGAAGCATCGCTAGCAGAAGACACTGGTGTAGAAGGATGGTCTTCACTTTGCGAGTCACTTTCGTCGTTGTCTTTTTCCAACGATGCTAGCTCTATCTTCTTCTCCTCTGCCACGACTCCGGAAGAAGTGGTACTACTCTTATTTCTATCTTCTTCATGGGGAATTGCTCCGTAAGTAGTTGTTGTAGTCCCAACGTGACCTCCATGGGTAACCGCAACATCGCTACCTAGTAAAACTAAGTTTGTCCTCTCTGTCTTTCTCTTCCTGCTATACGTCCACGAACCGAGCCGTGCGAGCTGCTCTCGGGTCGCTCCACGAGGTCCCCAGACTCTTGGCTCCATCAGCTGGAGGAGACGGGGTCTTATCGGAAAGCAGTGGTAGAAGCAGACTAGGGTCACCAGCAGTCGGATGATCGCCAGCAGAATCACTGCGATCACGAGCGAGTATGAAAAGCAGTGGTCCGTGGGAGTAAGGAAGGAGAGGTGATGAAGTGGTCCGTGGGAGTGAGGAAGGAGATGAAAAGCAGTGGTCCGTGGGAGAAAAAGGCTGAGGGAGTAAGGAAGGAGAAATGATGCTCATGAATTGAGGTCACGGCTTACATCATCATTTCTCCTTCAGATCCGTGGGAGTAAGGAAGGAGAAATGATGATGTAAGCCGTGACCTCTATTCATGATGATTGATGTATCCCAGCAAGGGGTTTAGTTGTCACTTGGACTTCTACTACACGCACTTCGAGGTGGTAGTACAGATGGACTTTGGGCTTCTGAATGTATTACGAAATGGTAGTAATAAGGAAAAAATCATGATCTCAATCGAAGATAGAAACAGAAAGGAGGAGAACTTTATAATGTCTACTTCGTTCTTCATCAGCATAGTCCATTTTTTTCTATTTACTACAGACCGAATTATAAACCCTCATGCCATAAGCGATACAAACCGGGACAATCGGCACAGTGCTCGCTGTTAAGGATCCACACGAGGCCTAGGACGAACCAAATATAGACGCAGACTGATATCACCTTGCTAAGTTTAGAGGTTCTTCGGAAGTTGCATTCTTCAGAACATCCTTGACCCTTTTCCTACTGGAAAACGAGTGAAGGATGGTGGACGAACACGAAGAATGCAATGTCGAAACCCTTAATAAGTCTCCAGGCTGGCGCAGAGGTCAAACGCTGAACGACGTTTTCTACCTGCGGTTGCCCACGTCTCTCTTCCCGTACAACACTCCACCAGAAAACCAGACGGACCTGGGTTTTGTTGGTGATAAATATAAATGACATCGTGTGCACGAGCAGCCAAGCAATGAATGTCCACCAAACAATGAATGTCACCAAACAACTGTAAATACGCATGATATGTTGACGAAACTGGTATTTTCCTCCTCACGGCAAAGAATTAAAATACCGGTGTCTGCAAAAGGAGCAAAATCGTGTGCACTAGCAGCCAAGCATGAAGCGGCCGGTTACACCTTCTACATCGATCCCAATGCACCAATAGAAAAAGCGCACAAGGTATGGCCACAAATAGTCCAGCAACCGAACCAAAGACCATCGCCACCTTGATAAACCACACTGCTTGACCTGGAAACTGCCGAAGGACGTCGACCAGAGGGTCTGCTTGTTGACGGACCAGAGGGTCTGCTTGTTGACGGACCTCTTGTCCTCCGGGTGGAGGTGCGGCGACGAGAACAGGTACTCTCGCATTTGTGTCTGAGGAAGAATCGCCGAAAAAAAACCGCCTTACAAGCGACCCACAGTGCCATCTCATGGCGAGCCGTGAGAAAGCGCGACTCGCCACGTTCGGCATGCTGCTCTACTATGCTCTTTTTGAGTAGCGGTTATGTTTTTGAGATGTTCTCTACAATAAAGAGTTTGAGTTTACTTATTTGCTTCGTGTGTTGAAAGTCGCTGTGCGAGGTGTCATGAATTATGTAGAGGAAGCTTCAGTTGTGAAACTAGCTCTGTAGTTCAACTTAGTTTCAAAAAAAACCTTTGATTGCCGGAAACTCTAGTTGTATCTTTTTTGGGGTCATTGTAAGTTCAAAATTCAGATGCGTCGATTGCGAACAACTTACATTCAGCGCACTTCTATGAGTCGTGTATTATAGCGACACTTACTTCACCGACGAAACGACCTTTGCCGACGAAACTTTCGATAGTGGTACACAAGACACACTTCTTAGACCGACGAGACAACAAAGAAAAAGAGCTTCGATATATATAAAAGCATTCACATTGCTTCTCGAAGTTGAAAATCTCCACTCTCCAACAGTCCATAACTATCCATTCTCAAATGACCGTACGTGATCGTCGGCAAGCCGACGCAGTTCCTTGTTTAAGCCTATGCGATTATAACGTTAAACTCATGTTGATGTCCTCGCTTCCGCATTCCGACCACAAAAATTGTTCATTCTTGTTGTATCCTCAGACAGTAATTTAGGTCCCGAAAAAAAATTACTGTTCGTCCCATCTTCCGTCCGAATCCACGAAGATCCATGACACTATCTAGTACAAGTCTAATTGATGTGCACAAGTCTCCTATTCAGAAAGAGTGTGTTCCGATAATATTTGCGTGTGAAGCCCGGCTCGCGATCGTCGCGGATCTGATGGTAGCCAAACCGGAAAAGCAGCTTTCGCAACAACAGGTAGTCTTCATGATGGATGCCTGATAGCATCACCAGGGTGCACTTCTCGAGTGTCATTTCTTAGAAGCGGCTGTAATATGGGCGAATGTGCTGTGTGTGAAGATGGAGCTACAGCGCACTCATTATAACGGAGCAATTTCTAAGGTTTCACAGCTCGCAAGGCATGGAGTAGCATGGATCACATGGAGTAGCATGGAGCTAAAGGGGGAGCTTCTTGCGTCCCTTAAAGCTCTGCGCCCCATGCCCTCCATGCTACTCCATGCACCATGCGTGCTATAAACTACTCTGTTATAATATTATCATCAACACTAGGGTGGATAGTATAATTGAACAATTGTTTTGGCACTGGGGCACATTAGGCGCTTGCACGTGGTTGTAAAGACAAGAGGGAAGAGGAAATGCTTTGCTGATAATTCACGGCACATTGGCGCGACTCGCTGTGAGGCTGGGTGAACGATCTACAGCTTCTAGAGCTAGTGAATACAGTGAGTACTACTGTGTTGGACATGACGTCTGTTGAGCTCCAGCTGCGTACTCGAACACTTAGTAAATTCGTTCAGGCTTAATATTCTAGCGGGGTGTTTATTCCTTGCAACGCTATCATTCACCGGACAGCGCTGGGGAACCGGTCAAGTTTTTTATGCTATTCCTATGCCGTTTATCATGTTAGGCTGGGGCTAGTGAATGCAGTGAGTACTACTGTGTTGGACATGATGTATATAGTCAACGATGCACTCATATAGTCCTAAGGTGTCCTGCCTAGGACATTCATCGCGAGTACTTACAGCTACTTATGTAGTAGTTCTTGGTCATAATTTTTCGCGCCGAGCAATGCTGCAATCTCGTTTCGCGCAAGGCGTGCGTATAAAACGCAGTCGCGTGTTCTTGTTGCTGCGTCAGAGTCTGCTTCCGCAGCGATGTACTGATCGAACTCGTCATCCACCGTGGATATTAGATTCTTTACAAAAACTTTCTTCCATCAACATGCCGGATATGGGCGCTCTTCGTGTTTGCTAAGAGCATCAATATATATCTACAGCGCGCGTGCCAAATTATATCAAAGATAGAAGGCAATGACATACTCACAGAGAAGGGGAAAGCAGTGACAGACCGACACGCCCTGTCTGACAGCCGTCACCCGAAGGCTATCGAAGCAAACCCCGAGAAAGAAGCCACTGAATCTGAAAGAAACTAAAAAAGGCGACGGCTTCCAATTCCGCCCAGTGCTGCACACACCGCAGCCCACCTCCACGCGGCTGCCGCTGGTTCTGGGTGCACTCGATACACACACGACAAACATACACAAAACGAAAGCCAAAGCATTCATTGGCGCAGCGGCATCGATTACAACCCCGGGAAAAGAGCAGCGCCTGAAGCCTTCACAGATCACCACCCGCAGCCAGCCCCTTGGCTATTCAAACTCCTGCCGGCCTGTGGGCATCAGCTGCCGGACTTCCGCCCGGCCGCCTCGCTCCCTCTGTTCTTTCACCTGGTTCCTGCTTCCCCCCTCAGTCCCACCATACCACGGCAAACCTTTCCAAGCTTCTCCCTGGCCTCACCTGCATGTAAGGCCCCCCCCGCATCCGCTCAGCAGCGCAGCCCACGACGCTGCGGGCCTACATACCCCAGGCGCAGCGTAAGGCCGTCCCCCTCAAGAAAGGACGAAAGCCTACGCGAGCGCCGTGGCTTTGCTTGGGCGCCCTTCCTCGCCGCACATCGCCGCCGTGGGCCCTCTGTGCTTTCTTCTTCGTCTGCTACATGTACACCCCTCAGACTTCACAACTTTTGCTGGGCGTCTCAACCTCAAAAGAGCCAAGGTCTGCGACAGCGAGACCCCCAAGGCGTTAGAGGGGGACAAGCGACCAAAAGGCACTACGTACGTAGCAACTCAGCCCGCAGAATCAAGCGAAGGCGCGAGGGCTCCCCCGTCTTTCTGCAAGTCATGGGCCCCGCAAGCTGTTCGGCGTTTGCTTGCGGTACGTTTTGCGCGACCGCCTCGGGTCGCGTTCCACCTGCACGCCGCGGCCAGCCTTCGACCGCCAGCCGGTTTCTGGCGTCTGAGATCTACCGCGAAAGCTCCGGAATTCTTTGCGAATTCTGTGTCTATCTTTCGCCATACCATGCTAGCCCATGCTTTCGTGGCCACTTCATTGCCGTCAGATGTCTGGGCGAGAACGCCGGAGGCCATATCCCCCCGTCTTCATGGTGGCACTTTTGACGTCCGTGGCCCCACTGTTAGAGCCGCGGGAGCTCCTGGCCCGTCGACTGCCAGCCGAGCCGGTTCCCCCGGTGCGGGCTTCTTGCGTCTCATCCAATGCAATTCCAAGCCAGCAACAAGAACGCCAAAGACGCTGCCCCGCGTGAATGGTTGCGCGATGTTGTACAGACGGCATATCGCAGCCCGCGTTAGCTGCGTAGTACTCGGCGTTCAGGAGAGGGAGACCAGCTTCACCAGCCACGTCAGGCTTCACCTGAATCAAGCTGCTGGCACCAATCGGGTCGACTCGGAACCTCTTGGCCGGTGGCGACCTGGTGCTCGGGGAAATGGCTGCAGCGGTGCTAGAGCCTCACACTAGCACCCACCTCCGCACGGCGTTGCTTCTCGGTTTTTCTTAGAGCAGCGGGCCGGGGTAATTGTACTACCCGAGTAAGAGAACGCTGCCGGCCCTGATCTGTAGGAGCAACTACCTCGCCAGTGTTCGTCTCGGCGTCTCCTGTCCGTCACCCATAACGTTCCCAAAGATGACCAGCCGAAGTAAGTGGTGCTCTGCTCAAAGCCTTTCGCCAGAAGGTGCCCGCCCTCCTGGCAGAGCAGCGGCTGAGGTAATGCTTTTCAACTTCTCGCCCTTCAGAAGAGGAGCAAGGCAGGCACCTGGTGGAGATCCGCCACAGGAGGGCGGGGAGCCTCTGGGCCCATTCTACTGGGCAGACCAGCCCCGTCGCTGTCCTCGTGATGGTGGCCCCTGCTTGCTGGGGCTCTCCTTCCAGCCACGCCTTCGTGGACTGCGGCGCGGTAGATCATCGACCGCGCAGCACGATGCCCCCTGACCCCCAGAGGCGGCCAAGCCCGCGCTACGCTGTCACCCCTTCACCGTGATCAGCTGCCGACCTTGAGGGCCTCCCCCATCATTTCGGAGCCGGAAAGCACGTCGCTGCGCCACTTTTTTGCCCCAGCAGTCTCCCCATGCCGAGGCCTGACGCATTTCGACGGGCGGGCGTCTTAGCTATACGGCTCAACAATGGCGACAAGCCCAAGCAACCACAGCGCCACGGGGGCGCTTCCGTCTTTGATTCTTTCTCTCGACCCCTTCGTTCCCCCACGGCTTCCGAGGACCGCACCAAGCTGTTCACCCACTGCGGCGCAGCGTGGGTGACCGACACGCGCACGGCATACGGGCAGCGGGGCCCCCCAGCCAAGCGAAGCGCCGCCCGCTTCTCCTGTGCCCAAACAATCACAAGCAGCCGACCAGGCCCGCCCGCCTCATACACAGGGCGTGCCTGGGTTTTCTCCTTTCAGCAGCGCACGCCCCCTTGCTTTTTCGCCTTTACAGGCATCCCATTAATGGCCCCCCTGCCTCTGCTGCTGGGGGGCGCCCCCGCCACTCGCGCCCCACTGTTTTCAAAGCCCCAGCCGCCGCCGTCTCGCGATCGCTGCCTGGCAAGCCATGCTGCGCTGCCTGGGGTCTCCGCCTTCACCCCCCTCGGCAGCTCATCCAAAAAAGGACGGACGCGAACGCTGCACAGTCATACAAAGGGCGGCCCGGTCTCGACTATTTGCGGCGCGGGAGACCAACCTGCATGACGTCTATTATACTGCCCATCTCTGTCAGCCCCAATCATAAGGAAAACTGAACGCAAGCTGCATCGCTTTCATTACACGAGTCGTCGCGAAGAAAAGCTGCAGTATGGAAAGCATTGATAGACAAGGATGAACCAGCACTGCCAGATTGGAGACGAAAGCGGGGAGACGCCGGAGGCGCTGACGCCGTATCACCATTTTTTTGACCGCCTTCACTGGTGTTCTCAGAGTGGTACTTGTTCTTCTGCTCAAGACTACTAGTAGTTGGCGTCTTCATCGAAAGGAACCTCGACACGGCTTTTATCGGTAGATGTAGGCTTTCGACAGTGCGTTGAAACGCTGCGACCGCTGGTTTATGAGCGTCGATAAACAAGCCTTGCGTAGCACGACCACTGAGGACCCAAGGGAGAACGCAATCGCCCTGATGACCACCGAGCTCGATGAAGGTCAGGTCTTGTTGATGAGTGGTTTCTTCATCTTCTTGAGTCATACTCTGTTCTCTAATCGGAAAATACTTCTCAACCAGGTCCCAATCCGGATGAAAAACACAGCGAGCAGAGTCCTTACTGCGTCTCGAGTCAGACTCTAGGTTGCGGCCCGGCACAACGTGAGAAAAAAAGTAAAAGCCTCGTCCTTCTCGATCGTCGTCGTGCTCTTGCGACGTTTCTACATGTACTACACCATCTTCTCCTCCCGTTGTAGTGGTCATCTTCTCAGCGACACCTTCTTGCTCTTTTCCCGTCGCAGAAGTTGTCTTCGGGCTCACTTCTAGGACTTTGCCGTTGGTAACCCTGTCATCTTGTTCTTTCCCGAGACGTTCTTGTTCATCCTCCCGTCTTCTATCAAAAGAAGATTGGTAACCAGAGTCAAGTGCAGAATCCACGCCAACTACACTGGATAGCAAGAAGTCATCTAGCAACAGCGACAAGGGCGAGAGGAAGAAGCTAGACGTGTGACTCAACAGGAATTCACGACACGGCAATAGGTCGAAAAAAATGTTCCACAAGTCATGTGCAGGAAAGTTGTTGCGTTGATGTTTTTCTTAGACCTAGTCCGAATCCATCTTGAGGCCCATCCTGGGTCACAATCGTTCCCTTTGAAAAGCCTCTCCAGGAAGGATGGCTACAAAGATGGACTAAAGTAAGCCTTAACTGTCTTCCGTACTAGTATTCCTGATACCTCCAGCACCTAATTCGTCCTTTGCCAGTACAAGTCGCCTAGTAATACCTCTTCGTCCTGATGTTGTACTTGTAAACATCTTCGCATTTCTTGTAGCTGCAACATGAAAAGCGGCTGATAGACCAGCGGCTCGGTCAAATTTGTCGAAAAAGCTAGCTCCGGGACCAAGCTTCGGATGCAGCCGCAATTTCAACAAAAACAGTGTGGCAAGCATGCTCGAGTGATGCGCGCTCAGAAATTGACACATGAATCGCTCCTCTGCGTCGTGGTCACGCGCACTTTCAGACTCTTCTACTTCCAGCCTTGACTTCCAGCCTTTCAGACTTGATGACTTCTGAGGCTCTCCTTGACTTCTTCTAGTACCATCTTCTTCGTCCTTGTCCTTCTTCATAAGGGACTCTTCCAAGCTTCTTCGACTGCCATCTTCTTCATCCCTCTCAGCAGCATCTTGTATTGCTCCATCCCCATCTACTAGTAGCTGTAAGCGCTCATCGACCAACCGCATTCCAAAACCTCGCACGATGCATTCGTCGTTGCAGGGAATCGCAACTGTGTTGTTCTTTGAGGCGCTCTGATATTCCTTGTCGGAGCCTTCCAGGCCTTGCAAATGATTTCGTTTTGCAAGAAACGGAAAATGGTAGTCCAAAAACCTTTCTGCGTTCTTGCGGCCATATCGTCCCACTATTTGCCGCCAGATATTCAACGGCATGACTTTAGAACTGTGACCTGTGACCGTGGCAGCAACCTGAGCACGAAAGCCTTCCACGCCAAAATCGTAATGGTTTTGACCGGTTCTTAGAATTGACAGACAACTTCTGAGGTCGAGAATATAATCATAATCTTCTAGTTCTAGCGACGACAGTAAGAGTTCGTAGCACTGACTGACATGTCATGTCATGGCACCTCTTCTGTAGCTATAAGTGTCTACTTATGAGGCCATCCAGTCTGACAGTACCACCAACACTACTTTTTACCCCACACTCAACATACCTTTGTATAGCACGGATGTCACACTCATACCTCTGTATACGGATGTTTTTCTTCATCCCCAACGCTCGCATCGACGTTCGCAGAGGACACAGTCCCAGCACTTCTCGCAGAGGACACGTTAGCGGTTGAAAGTTGGCGTCTCTAGCTCGCATATCTATGGCTTTCCTACTGGGAGAAGCCATAGAGATGCTCTTAGATGATAGGTCAACTTCCAACCCTTAAACACAGTTGTCCCAGTAGTCTGCTTCTTCTCGTCCTCTTCAGCAGACCACACAGTTGTCCCAGTTCCTGCAGTCTGCTTCTTCTCGTCCTCTTCAGCCACGAGACGGACACGCACGAATAGCTGCAAGCGATCGGAAACCTCCCGAACAAGTGCTTGCTCAAAAGCGCTGACATCTGCTTCCGTGTTTGAATGAGCCGCGTTCCACGCCAAGCGATTTAGCCACATCTGATCTGATCTACGACCACAGAGCGTTAGAGGCCGAGGTGGGATCATGTAAGATGATAGTGATGATAGTGATGATAGTGATGATAGTGATGATAGTGATGATAGTGATGATAGTGAAGAGTCTTAAAGGGGTGCAATCATGTAAGAAAGATGATAGTGGTAGTACTTGTTCAGTAAGAAAGATGATAGTGAAGATAGTACCTGTTTTTAAAAAGACGGGTACTCTTTAGCTTTAGGTAGATGATAGTACCTGTTAAAAAGACGGGTACTCTTTAGCTTTAGGTAGATGATAGTACCTGTTAAGAAGACGTACTCTTTAGCTTTAGGTCCTTAGTAGTATACTTATCAGATTCAAATGTCTAGCTTCTTTAGACACAGCTTCTTCAATTGTCAAATTCAAAAAAAAGTTTGAACTCCAGCAATAATGAACTACAACATTTGACAGCACAAGTTACACAAAGTCTAGCTTTAGACACACCTTCTCTTAGCACAATTTACACATATAAACTCTTTAGACACACCTTCTCTTAAACAGGGATTGCCGTGCTGACCGCCAAAAGGATCTGGCTCGTTCTTCGCCGTGTAGGAGGGATCATCATGTTGCCCGGTCGCCATAGACGTTAACAATCCCGCTCCCACAGCTGGTGACTCCACAGCACCCGCAGCTGTTGACTTACTCTTAGAGGTTTCAGCATCGCACTCGCCGAATCATCCCTGACTTCTTTCTTGGTGAGAAAAGAGTCAGGTAGTGCAGGAAGATACGACGTCGTGGAAAACCTTAATACTAGGAGTGCCAGAGTCGAAGTCGTCGACAGCACTAGTATTACGATATTCAAGCGTAGTTTTCTCTTGTTGCCAAGAGAGAGCCGCGGGCTCCACAACAATCAGCTCGAAATCGTCCTTGAGGTCCTTGAGAGACTTCGAACTGGCAGTAGTGCTTACCTGTGTGTCGGTCTTTCTAACAAATGCAAAGGGGGACCCGAGTGTCCTCTCCACTTCCACCAGTTCCAAAATCGTATTGGTCCCGCTGATAGCTTCATTGCGGTATTTTTAGAGCGCGCATTTTGACTTCGAAACAAGCCACGAATAATGCACATTTTTAGACTGTAAAGTCGAGTCTCAGTCATCTATAATATATCAGCTTCCTACGTACTTCTCCCTAGGGGCTGGACTAAAAAACATGAAACTTTTTAATTCAAGCAACTGCTCTAAAGATAAACAGCCCAAAAGGAGAAAGGAACTCAATGCTTGCATGGACATTTACAAGGGGGGCATCTGCTGAGTCTAAAGCTAAGTACTTAAGCACTTAGGCCTGCTGAGTAGACACCGCATCCATAGTTTTCCTTTTCAGTCGCGTCTCGTCCAACAGATTCTTCCGGTCTCTCGTCTTCCTCCTCCAGTCCTAAGAGTAACGGAACGGCGCCGAGCTGTGTTTTCTCTCCGCTTGCGGAGAAGGTTGCTCCCTGCTCCAACAGCGCGCCAACTGGCAAGGGGATTAGAGATGCGGCCACACTAACTCTCTTACTTCTCTTGACAGTCAAAATATACGTCACTGTCGTGGGTGCTCTCTATATGAGAGAGCTGCCACGGAAGCCACTAGCCTGCCACGCCGAGGATGAAAGAAGAAAGACAGGAGACAGCTCCACGAGCAATCCACAGAGCGCGCCGCGCCCTCCCTGTGGCTGTTCGCTGGGGGTTTGTTCGCGGGTGGCCAGCGTTTTGCAGGTGGGCCCGGGGGGGTGCCATATATAACCACGCACCGAATGACAGCAAAGAAGAAAGCAAGCACACACACACACACACACACACCTCACGCCTCCGCATCGCTTTCCACTCTTCAGCCGCTCCGACCTCCGTGGCCCCGTGTCCGCCGCATTTTTGGCCCCTCACTCTACAAAATAGCTGCGGCTTGCTTCACATAACTCCCAAGCAGGCACGTCGTGCTGTGAGTACGTGGGCAGCTTCCAGGTAGGCGCCTTGGTGCTGGTATTCGAGCTAAGGAGAGTGGACGCATCCCGCTCAATTCTTGGGTTCTCAAGGCGACGCCGACGGAGATTACTACTGCTGCCTCCGGTCTCCCGTGGACTCCATGCAGACGGTTGCCCCAGATAGCGAAGCGGCCAAAGCTGTGGACAAGTTGCAGACCCCTAAGAGGGGAGGGCTTCAGCTGCGAAAAACTCTCGGGGATTCCATCCGCTCGCTTTTCCGACTGCCGGCTTGCCACTGCTCGGCCAGTATAGGTGACGACCTGCATGAAGAATCTCAAACGCCTGGAGCATGCGACACTCCTCCAATTTCGCTGGCTGCCATTTTCATGCGCAAACTGGGAGGCATTTGCTTCACCTAACAAAAGAATCTGGACACCCTGACCGGCTCCCGATCTCATCAGCATGAACTCCGGCAGCGTGCTCGCTCGGTTGTGTCTGTCTTAATCCGCGAGGCTTTTCAAAGCGACGCGCGTGGTGCTGTGTCTTTTGGGTGGCATGTCCACAAAGGCGGCGACGCGCCAACTTCGCGGAGGGATCAGCCGCCTGGCAGGTGTGCCCCATGCTTGGCGCAAGTTCCTTACTAGTCTCGGCCCTCTGCTGTTGCGCGGAGCAGGGGAGTTGCTCCGGCACGAACAAAGCGCGGCCCCTGCGGGTACCACGCGACTGGGAGCGCGGCGCCCTTCAGAATCAGCGCCAGCAAGTTCCCCGCCTCTTGCTGTTCAAGCTCCGATAGCTCCGCGACCTCTAGACTTGCTCGGCGCCTGCCAGCTTCGCAGGCCAACGCAAAGGGCCGCGGTTCTCCGTAAGGTTGCACAAACGTCCAACGATGCCATCCGACAAAGATCCCAGACATTCACCCACGCCGACGGCTGTCGCGCGCGGTCATCTAAGGGAAGCGCGAGGGCCCTCAGAGCGATCGATCCGCAGAGGGCGTCTTCTTGGTAGTAATTTACTACCTCACGAATCAGCTACATTTGCGAACAGCTGAAGACGCCACACCCAGGCCCCCGCCTGCAAGTTAAAAGGCCACCGCGGTGAGTCTCAATCTGCCCAACGCGTTGAGACTGGTGCCCAAGGCTGCCGCCTGCGTTTTTTGCATGCCCGCCGGCGCTCTTTTCTTTGGTCCTTTTGCCCGCATAAAGGCGCGACAAATTCCGAGCATCACAAGCAGCGAACACCTTCGGCCGTGAATGAAGCGGCCCGCTGCAGCCCCCACGAGTTTCACACCCGACACGCATCCCCATAAGAAAACAAACGCAAACCATGACCGGCCACCTCGTGCGAAGTTGATAAGTTTGACGAGGGGGCGCCTTTTTCCTGCTGCGGTGAGAGAGGCAGCCACAACTTAATACCAACAGACACCAAACAAAGCCGACGCTGACAAACAAGAAAGAGAAAACAAGCCCCGGGCATGCGGGATGACCGTCTGGCGGGGAGGCTGCGCACGCTCATGCGTGCGCTGGCGGTTCGTTGTGCTCGTCCGCGTCGTCCTGCTTTTCCCAGTACGCGGGTGCCCCCAGCTGACTGCTTTCGTGGCTGCTTCCTCAGGCGCAGGCCGTCCCCGGCGGCACCCGCGCTGGGCCAACTGATGGCAAGGCCCTAGCTCGCGGCGTCACTGGCTTTGCGTCTTGTGCTAGCAAAACAAGACAGCGCGGAGCTCTAGCCAGCTCGCAGATGTGCCGCGGCGTGTCTCCCGTCAACATACCAAAAGAGAGCCGTAGCAGACTCTAAAGGGCTACGCAGCAACGCGCTCGGGCAAGCGTAAGCCCAGCGCGCCACCCTGCTCCCCTGCAATCGATCTGCCGCGCTCGCGGTTGCGGCCTCGTTGGGTAGCTAATACCACAGCCGACGGGCCAGCACACTTAAAAGCAAGTGGACATAGTTACCGCAGGCATGGGCGTAAGAAAGCAGGCGCCCCCCTGCTAATAAATTGGGGGGGGCGGCTCCCAATTACATGCGCTATACGTAAGCGGCGGCATCGGGCACGTCCTAAGTGGCCAACGGTGTGGCTGCAGTATGTCTATTGCGCAGGGAATACCCTGCGCCATAGCAATTAAGCAAGCCGGGGCACCCCGGTGGCGGCTGTGCTTTCTCCCCACTAATCGCCGCGAATGTCACAGCTGCAAAAGCCGACCGCGATAGCGGGCACGGCGGCCCGCCCAGGATACTGTCGCCACGAACGTCCTTCCGCGTTTTTGCCCCCACAAGTCAGTGGGCTACGAGGCCAAGCCCTTCCCTCCGCAAGCAAGTGCTGCGGCGATTACTACTCATAAAAACAAACAGACGAGACTCATCATAAATATTCTCCATCCCGCATGAAATCAGGCGTCTCCGTTTCCCAGCTCGCAAATTTACGCATTTCCTCTATGATCGATCCATCGCCATTGAGCGCGCGTAGTATAGGCAAAGTCGTGCGCAGCACTCGGTTATCCGTCGTCAATGCACTCGCATTATCCTGCTCATTGAAAATCTTTAAAGAAGCTAATCCATGAACAGTTTCAAAATCGGTTCGCTTTGCGTAGTTAGACAAGGACAACAAGGTAAAAGATGTCTGTAGTCTTTGGTTTTCTTCAGATACAGCAAGTTTCTCTAGAAGCTTGACCCTAGAATCCTAATATCTTACAGACAAATTTTTACAGTTACAACTTAGCCTCAGTACAATATAAATACTTATCTTACCGAGCTCCCCATAATGTGCTCGCAGCAAGAACTCTCTGCTCGCCGTTCATATCATGCTTCTCGTTCTCATCCACAACAGGTTCTCCACCATGACAAACCTGGTAGTTTCCCAGTATATTCCCGACGCCCCAGCCCATAGAGATGCGATTCAGGTCGTATGTCTTCAACTTCGCTGGCAGTGTGGCCATCCGACTTAAGCGACGCTGCATTTCGGTTCGGATTTTCTCCTCTGGAAAGTTCTCCTTCAGACAAAAGAGAAAGCAAATGAAGAAAAAGGGTAGGGGACTTCTGGGTCATGCATTCTTTCAAAAGAGTAAAACACAGTAGAAGATACCCTGATCCAACTGATTCAAGCACCAAGAGCAATGTTTTCTAGTAAGCATTTTTATGTCTTGCATGTCTCCTACAGATCTAGGAAAACTTTTTCCTGCAGAACATAAACTCAACATTGCGATGCTCCGTCGCTAGTGTTCGGATAATAGCGAAGAGCAACCGCACAAGGGTGAGCCGAACTTCCTCCCCTTGCCACCAAGCTGCTCGATGCACCCGCACAGAAGCTTCCAGAGTTAGAGGCTGCATGGTCATGCTCGACTTACATACTATACGTTCTTAAGTATTTCAATTCAAACAACCAGACTGGATGAACTGAAGGATCTGCATACGTCGGATCCCTTCACGACTAAGTTCTAGACCCGGGCCAGCTTGTACATATTAACAATCTGTTGTGTGTGACTCAGTATCTTAATTTGGAGGTAGGTTGTTGGTGTTCGTTTACCCCGTTCGTTATGCCTTTCCTCCTTCAGGAAGGCAAAACGAACGGTAACAAGAACACCTTTAAGAACCTACCCATATAATTAATGCTTGCTATTGTTCACCGTAACTGAAACTGAATATCCTGTTTTTTCCCGATTCCTGCAATGCCGCTCACCTTCGGAGGATCTGCGAGAAATTTCAAACTCTCCTCTTCCAATAGCTGACTCCTGTCCAACTTTCGTTCACGCAGCCAACCGGTCTAATTTAGATGTACAGCGAATTTGTGAATTTGTGAATTTCTGAATCTGAAGTCATGGTCCCCGACCTCGTCGGTCTAACTTCTAAGTTGTAAGTAAGTACTCGAAAAACTGAAATAAGCGAGTAAGTGCTGAAAATAAGCGAGATACTGAACAAGGAAGAGTAGCCCTGTCAAAGCTACCTCCCTTATTTCAGTCAGTAACTTGTAGTAGAGCTTGAATAGCTAGGAATCACCTTGTTGTGCTCTTGGGAAGAAGCATGCGTAATAAATCTAAGTATTTATAATGTCAATGTCATCTACTGCTTCCCCGAAAGCCTTAGATAAAGTTCACGCGCTTGTGCGAGCACCTGCGGTAAGAGCATCTCCTCACTCCAGTCTACATCGTGGTTCGCGAACCGTCGTAGGAATAAATCCGAAAGTATACACGTGCTCCAACATCCATGCGGAATTGCGCCTAGCTTGTCCTTCGCGATGACGCCACCAACACATTTGGCCACGAACTTTAGGATCTCTGGATTCTCTAAATTTTGGTAGGCCCTGAGAGGAACGCGTAAAACTCCAGCTGGCTGGATCGCATTAAGCAGGCTTTTCGCCATAGAATGGCAGACAAGTGGCGTGAGTAAGTGCGGCTCTGCTGGACCTTCCTGTTCACCGCCGGTTTCCGACAGATTATGTTCATCGTCTTCCTTTCCGACGGTAGAGCCCGTACTATGTGCATCCGCAGAAAGGTTTCGCGGATTCTGACTATCAGCCTCCACAGCTTCGCTACCTCCATGATATGGATGTCCAAGAACAGCACCACCATCCTCCCCTTCCCGTCCACCATCGCCATCATCACTTACAACGACTACTCCATCCTCCAGGTCCCCTAGGAGGTCCAGTTCTCCCACAGCGTGATCGATTTGCTCCGATGTGAGGTCGTGTCCTGTGGGCCCTGATCCTGAAGAAGTTTCCTCTTCCTGCACAAGAGCTGGCAATGCGGTAGCAAATTCTATCAAGTGAGCCAACAAAGAGACATGCTGGTGGCGTGGCGAAAATGTAGCAGTGAGTCGGTCAAGGTGTTCATCTGGAGTGCTAGTATGTGTAGGCGTTTTATCTCCCGTCACGTTGGAGGCGAAGATGAGCAGAGGCAATAGTACCAGATAGTTGTAAGACCACGCCGCGGCCATCGTTTTCATTATCACTTTTCAAGATCAGTCTTTGTCTCTCATGCTCCCTCATTGTTCTGTAAGCTGCTTCTGTTGCAACGTTAGAACATTTCGCAAGGGCTGATCACCTAATACTTGCTCAACCTGGTGATCATCAGAACTACAATCTAGTACGTGAACTGTGCAGAAGATCCTAGAAACCATGACCTTGAACAAGCGAACCGTCGTAGAACAACCCTTCTCCCTGAATCCAGCAAGCACTCTGATTCTTCATAATTGCAAGCTCTTGAAAATAGGACCCTGACTTGATGGTACGTCCTTGTTCATTTGTGTTCAAATATTCGTCACAAAAATCGTACAAGCAGACTTGCTAGCATTTTGGTCCTTACACCAAACACAAAACAATAGAAGTGCTAGTGTAACTACACTTCTTCAGAGTTACAATGCTGAATGACATAAAGTTGTGGATTTCCTCACATATTTCTAAGTAGACTAAGCAGACCAAAAAAATTTTCATGACAGCTAGATTGTTCGCAGCCAGCTCTGGACAAGTAAACGTAATGGTACATGTGTTGTTGATAAGATTTAAGCAATAGATGTTGTTTCCCTTCTATCATTAGCGTGTTAGACTTAGACGGAAATAGATAAACATTATAAGAAATAGAGTTCTCAAAACCATACCATGCTAGATATTGAGGTCCTTTCTCGAGATATTGAGGACCGTTCTCGGTACAATGCTAGATATTGAGGACCGTCTACTCTCCATGTTTAATGGTAGTTGAATTTCTCACCCGCATCACTCTGTTTGCGCCTCATGCCACCATTGTTGCCGCCTAAGAACGTCTGCGCAGCATAGGCACCAGGTCCAGGAACCAGGAGAGAGGTTGGGTATCGCGATAGTTTCTGTCGAGGAGAAGTTTTGGGTTATAAGATGGGTGAAACAAGAATCTTCAAGTCCTTACTTTTACTTTGCTACCAAACTAACCATGGGAGAACGAGACATCAAAAAGAAAATGTTAATGTTTTTAATGCTACTCAGTAGTTGAGGTGGAGTGCACTGTGGTAAAAGTAGTCATCTCTTCAACATCAAAAAGATAATAATTGCGTGCGTCATTACTATCCCTGTTCTTGAAGTGGATGTACAGGTTGAGCGGCGTAAAACGGAGAAAGGAGAGGTCCTCCTATATCTTCAATATTATTATTATTATTATTATTATTGCGCGCGCGACCCGATCGTCTCACGCGTTCAATAATGTACCACAATAAGTTAACATGAAGTAGTTGAAGCGACAATTAATATTACCACAGTGCACTCGAATCTTTCCGACTTGATCTTGGGCCAAGTGAAATTCGGCACGCTCTCCTTCGTGCATCTATTCGCATCCACATCGTCTTTTCTTAGAGAAAATCAAAAATCTAGTCTAAAAACGGAAATAAGCGAGTAACAGACGAAAATAACCGAGATACTGATGAGAAGGAAGAGTAGCCTTGATGCTATAAGCTAGTGCCTCCCTTATTTCATTATCAGTAACGCGGTTATTCTCAGTTTTCGAATCTATCACTATGCCTCTCTATCACTTTCACCCCGACCATAACTTCTTGTTAAAAACAGGAAACTCCCGTCCAGTTCTATGTGTTCCGGCACCTGGGACCCACGTTGTCTGCCTAATCTGTTGGTCTATGTAGGTATCCCTAAAAGCCGGCACCGGCTTCCATACACCTCGTTGCGCGTAACGAGCTGTTGAGAAAAGCATAAATGAAGACTATTAACTCGACGAGGACTTCTAAGGTGACTCTGAGTTGAGAAAAGCATAAATGACTATCAACTCGACGAGGACTCTTCAGATGTTGAAAATATTTATTAAAACTATTTTTATGTATTCCACCTAGTACATCTAACAACGGACCCATTTTTCCAATACTAGATACCATGTAGTACGAAGAAACAGAAACTAGTCGGGACATTTAACAATAAAACTGTAATTAGTCGTGTTTAGGTTTACCTTGCCAAGCTGCGGTCGTCTTTGAATTTCCTGATTTGGACAGGCCATATTGTGGTGCTGTGTGCTGCGACCGGTTGAAGACCCAGCCATCTGTCTCCTTAGCCCCTCTTGGCTTGTTATGGTATGCGGTCTCATTCAGAGGCATCTTGTCCACGATGACAATTACTTCTATGATCTACGACCAGTTGTGTAAAGATATCAATTCATGCTGAGCAGGAGCAAATGAGGAATGCCCCCTATACATAGAAACCGAAGGCCCGAATACAGTGTTCTTGTGAGTGAAGGAGTGATCCCAAAAATAGTTACAAGGGCGGCACCTTACTGTAGAGAAAGAGTCGGTCCCTTGATGATGTTAGTCGATTCGAATGGGACCTACGAATCCATTAAATGAAACGAGGACTATGGGAAAAGTAGGGAGGGCTCATCGGGTTTCCGCTTTCCATCCTCAACATCTCCACAGATCATGTACTAATCATTAATCAACATTCCCTAGTCATTAATCAACATTTCCACAGATGTACTTCTAAACAGATGTCTACACCGATTCTTTGATCTTGAGATACCGACCGTGGTAGATCCCCACTCCGAGAAGATCGACGACCGATACAAGTGAATTGCGCAAGGATCTCGTCCGATGCAGGTCAACCAAGCGAATCGAACACCACGCATTCGACAACAAGAGCTTTCAGCAAGATGCTCCCTAAGTACTAATTTTTCTTGCGGTGTGGGTGCTTCTCTTGCACAATAAAGGATAAGTACTGGAGAGAAGATGAGAAAACGAGAAAACGAGTCAGATATCTGAGCGTAATTCCTACCCAGCCTAGGAGGATTACAATCGACAAGTTGTAGATCCTAGAAGCGTGAGTACACGTACTATGATTTCATCAAACTGCAATCTTCATAGCGGCACACGTCTCTGGTGCGCACGAGATGCCGCAGCGTCGGTCTTCCATGTGGGCAATTCCAAGGCTGCGCCAGGGCTGCAAGTTGTGCCACAATGTTCTCCCCTCGTTAGAAATGATCCACCTCCATTTCCAGTTCTGCCAAAGAGTGACGTGGCAGAACGAGTGCTGCCTTCGGTGAGTCATAATCAATGCGTTGTACTTACGCCGGTTCGAGGACGTGGAAAAATATTCTTTACAACTAAGTAATCCAAATCCATCATGGGCTCTTGCTCTTCATATGATCTACAACCTCTGCCTCATAAATTTCCTTGATCGTCAGCGACTTCCCAATCATGATCGCGGACCTGCAAGCGCGACTGGCTAGAAGCTGCCAGACTTTTTTCGGTCTCGGAATATTACTCACAGCGCCCCAATAGGATCGGTGCGAATAGATGTTGAGGAGACCGCCAGGTCCTGGGTCCGTTATACCTCTGGAAGGATTTGACGAGCCTGAATTAGAGGTACCGAGGGCAACCCATCTTTCAGAACATCTTTTCGCTTGTAGTTCCCAGAACGTGTGTATTGAAAGATGGTGTATCTTACGAAATATAAATATGGTGTATTAAAACAATAACAAGATGGTCTGTATTATAAAAACTGTGATCTGAATTCTAAAAGATGGATTGACAGTACCCATAATGACAGTACCGAGCATAACTGAAGATGCTGCCACTAGGGCTGTTGCGGTAACCGACTCGAGCTCGTCAGTTCCAACATCTTCGCAGACGAAGGAGTCAACACCGCCGTTCCGCCTATCGTTTCTAGTCCGGTCGAGAAAAATGAAAGGACAAAAGGGAGAGTCTCTAGTCCTCAGAGTGCGTGGGGTCGGTCCCTAGTTGTACTCATGTTGAAAGGAGGAATAAAGTTGTTCTTTGGTAGTTTTACTCCTAAACAGAGAGTGACATGAATTGGATCGAGTACAAATCTGTATCCAGCAACTTGAATGGGATCCAGTGCCTTGCGCTACTAAAGCATCTTCATCTTGCTTTTTTGCTCTAGTTTCTGTTACTTAAATCCTTTCCGTCTACTACTAGTTGTAAATTAGTACCTACTTATTTCCCACATCTGAATACTTACCATAATGTCAGCACACATATTGTCCTCGTCAATGACGTTGATCAAATCCTCAATATCCTTTTCGCCGAAGAGCAGGCCCTTCGTGGATGGCAGCGCGAGAGCGCTACATCTTTCTCCTGGTGGTCTGTCCTCGTTGTACACTAGGTCAAACCCGTTCTGTCGGAAAACATGGATGTAGTTCGCTATGGTCTGCTCCTGCGCTGGGCTCAGCTGCAGCAACAAAGGATTGATCAGCATCTGCATCTCGAGGAGTATGAAAAAGGGAGATGCATTTAGTAAATGCATCTTGCTTGATGACTTGTGGATAAATTCAACATATCTTGCTTGATGTGGTTGGACCGACCGACACGACTTAGTGGTATGCACCACGAATTTAACATATCTTGCTTGATGTGGACCGACTGACACTTAGTGGTATGCACGTAACTTTAGAGCTCCGGTTAAGTAGTTCGAAGCGGCGTTTTTCGTCACAAGCGTGCTGATCGAAGATAAAGAGTTCGTCTCGAAAGGATCCTAGGATGAAACCAAGGTTGAACTGTCCATGAATATGAACGTGCGCGAAAGCCTTCTGGTCGAATGTGATTTCGTCCGTCTCGGAATTCAAGGCTGCGGTAAGCGCTAGCTGACGTGGTGGGGTTACTTCTTGTTAGAACTAAGAGATATCCATCTTGAAAAGCATCCTAGAACCTTCTACCCCTTGGAAACGGTCTCCGGATGCCTGTGAAGATGGATTTCTTCAAGTCTTAATCTTGACGTGTATCTTGGTTATCTTCTTGGCCCTTGTTGTTTGCCGTGGACGAGCTAGAAGAAGATGTCAAATTCGAAATAACCGGAGGACCTGCTTGTGCTAGCACACTCTCTGGCTCAGCAGGCGTCAGAGCTCCAGCAGCTAGCTGCAATTGGTCTGCTTCAAGTAGCGGGTTAAAGGACTTCAACCCCGCAGCCCAACAGGACGCCTGAGTCTGCATGAAGTACGATTCATCCATCCCAGGGGTGGCCGCGAAAGGAGTTAAGCTTCCTGCTGCAGCTATGTTATCAGCGTTGTCAAGCAGCAGTGCCGAGTCTTTGTTTGCTTGCGCTTGCTCTATCGCCATACTAGTGTCCCTCGGTTGCGCCAGCTCTCGAAGCAATCCTGCAAAGGGGCAGGAAGCGAGCACTTCCGCTGCAACTGAAGAAGATGTGGGGGGGAAGTAGGACTCAAGCCCGGTTTGTCCAGTTGTTTCGCCTTCCTCAAAGGCCGCCTGTTGCGACGATGACGACGATGCGAACATCGAAGCACCAAATGATGGCGGCTCAAATTCCAACGCCTGCTCAGAGGTCCCACATTTGCTTGCCAATTCAGCTAGTTCTGGCAAATGCACTGTCCGATGCGTTTCTGCGGCAGTGGAGGGTTCCTCATCGTGAACGGGGATTCCAGCAGGATCGGTGAGAAAATACATAGGTTCGACTTGCCGTGGTCGTCTTTGGCTACTTGGTGGTGCACTGCGCACTTTAGCTGGACGTGGCGGGGAGAGACCCATAGTAGTACCATGAGGATGAAAATTAGAGGTAGGCTTTTGGTGCTCGCTTACCCCGCTTGTTATGCCTTTCTCCCTTAGGAGAGGCATAAAAAGCGGTAAGAAAAGCACCTTTAACCTACTTTTAAGAAAAGTGGATGTTGAAGAAGAACAAGCCAGCACAGCATGATGTCCTACTGGCTTTCTCATGCTCGCAGACGCTGTTTGCTTCTTAAATTCAGTCACATTCTGGTTTTTGTCTACGATTTCCGAGCTACCTCCAAGAGGCTTTAGAACCAAAGCTGGCGCTTCAATGAGCGGCTTTAGAACAAAAGCTGGCGTCTCTTCGACTCCTACACCAGATTTATCTTCTCGATCCTCCTTTGGCTTTGTATCCGTTATTTGCACCGCCTCCGCATCACCCTCGGGCTTCATGTGGTTTCGCGCAGGTGTCGGTTTCGAATTGACTCGGGGCTCTTGCGGCTGTTGAGACGTAGGGCGGATCGAAGCTGATGTATTTCCACCAAACACGGTAAGTTTAAACTTCGGTTCTGGCGATTTGTCCTGTGGCTCGTCTACTTCATCCTCGAGGATGTCAAAAGCAGGATCTGCGCACATTGAAGTAGAGGTAATAGCAATGGCTTTTTCTTGTGGCGGTGCAGGTGCGAGAAACGTAGTAAGCTTGAATCCGCCGACGTTATCTTCAGCGACATCCTCTTCATTTACGTCGTCTAACGCCACGTCGTCTCCGCCGATCACTTGATGATCTTCCTGCGCACCACTAGTGGTCTTCTTCGGCACCCCGAAGATTGTTGTCAGCTTCACACCAGCTATCGCCTCTGTAGTTGTCGCGCACTCGACCGCTGTGTCGACATCATTACTCTCCTTTATTTCCTCTTCGGCGTTATGATGATCCTCAAGCCCTTCAACATAGTCCTTTTCAGCGCTGTCTAATTCAACCACCTTGTTCTTCGATTCTGGGCTGATCTCACCAAAAGCCGTCACCTCTTCCTTGACAAAAACTTCGTCATCGTCATCCCCCTCAGGTACCACATTACCAGCACTAGCCACCTGCTTCGAATCCGCATTACTAGGCACGCCTTCTGGTTTGTCTACAACGCCACCTCCGAGTTTACCAGGAAGAACGTCCCCTGGTGGCTTTTCTGCGTCTATGACTTCCCCTGGTTCGAACGTGGTTTCAGGGAGCTTTGGTTCCTCCTTGATCTGTACAGAGTCCTCTTCCGACTCTTCCTCCTCTTCATCGCTACCAGACTCGTCATCTTCTTCCTCATCCTCAGCATTATCTTCGTCATCAACGTTCTCGCCATTTGAAGAAGCTGCTTTTGAAGATGAGCTAGAAGACGAGGAAGATGAAGATTTCGCAGGTTTGTCTTTGTTTGTTGATGTCTTCTTCCCATTTCGTGCTTTGCTCGCCTGCTTCTTATTAAGCTTTCTGCTTTTCTTCCGTGAAGACTTGCTCCCCTTGTTCTTCATTTTGAGCTTCTTCGGTACCTTGGAAGGCTCTTGTTTATCATCGCTTTTGTCTTTCTTCGATTTAGTGGAAGTCTCGTCTGCTGCATTTGCACCCGTTCCATCTTCCGCAAGAACGACCTTGTTCTTTGCCGCTTTCTTAGCGTTCTTCGCTGCCTTGGCCGCCTCCTCTCTCGCTTTGCGTTCATCCGCCTCTTGTAAAATGAGGTCTATTGCACTACAGGACGGCTCTGCACTACTATCCTTCTTCGCTCTCTTCGCAGCCGGTGACATCAAGGAGAGACTATCTTCTGCTTGAGCTACATCTTCATCTTTTCCTGTTTCTGGATCCTCAGACTTGCCCTCCGCGACCTTGAAGAACTTGTCGAAAAAACTGTTTGAAGATTTTTGTGCAGGATCTCCTACTTCTCCGTTAGCTGAGGAAGTCGCCTGCTGCACTGGACCCGCCGCGCCACGTGCCGGTAGAGCCGGTCGCAGTTGAATGTAGTCGCTTAAGGGTTTCTGTCGCTCCGGAATCACTGGTTGTTGTGGCGGAGCTGCAGGTAAGCGCAGCTTGCTGTAAAAGCCGCTGCTGCTCCCAGCCGTGACACTATTGCTTCCCTTGAAAAAAGACCCAGCCGCAGAAAAATTCTCCTTCATCCAAGCGACCAACTCTTGCACAACTACTTCCTCATACTGCAGGAATATCGTCCGCTTATCAGGCGTAACATTCACGTCGATGTCGCACTGAGCTGCCTCGAAATTCAAAAACACTGCCGGATATTGCCGACTGTTGTGTGTGCGTTAGAGCGGCCCACGATAATTATATGCATATTTTGCTCAGAGTGCATATTTTTCTCAGAATTGATTCTTCTCTCAACTTAGAAACCCTTAACTTAGGAACCTATAAGGGAAGTAGCACTCTGTGGATATAAATGATCATTCTGTGTATATTAAAGGAAAAGGCACTCTGTAGAAGATATGAATTATCATGAACAGCCTTAAGTGCGGTATGTGTCGTTGATGGCGCGCGCTATCTTTTTCGGGAAAGCTGCAGGTCTACGGTTCACAAAAAAGTGCTGTAAGGCCTTATTACTCCTTCCGCCTGAAGCGGTGGAAATAATTCCGTGTAGACGCCACGAGCCAGGCGAATCTTTGGAATTAGGTGGCTCGGCGCCTGGTGTTCAAGAAACAGAAGATTGAGATGCCGTCACAGGTTCTGGTGAATAGTGTCACACTCAAATTGGATGGAACGAAAAAACAAGACAGGTCTAATAGTTGTGGCGGAGCCGACATAACTAGAAAAAAGAAAGACCAGAGGAAGATAGAAAAGAGAAAAGGGTAACTATCAACAAGTATAGTATTGGTCAAAAATAAACCGAGTCAACCTACTTAAGTAGATTCTAAAACGACATGCACGGCCCACTGATAGACCTTACCACCAGTCCTTCCTTCTTGTGTTGCATTTACGACTAATGCGTTCCCCGCATCATCATTGAAGTCGGACAATTGCAACGGCTGATGGCGCAGGTCCACCTCTAGCGAAGCGCGCACGCTCTCCCCGTGTACTGACAGCGCACACGCTTTCAGGCTCTTGTGGTTACCCGGTGTCTGCATTATGAAGGACGTCGAGATATAGTCTCTAATCTGTAATCTAGTATAATTATAGGTAGTAGAAGTTCTTCACTCATTAGTGAGTTCTTCTGTTTTTCCGATACTGTAGCCTCCTGCTGCTAGCTCCTCAAATTTGACAAATAGTTTCTACCTTTTCTAGTTGAACTACTAACATCTGCTTGATACAAATAGTTTCTACCTGACAAATAGTTTCTAGTCGTACTACTAAAAATCTGTTTGAATTTATACTAAACTCCACTCCATGCCATACTAAGAATATCCGTTAACTTCCACTCTCCTTTGCGATCCCTCTTGCGATTCCGCACTTGGAACCGCACGTCGTACCGACTCACAGCATACTGCTGTAGCAGTAGGGTTGTCTCGGCAAGTTGCTGCCGCGCGTGCTTGATGAAGTCTAGAATTAGAAGAGTAGAGGCCTCTGAGGACTTTTTTAAAAACACAGTTAGACACCAAGAACTCTTACCATCTAAAAACTCTAAATCGACCTACAAGCGAGCAAGAACGTCACACATGCAGCTGGCCCTGTTATCATCGTTCACGATGACCGTAGAGACGTGGTCTGACTCTGACCCTATTCGCTCCATCAGAAAACTCTAACTCGACCCACAGACAAGTGAGTAAGAACATCTATGGTCTGACAGACCGTAGAGAAGTGGTCTGACTCTTACGGTATTTCTAATAAAAAACTGTAAAAAAATGATTGAAAAACTTCTCTACAGGAATCGAGCCTTACCTGACGCCGAACGGCAGTCACGTTGAACAGCTTTTCCACGTAGATTACCGTTCCCGAAGTTCCACTAGACCCGCTGGAAGAGCCGCCGAATGACGCAGACGCTGCTGGCTCAATCGTTGCAGTGCCACTACGACTATACACCGCTTTCACTGTAGTTGCACTAGTTGTCGTAGAGGGAAGAGCATTAATGGTGGAGGTGGAACTAGAAGAACTCGTGCTGGAAGGAGCCGCATTAGTTGTGGAAGATGTTGATGTAGCAGCATGATTTTTACTGGAAGAGTCCGGATCTACAACCTTTTTTGCTCGAGTAGTCACCTCAAATTTATCTGATAGTGCGCAGACAGCGGCTAAGGCCTCTCCGCGAAAGCCAAAGGTGTCTAGACTCTTGTGGATCTCCTCGAACTGACGTAGTTTGCTCGTGTGATGCCTTCGGCAGAGGCCCTTTAGATCCTCCGTAGCTATGCCGCATCCATCGTCCATCACCTCAAGAGCCTCCACGCCGCCTTCCGTGAAAGTGATCGATATCGATGTGGCACCGGCATCCAGACTGTTCTCGACTAATTCCTTAACACACGTCTCGAGGGATACAATCACTTGGTTAGTACAGATCTGATGTACCACGGAACTGTCGAGAGCTCGAATCTGCCTCGTCGCGGAGGACTTTGATGCCGTTTCCTTTGGAGCACTGGCGGAGGCGTCAGCCCTTGCTGCGCTGTCGTTCTTTGGCGGGTCGACGTTGGCATCTGGAGGCTCTGTGCTTTCCTTTTGCGCGGGGTCTGCGCCATCATCCTGCGACTTTTCCTTTTTCGCAGTCGCCTTAGAAGATGTCGCCTTTACATCCTGTTTCTGCCCTCGCTTCGGTGCAGCCTTCTTGGCGCTTGCCGGTGCAGGTGCAGCCTTCTTCGCGCTCGCCGGTTGCTTAGCAACCTTGGTCTGCTTAGGCGCCATTTTTAGGATCTTCCTAGAATTCTCTTCTTGTGTGGTACTGAAATTACTGACATCTTCACGATCACTAACGACAATAAAGACGTGGTTGTTCTGACCCTCATCTGCTTAAAGTCTCTGTCGTCAAGGCCTGTTACGAAGAAAAGAAACCATTTTGGTTCTACCAAAGCTAGCAATTGTTTATGTTGTTTCGTCACTAACCATTTTCCACGTGCTAATACAGGTTGCTCAAGAAGAAGAATGATCCTGCTCTTCTTTTATAACAAGACAGGATTTATGACAAAACAGCAGGAGTTCCGATTTGCAGCAGAACTCTAACACAAGGCCCAAGCGGCCACCATCGGTCAAAGTACAGATACAAGACCTCGCTATGCCATGTTACCTCTTAGGACGTTATTCAAACGTGTTCGAGGCCGTTCAGCCCTCCTGTACCTTTCGTTTATAGAAAGCTATTGTGTATGCATCGCCTCACAGTAAGAGTCATCCAAAGATGTTTCAACAATAGGTTCAAGTTCCAACATCCCAAGATTCAAGAGGCCTTTTGCCTGCAAAAATCATTGTTACAAAAATCAACCATCGCGATTACACTTTATAATTCAGCCATTACATCAACATCAATCAGTAAGAACTCCAAAATTTCGCACCAGTGACTCCCGTATACTGTAACATCAGGCGCTATACTAATCACCAATTCCTTTGAATATCATTCTAGATTCAGTTCTCCCTTAAAAAACACTCGTGATTCACAAATAGTCTAACTGCAACAAGTTCAAATACTATGGAATAACAGATCGACAAACGCTTTCAATCGACGTAGACAATCATATGCACTTGCCAGTAGCCTCTGCGTACAAGGCAGTGCCTGCTTTGTTCAAGACATTTCCAATAAACACCTCAAAATACTTCATGGTCGGTAACTACAAAAAGATACAGTCTATCGAGGTGGAGTCTACCTCCCCAAGGAGAGACTATCCACCGAAAATCTACTATCCGGCCTCCTGAACCTCAACATTCACCCAGCAGTGATCTGCTTCAACCGCAGTTGATTCATCTCTTTTCACCCAGCAGTGATCTGCTTCAACCGCAATTGGTTCATCTCTTTGAGAATTACATCCATTTCATCACGCTGAGCCAGCAAGGCCATCTCCTTCTGGCGCAACAATTGCTGCACTTGCGTCAATTCGTGAGTCTTGATTCGCAATTCGGTTCCGAGTGAGATTTCTGGAGGTTAGAATGGGACAGATGAGAACGAGCAAAGGTTACAGCGAACATGAGTAATTACGATCTCAAATTGATGATGTTTCTAACTCTACTTCCATGATCAACTACAAACGCTACTAAGTAAGCTCAAAATATATATGCACGAACTTTGAGTAGGTTAAGGATAAGGTTAGCGATTTCGTCCCATAATTCTTTTCGAATTCTTCTCGAAGCTTCTCGGATCTAGCTAGTAGATTCTTCTCCAACAACGTGACGTTCGCTGCTATCTGCTGTAAATTCTGCGGCAGCGAGCGTTCTCCTTGCCGAACCAGAGTTAGACAGGTTGGTCCAATAGATAGAACTCTAAATGTATGTTAAGGAAGTTCTCCATGATAGATTGATCTTCATGATAGAAATTCCAAACCGGTCTAGAGGTAGGACTAGTATTTTGTAAGAATGAGAGACACCGCGAACATCTAGTAGTAGTTGCCGAAGATGCCGTTTCGTTTATTAGATAAGCTAAAGCTAGTAAGGACTTGTAAATAGACCTAGACGACACAGCCTTCAGTATAATGAGTTTCCCATTCTCAGATCAGGCCTATGATGATGCTAGTCGGTTCGGCGTGGGCCTACGACTTTCCTGCGCCTCTTGTGAGTTCTACGAATTTCGCTGATGTTTAAGCTGTGAGGGTGGTCCGAGATCTGGCCCATAAAGAATGTAAAAGCTGTTGCGACAGTGTGTCCGCACGACTGCGGCTCATATCCAGTTCGCGCTGAAGCGTTTCCTTCTGTCTCTGCAATTCACCACAAAGGAGGTTTAGTCTCGCCACTTCTGCCTTTCCACGCCCAGAAATGTTTTGTGGTCCAAAAGACAGAATCTCACTCGGCGATACCTGTGAGTCAGTGTGGCGTCACGAGTGGCCCGTCAGACATAATTATTTTGGAAGTCAGAAAGTCGATTGTAAGTCTAGAAGTGCACTCCTTCCCGTCAACGTCTGCCACCCAGGGAAGTCGAACAAGAAAGACATAATACATAATACATAACCCAGGGACAAGCGTGAGAACTATGCCACCGAAGAGCTTAGAAGCACGCGAACCGCTAAAAAACGAATGCTCGGGGCGAGACACAGTAAGGAAAACCCGCGGGCCCACTCGTGGTGAAGCCTGGGCCATATCGAAGCCGGAAAATTAATCTACACCGAAAACAGACGAGCGGGCAGCCATCTAAGGCGGCCCCCACATAACGCCAGGGAGCTTCTGGAAGATCTGCAGCCGCTTGCGAAGCCAAGCACCAGCGTCAGGCATCACGCCACTGGGCTACTGAATGCCGACCCCCCAAAATGGCCGCTCCAACTCCTCCGAGAAGCAAAGGAAAGCTCCGCCCCCAGCAGGCACTGGGTGGCCTGCGGCATACCAGTAGCCAAGCGAAACGCATGGCATCCAAATGCCCCACCTCGCCGCGAGAGAGCCCCGGACGCTCATTCCAGGCGCGTCACGCGCATGCCTTTGCTGCTCTTCTTCCTTCTGCTTTCGTAGTGTCTCAGCTCAGAGACGCCACCAAGTTGCGGCTAGGTCGTGAGAGGTAAGCAAGGGCTGTCGCTAGCTTCTGCAGCTGGACCAGCCCAGCGCAATCAAAACCAGAAGCCACCGCAGCCAAGAACTGCGCCCCACAAGTGACGCGGCGCGGGTTGTTCGCTGGCGCTGCCAACTCTGAGGCGGTCGCCACTTCTCCAGCGCGTGCCAAATGGTTCACCTGTAAGGCGGTGGCGCTTCAGTTTCAAAAGAGGGGCGCAAGACTGTGACGCGAAAGACAGCGCCACAGCGTGAACACGAAGCACAGCGCGGCGGCCCTTGTTTCCGCGGAGCTATTTCGTGCCGCTGTCTCTGATTTGTTTGCCCAATGAAGCAAGCCCGCCCTCCAATGTGTGCGCTTAGCACGCCCTGGGGAATTGCGTCGCGTATTCGCTGCCTTGATATGCTCCAGCGCCAGCAAAATCACGCACGCGGGTAGCCCTTTCGAGCGCGCTGCCAGCCTTTTCGCGGCTGCTTTGCATTGGTGGGAACAAGCCCGAAACTGGAAAACCTGAAGGCATGGAAAAACTGACCGAAACGCTACCAAATCACTACAATCAGCGCGCCCGGTTGGGCTACGTCTGGCCCCGCGACAGCTCTAGCGGCCTGCTGTTTACTTGTTGGGCCTGCCCAAAGTTGGCACCAGCCTACAGCCTGCCGCCCCCGGCAAGCAGTCGACGGCTGCGATTCCCTCAGCTGCTTCCCACAAGTCTACCGGCAGCGTGCCGCCCATGCGCTACCGGTCTACGCAACGCCTCCACTGCTTGCCTAAAGTCGACAACTGTGGCCGCCTCCTGTGAAGTGATGCGTTTGCGTCTCAGCACTTTCCGCGCGACGTGTCAACGCCAGATAAGACGCCTACGCTATCGCCCTCAACTACCAAACTTGCCAGAAACAAGCCGAGCAACCTCAGCAGACCGAGCCGAGCAAGCTCACCACGCCGAGCGGGCTCACCACGCAGCGCACGCCCAACGTGCCAGGGGTGAGCTGGCCGCCACCCGATTCCTCTCCCCCCGCCGGCTTAGCCTGCGACAGACTCTCAGGCCCCTCCGCTTTTTTCAGTAAATATTTTGGCGGAGAGTGAAGATCTGGAGAGAAAAAAACCCTGGCGGCGTGAGCGAACGGGCCGGGGGTTCGAGTCCCGGCGGCGTCATTTTTTGGCAAGGGTGGAGCGCCACGCTGTTACTCGCTTCAGCAAGGCAGGAACGTTTGGAGAAAGACCCAGCGCCAGCCTTTCCCTCTGTTACCACGCCGCTCCTGCTCCGAACGACCCGGCGACGACAGACATGGAAAAACCGACCCCGGAGCGCTTAGCCCCACAGAACTACCAGCAGCGTCGGCGCCGCCCGTCACCGTCAGACAACGTCGGCGCAGCATAGCCGGCTCGCCTGGTTTGCCGGAACTGACGGGGTAACGTCCGACCTCAAGCCCGTGCCTGGCGTTGGTCTGCTTTGCGTCTTTCGTAGCGTCTTCGGCGTCTATTTTGGGGCGCAGTCCCGAATGTGCATGTTTCTGCACAGCACCACGCGCATGGCTCCACGTAACAGCTGAGACCCGAGCGCGCCAACCCACAAAGAAAGCCGACCGCTGGCGCCGCTAGTGGGCACCCCGTTCACTCAGATAACAAGCCCAATCCAGTCACGCGCCCACGCGGATTCTCGAGGCCCGTCAGCGTAACACCCTCACCAATGCGCAGCGGCTGCATTTACATCGTGGCCGAGTCCCCGCCCTGCAAGAAGCAAGCGGCGCCAAGCCCTTGGGGATTCGAGGCGCCGCCGCCCGCCCTGAACCAAGTGCGACGCAAATCCTCAGCCACCTCTTGCGCGTGTGGATAGCTGGCCCCCCGTGGCTCACGCACAAGCTGCCCGCTTTCGAATCAGCGCGGTCTACTCCTGCGGAGGAACACGACCGCAACGCACTCGAACCGGCGAGCAAATCTGGATCGCAAAGAGGGCGCTACTGAACGGCAACAAGGAAGCGCGCCCGGCGAATAGGCGAGGCCCTTCACTCTGCAAGGAGGCAATGCCGATAACGAAGGGGCGCAGTTAGTGTTTCTGCCCAGGAAAGGCGGAATTGTAGTAAGTGCGAGGCATACCCACCGAGCCAACTGATCAGCAATCCAACCGAAAACCCGGCCGGCCATCTCTCTGGGCTAGCTATCAGCCCGACCCCCGCGCCTCTTTCTCATATCGGTACGCCTATGCCCCCGGGAGACAGCCGAGCTGCCGCCCCTCCTTATGCTCGTGACGAAGCTGGCCAAGAACAGGATGGGCGCGCCGGTGGGCCAAGGTTCCGCAATGGAAAACAGCAAGCAGCCGCGCGGCAGTCACAACGCCTCCCCACCCGCAGCGCGAGCGCCGCACCACCCTAGGGCACGCGCCCCATCGCCTAGCGCGAAGAATGGGGCCTCCACCTTTGCCTCAGCAGAAGCACTGGCAAAGAATGCCGCGCACAAAACTGGACAAAACTACCGAAATTCAGACAAAACCCGTACCGGATCTCCCTCAATCTCCATGCGCCTTTGCTCGGTTTTCTGCGCTGTGGCAACTGCGTCTTGCTCCTCAGCTGTCCCCAGTCTTAGAACAATGAATTTGGTCACCAAATCAAGCATACAAACCCTAAGGCGCAGCCTAAAAAATGAGTCGAATAGGACTCCAAATGTTGATTGATATAGCAAATTTTTCATCCTGTAATGCTTTTCTTTCATGCCGTTCTCAGCAGTTGCCAATCATCTTCTCACGTATCGTTGTCGTTCTAGCGACCTACCAATAAAGTTCACTTCTAAACACCAAGTCCAGTGCTCTGCTATGGCCGACCCGATCCATCTATCACAATATACATAGAGTCTCAAATTTCATAACAGCACTCCCTGGTCATCGTTGAAGAAGTTGCGCCAAACTTGTTGACCTCCCGAACCTTGCTGCACCAGGTCCTGCAACAGCAACATCCAATCTACGCCTTCTCCTGCGCGATCGAAAAACAGGGACAGCATCTGTAGATCAGCGTCGGAGAGTAAGTCGCCGCTGCTCTTGTTCTTCGACACGACAGCTTCTTGCTTTTAGTTTTAGAGCTTTTTATCGTAGTAAAAATCGTAATGCTTTTAGTAGAGCTATTATATATCATATAATTAATCGTATAATCCAATATTATCTTGAAATAGCTCTCCATCTTCGAAGTAGGTTGAAGCTCTACCGTCTACTTGAAACACACCATCAAGAGCCTGCACATCTTGTGGGAGGTACAGAGTATACTATAGGTACTTTATTTTTCTGATGTTGGAAGAGCTCTACCGCAAACGAGATGCAGAGACGTTCATCCGGATAGAAGATACTTGAATTTGCCTTAACTCTTCCCACCTTGTCCTTGTTCTGCTGAGTCAGCTCCTGGTGGCTCTTCTTGTACTAGATGGTCGTGTAAGACTTGCAAAAACAACGGCTTCGACACCACGCCTGAACAGCCAGCGTCCGCAGCTCGGAATGAATTCAAGAGCTTCTGCCAGATTGCTCGATTACGGAGGCGTCGCAGGGAGTGGAGCACTGAGCAGAAGGACGCCAGGCCTCTCGTTGGGAAGCCTGAGGGCTGCTCCTCTCCGCCTTGCGCGCCGTAGACAAGCAGCGTTTTCAGCTTCGGCCAGAAAATGCGCGTCGTCGAAGGACAGAGGAGCTCTTAGAGAGGAAGATAGAGATCATTACGACTAGTTCGGTAAAAAATGTACGCGTTTTTCTCGGTCTTCATAGACCAGGGAGCTGCAAGTACTCCTGTCAGTTATTCACGACTTCTATTTGTTCATCAATCGAAACACTAAAGATATTCTTGCAAACCTCAGTTCATAAGCCTGCGAGTCTGCCAATAGCAGTTTCAGTTCTGGCGACCAGGGGCCGCATCTTTGAACCGCGGCTAGCAAGTCCTGCCATTCCAGAGACAAGCCTTGGTGGCCGTGATGCACCTTCAAATCCTGCTCCAATATGCCCAACTCATCTGTCAGTACTTGTGCGCCCACACTTCCGACTTCGCGCCAGGGGTTAGACGTGGCTTAGGGTTACGGGTTAGGGTTTGGGTTTAAGGGAGCTCCTTAAGGAAGCTCCTTAAGAGATTTCCGCCAATTGCTAATACTATAAATACTAATACATGCCCAGCGCAGCGGGCCCTTGGGGTTTAGGGGTTAGGGTTAGGGTTTAGGGGAAGATCGTTCATCTCATCATGATCATCCATCCCTATGACAGGACAGACAGCCACTCTCATAATTTGGGACGAGGAGAGTTTGCTCTCACGCCAGCGAAGCGAGAAGAGGTACAGCGCCATGCTAAGCTCGCCTCCGTGTGGCGCCTGCTCGACGCCGTGTTGTCTTTAGAAGAAAGCATCATCAGAAAAAGCGAAGATCATTGGGTGAGAATTTCTAGATGCCCTAATCATTCCCCCTGGAGAGAGAGAGAGAGCGTTGTCGATTAGACTCCGGGATTGCTAGATGAGAACTCATAATGTAAAACATGCGCGTTAGTCAGTGTACGAAGACACGAGAGGACTACAGCTCGAACTACTTGATGTCTAAATGCCTTGCCCTTGATGCCTAAATGCCTACAGCTCGAACTACTCGAATGCTTGCCCTTGATGTCTAAATTTCCTAATCATTCCCCTTGGAAACAGCAAACTTCTGCAAGATCGCGTTGTCGATTAGACTCCGGAGAGCGCTGCCATCCGAGGCTTGCACTGCGGTGATCGCCCGATCTATTAGCGTTCGCCCTCATTTATCTCGGCCCCCTCATCTCGACCCCTTCTCTCGTTCCCATGGAAAGAATACAAGGAGAGCCAAATAAGGGTATCGAGATGCTGAGAAAGGTGGATGAAAGCTGACCTTAATGCTAGCATGTCTTGAGATGGATATACGAGATCAGCGAGTAAAGCCTGAGTTCCATTAGCATGCAGGTCAGCTTGACGACGAGCAATCATCCCCCGCAAAAACGCACACACGGACTTCTTTTGCAAGTTGGCGGATGCGCCTGATGATCGTGATTTTCTTAAATAAACACGTAAGAAATTTGACAGCATACAAGGTTGACAATTAGGATTAGGATAGGGTGCCTTTGCTAGGTCTACACGCAAGCTTGACAACCCATCCAATAATTTACGAGGAGATCTTGATCTTCTACGTACTAGCATAAACGAGATAAAATTATGACTAGCTACAGTAGCACAAGTACTATGATACTGTCAAAAATCATACCTGATCCAGCACTTGACAAGAGTCCAACCGTCGCGCGCTCCAGGACACCTACTACTAATCCGAAAGGCTGGGCAAATAACACACGCAGCAGAGACGGTGAAAACTGTATGAAGTCGCCTGATTCCATCGTAGTGCTACTGTTAGAGGTTGCGGCATGAGTGGACTGTTCAGGACGAGAGCGTTTTTCTCTGCCCTCTTTTCTACTGGAAAAAAAAAAACGAAGCATCAAGTAATATCTTTTGCCTGCATCATTTTTTTTACTATTCATCCAGTGGAATAATACATCATTTTACAACAGGAAAGTAGACGCAGCCCAAGGCGAATTGGTGACGAGAGCCTTAATCATGCTGGGTTGGGACGTGGTTTGCGCTATTTGCATCTTGTTTTCTCCTTTGTCTTTAACATATTCTGAAAAACGGACACTGCGATAAGGGTTGTAGTCCACGTCTGCGACGCCTGGCTGTCCAACGTCGTAACGGCTTTCCTTGTATCCACTTGACGACTCTGTCGTGCCAGAACCAGCAATGGGTGCTCTTTTATTCGTTGTACTACTAGAGGTTGTCCCTTCACTGGCATCTTTTAAACGCATCAGCAGTTGTCTATTGTGGATTTCCAGTTGTGCTTTCTCATGCTCGAGTGAGGAGATGCGTTCCTCTTGCTCTTGCACGCGCTTTGCACCTGGCGCTCCCGCTGTAGATGCGTTCGCTCTTGGTAGCGTGGAGGGAACAAGAGGGTCTTTGGAACGCAGTTTGCCTAGAGGGGATTAGAAGTGAGTGGATGAACATGAATGATTTGGACAAGCAACGGAGGATGCTGCGAAAGTGACCCCCAGATGCTGCAAAAGTGAACGTGAAAGGAGGAATAATTGAAAATAAAGACGGTGTACTCGTACTCAAATAATTGATTTAAAGCCACCAATTGTAGCCAATAGACCGACTTCTATCATTTCGTTTGCGTAATAGTAGGTTTTCTGGTGCTCCAACTGTCTCTCCAGGTCTCGGACCCTGGCCTTCAGCACTGCCTCTTGACGACCCTCCTGTTGGCCCTGTTGGTTCTGTTGTCCCTCACTGGTTCTTGTGGCTTCTCTTGAGAGAACTGCTGTGGCTCCCCCATTGCTATTTCCTGCTTTCCCCGAGCCTCCAGGTGAAAGTCCTGCTGATCCCCCTAGCAATCGTTCCCTCAGTTTCTCGCTTTCTTGCTCGTACACGAGTTTGTCGTATTGGGCGCGGAAAGCTCGCAACTGCCGATCAAAGTCCAACTCCTTATCGGCGACTTCCTTCCTCAGTCGCGCCACTTCTTCCTGCAACGAGCTGACTTCCTCATTGCGGGTTTCCGCTTTTTCGGTCTGCTCGAAATCCACTGCGCCAAAAAATGAAAAGGTGAAGAAGGAAGACAAAGATTTAAAGATCATTTCCATGTTGTTGGTGGAGCATATCTAACTAGAAAAAACAAAAACCGAAAAAAGAAAGGTCAGGCAAGAACTTATCTACTACTAATGTTGATAACTCTTCACCCCACATCAAATTGCACCTGCACTTTTGACAAGTGCAGTTGATGTAGTTGTGCAGTTGATGTAGCTACCAAAAGCAACTTTTTCTTAACAGCATATTCAGGATCGAATCTGGATGCTTTTTCTTGAGCAATGCCTGTAATTCCTCAATCTGCTTCAAGAGTTCCTTTTCGCGTACATCCGCCTTCTTTCCTGTTAAGAGACGCAGCCGCAGCGCCTTTAACTCTCGCCTGTGCGCGTCAAGCTGACCTTCCAGTTCGTTATTAGAAGCTGGACTGTCAAAATCGATCATCTCCGTTATGCCTTCGTTTCACACCAAATCGGTTTCGTTTCACACCAAAGGACTAAAATTGCGAAAATGCTCAGTACGTCAATCAAATGTTCATCATGTTGTTCATGCCGGTGTCCCGACTAGTACACCTAGTTTATCGGCAATGTAGTGTTCTATATCGATCATAACTTTCACTTTCGCTCGATCTTCATCCATCATTTGTTGGCTTTCGGCGTACCACTTTACCTTCGCCACTAGGTCCTCCCTCTCCCGCTTCCAATCGCCCTCTGCGCGTAGCGCTTTATCGAGACGCTCTTGTGCAGCCTGCTCAGCGACGTTCGGTTTCTTGAGAACTTCGTCCTCTAAAGCGCGCTTCGCATCACGAGCCGCTTTTAACTCGGTCTCTAGTTCAAGTGTTCGCTTGCGCAGTCGTTCCGCCTCTTCTGTCGCTTCATTCAGTCGTCTCGCAAGAGAAGCGGACTCCCCATTTTCTCGCTTGTTGGCCAGCGTGGCTTGCAGGTTTTCGCCGCCAAACGGATGCTGAGGAGGCGCGAACTCAGAACTGCTGCCAGTGATAATATTGGTGTCTCCGGTGTCGGGTTAGAGGGTGCAGAAATGGGTATGTGACACACGGTGGACATTTCTTAGACGCAAGTACTCAATCTCAGATATCAAGTGCGTCTTCCTGGCGTAGCCGTTCGTGGCTACTAGCGTAAATGCTGTATATAATTTGCGTTCAACAATTATCCTCCTAGGCTATCTGTTTCATAATCAAAAGAGCGTCTTTGCTGCTTATTCTTTTCGAGGACGAGGGCAGCGACTTGCTGCTGCGCCTGTTGCAACTGTTTGCGAAGGGACTCTGTTTGCGCATCAGCAGCTTCCACAATGCGCTTGGCGCCCTTTTCGCGCTCTTCGGCCAAGTCACTCTCGGCCCTGCCTAATCTGCGATGCGCATCAGCTAAAGCGGCCTCCTTATCCTTCACTCGACTTGTCAACAGGTCTAACTCGCGGCTCAATTCTTCACGCTCGGTCTCTAAGGAGCGGACACGTTCCTTCCACGTGTCAGAATCGTCTGTCCTTCTCGTAGCGGAGCCAGAGAATTTTAGAGATAGAGGTACTACTACAGACCTTCTCTTTTCTTCATTTAGAGGTAGTCATTTAATTGTTGACGTACTACAGACCTTCTCTATTCTCAGTCTCAGGTGGAGTCTAGATCCATCTTGAAATAATTTTTTTGGGGGAGAGCCTCCTATCGAAGATGGTCCATTTAATTCCAACTTCTCCTACTTTCATGTAGCCGAACAAGTGGTCGTCAAATCCCGATCTATCTTGGATTTGCTTCACCAAACTCTCATTTAGCAACTGCATAAGTAGTACTCTGCAAACCATAAGTCTTTGCTCTGCGAAGCAGCCTTGGTACTAGCCGTTCCTCCACCCTTGGATGCAAGTTTAGCCGTTGTTGCAGTACTGCCTGTCCTGCGATCCTTCGCTGCCTCATCGACAGTCCGGTGCGACCCCTCCGCGTGCTTGCGACGCCGTCCTGCACCCGCCAAACCCGTCTCTGCTGCGCCTTCAGCTCCCAGTGGACTCCGACCTGCGCTGCCTGCATCTACTACTGATTTGTTGTTCGGGTACTTTGTCTTAGAAGTGTAGAGTTGTTATTCAACGTAACTGGTTCCTAGAAAGGACCCTTTTGAGAAAACAAAAGCAAGTTGAAGTTATCCACCATAACACCACTTTCTGCCAGTCCCCCAGCAGAGTAGCCTGGCGAGGCTGGAGAGCCGAGAGGAGTAACAAAATTGCTTCTAAGAGGGCCTTTCTCCTGCAAAGCAGCATAGTTGAGCTCTGCAGCTACTTTGAGCTGTGCAATCTCATCCCGCTGCTTCTCTGCGTCAATAGGAAATTAGAGACAGGCATATATAATGGAAGATTTCAAGGCGCAACATCTACAATCAACTACATCATTGGACTCATCTAGGATCTTGAACATTCTGCAACTCTAGATTACGTCTGCCAGCTTTCACTCATCAAGAGCTACAATCTCGTCGAGAGCCTTAGAATTCAAGAAACGATCTTTCTAACAAAAAACAAAAAATATTTTGTATCTTGTGAGAGCCCACGCTACAATTAAAGTTACAAGCTCAAGTCTCTTCCCAACGGCCATGTCATGTATTTGCCCCTGATGACACTGTCCGTAGTGCCCGTAGAGACTAATGCTGATAACAATTCAGGGCCAGAGGCCAGGCGTTGTGGCCTTAATTCAATCTCTGATTCTCTCCTGTCAGCTCTTTCGCATTTTTCCTGAGTTCGCGGTTTTCGTTCACCAGTTTTTCGTTCTCCTTCTCGTATCCCCTGAGCAGAGTCTCCAGCATGCTTTCGTCACCCGAGCGTCGTGCAGCTTCGATGGGAGCATCCACTGTAGTATTAGCCGCTGTGCCAGCACTATTAGCGGCCGACCCTGCAATATTAGGGGTTGAAAGTTGGCATCTCTAGCCCGCATATCTATGGCTTTCCTACTTGGAGAAACCATAGAGATGCTCATAGAGATGCCAACTTTCAAGCCTTAACAATAGAAGATGCGCCGCGTCGCTCTGCTGAGGGCCTCATCTTCATGCCCTTCTGCCCTACACCTCCTATGGACCCACCCGCACCAACGTCGTCGGACATCAAGTTCGAATGATCCTTGTTTTGGCTCGACGTCGTCGAAACAGGCTGCCTCGACGTAGTCGTTGTTGGATCTTTCAACTTCTTGTCTGTCTGCCCAACACCAACGCCCATTCTGCTACTACTTTTAGAGCTACCGCGTTCGCATCCCTCCAAGCATCCTTGGCTTCCTTTCCAAGTAGAAAAAGAGCCAGGGAACGAAGATGGTGCTAGGGATGCTTCGTCGGTAGCCTTAATACTAGCACCACCTCCACTGACACTAGCATTTTGTGCTTTCCTTGCTTCATCTAGCTGTTTGCGCAAGGCTACTGTTTCATTCTCGCGTTTCTCCAACTCATCGCACAAGCGTGCGTTTTCGCGGTTGAGGCGGGATCGCATAAGTTCTGAGTCGGCAAATTTCTGCTCCACACGACGCATGCGTCCTTCCGCATCGGTCTTGGCTTCATCCTCCAGGTTTCTGCGGTCATCTGCGAGTCGCTCACTTTGCGCACGATCTGCTGACATTAGAGCTTCAGGTTGAGCTAGTGATGATTATAATAGGGGTGGAGCCAACCTAACTAGAAAAAGCAAAAAAAGGAAAGCATGTAGATATAAAACAGCGTTTAGATTCAGCCTTTGATGGTACGGATTTATTTATCCCTGGAGGAAAGTAGCGACCTCCCTCTCTCGATTTAAGGCAATGGTTGCTGAAGCGGAGAGATCTTCAGCACAGCAGAAAAGTGAACTGTGTACTAGAAGGAAGGCACAATAGCTAGCAGCTCCAGGTCTAGTACAGTGTTCCAGCAACCATAATTCTGCTCTATCCACACGCGCTCGCAAATCGGCGCACTCTGCACGAAGTCCCTTGCTTTGGGTCTGATGGCGCTGTTCCGCCTCTTCCAGTGCGTAACGGTGCTTTCGCGTCACTTCAGCTGCCTCGTCCTCCAAACGCTGTAGTTGCATCCTCATCTTTACATTCCTGGCATCCATTTGATTAGATTCGCCTCTTGCGTTCGCCTCTTCCCTGAGAGGGTGATCCTTGGCAGCTTCTTTTGCAGGTCGAAAAAGAAGATCCGAGGATCATGTTGAGAAGACGAGGAGGCAAGAAAAAAGATTGTCGATTCTTGTAGAAGAGCTTTGCTACAATCGACAATATTCTTTATCGACATCAGGTAGAAAAATGAGTGGATCAAGCTTGTTTATGGTAATGATTATTTCTCATCAAGGATGATGTTAAGGACATCATGCTTCACGGTAGTCTTAATTTGAGCGATTTCAGCATCTGCTTTTGCCTTCCCCTTTCGCAGGGAAGCTACGACTTCTTCCAGCTGGGCGACTTGGGCCTGCGATGCAGCTAGCTGCTCCCACGCCGACAAACCACCGTCGTCCACTGTGGTGTGATTGTACATGAAAGAATGAGGAAGGGAGATTTGATTCTTACTTGCTAAGGGAAAAGACACTACTTAGAAACAAAGATCAGAGTACTTAAACCACGACTTGAGATACCACGACTTGCTGTCTGGAGTCTAGCATCTACTTTCCATACTTATAATGCCTATCCCTATCCAGCAACATAACTGACGGATGAAGCCATGCGCTTCCGCGGATGAAGGAAGAAGGGGCGCTGTCCAAAGACTGCTCGATTAACGAACTGCGATGTGGCTCATTGGTAGCTGGCACAGGTGGCTGTTTTCCACGTAGATCCTGAATCAAGTGGTCGGTGCTAGGGTAAATGACATCCATAGACTGGCCTAACAGAAGCCGACTCCCTGGCCGAAAAGAGCCTTGCTCGGCCGCGCCCTGATACCGCGCCCTGATCATGGGAGTGGTTTGGCTCGTGCGTGCAGAAGCCGGCAACTTGTCAGTTTGCGTTGAGGCACGGTGAAGCGGCGCTCGCGTGGCGGAATTACCACGACTCAACGATGAGCCGCGACTGGTGTTGCCGCCTTTCCCGCCACGCGCTCCTGGCACAGCTCCTCCTGCTCGTGTAGATAAACTTGCTGCTGCTGTGCCACGACTGGCGTTTTGGTTAGCTCCTCTAGTTCCTCCACTGCCGCCTCGCGAACTACTGTTTTCTCCCGATCCAGCGCTCACTGTGCTGTTTTTCGAAACGCCAGCAACGGTCGGCGGCGAGAATATAACCTGTGGTGTGCCCACTGTGCCCGCATCTTCGTGCTGCGCCTCCAGTTCTAGCTGTGCCAATACGGCCGCGCGCTCTTTGATGCGTTCCTCCAGGAGGAACTCCTCTCGCTCTAGCATCCGTAACCGCTCCGCACCCTCAAGGCTCTTGTATTGGTATTGATACTCCTCATCCCCTGGGTTCATGTTCTTATTGTAGTTATCCTTCTGTTCATTCCCTCGCGACGACCAACCCTGTGGTTCCGAGGAGCGCAGACGGGAATGGTCAGCAATTATCGTTGCCTCATCTGCCAACCTTCGACCGTGGTCTCTGCTAGTCCTAGACTCCGTACTACAGTTGTAGTTACCAGATGCAGCTGCCAGACCTTTTTCAGCTGACTGTTGTACTTGTTGTACACCTGCTCCTCCTTCAAGGCTGTCATTTCGCTGATTCAGTCCGATATCAGTCGCCGCACTTGTGGCAGCTGTCAGAAGCTCGGTTGTGGAAAGGTTGTTCACGGATTCGTCCACGGCTGGTGCAGTGCGTTGCGAAATAGGACGATCCCTTGTAGTCGTGGGTAGGGCGTTGCTTTGCTCTTTTATATTAGAGATGCACTGTTTTTTTAGAAAACCTACTTACAACAGCATCCATCTATAGAGCTGCACAGCTTAATATCTCTACATAGAAAAAATGGCTAACCGTTGTCATGCTACAACCACAGGAGAGATATAAGAGGTAGCCTTTTGGTGTTCGTTTATCCCGCTTGTTAATATGGCTGCCCCCCCTAAGGCTTAGGAGAGCCATAACAAACGGTATAACAAAAGCACCTTTATAGCCTACCCTTGAAGATACGGAAACTGACGAACTACAGAAAATGACGTGCCTTAATCTGCAGTCTTTCATCTTGCTGTCTTTCTTGCTGCAGCCGTCGCTCTTCCTGCTCCCGCTCTTCTTGCTCTATCAGACGGCGCTCCCTTTCCTCGGCTTCCCGTAGACGCTGTTCCAGGTCTTCTTCATCGATGAAGTCATCTGCATATTCCTGTTCATCTCCTGTGTCAACAGAAGATGAACTATTATTTGCTCCTTGTGGGAGTTCTGGCGGTGGTCGTTGTGGTTGTCCTGGTCGTTCTGGTTGTTCTGGTTTCGCTGGACTAGGACTACTTTTGCTCATCATATTCGCTTCCGCACCTGCTTCGGCGTTATTCAGGAGTTCATCACCAGTCTTTTGTAGTCCTGCACCTGCGGCTGCGAGTTGCTTAATTTCTTCTGCTGCGCCGAGTTGCCTGGCCTCTTCCGCCGCTGCTTCTTGCCGCAGCTCGGCTTGTCGTTCTGATTCCTTTCGGGCCTCCTCTGCGGCTTCTCTTGCCTGTTTCTCAGCTTCCTCCTTAGCTTTTCTTTCGGCCTCTTCCTTCGCCTTTCGCTCTGACTCCTCCTTCGCTCGCCTTTCAGCTTCTTCTTTTGCCCTCCTTTCCGCTTGCTATTAGAGGAGGTTCACAAACTAGACAAGAGTCCATCACAAAGAACTACCGAATGATCTTCCACTACCTAGAACTGGTAGCTCATTTCAGATGATTTGCCACCCACTAGGTCACATATAAAACTACGATCATGTCAGATAATTCTCTGTTTCCACCACATCGAACATGATATAGAACAACAAACTACGTTACCCTCAAATACTCAACAATCATATTCGAACTCGATGACTCAACCCTTCTAAAAATACAACTTACTCTTACTCGCTGCTTAATCACTACATCGTCATAAGCCTCTCTCTCGATCCTACGCGCTTCAGCCTGTTTTGCACGCTCCTCTTCTTCTCGCTGGACACGTTCCATCTCCGCTTTGGAGTCGGCCAAAGACTGCAAAAGCTCCTTCTGGTAGGATGCGAACATAGAATTCTCGTTCGTAGGACTCTCTTTCGGACTATTAGGGCTTTTCAGGTAAGATTCCTCTGTAGAGAAGCATAGCAAAAAATCTGTTAGACATATGAAGATGAGTCCAACTACAAGGAACAACGAACCTCCTCAATGCTCTCACGAGGATAGCGCGAAGCCAGTCATAAAAATTCCACTCCCCGTTTCCGCATTGTCGACTTTTGAAGGGGCCTCGCTCACAGGACGTGACTGTTCAAAGTCGACGACTTAAAGGTAGTTTTTCCCTATGCCTGGTCGAGTGGGTTGCCCTTTTCCTCCCTTATTTTCTTTCCTCTCTAAGAAATCACGGGATGGACTTCCACCCAGCATAGTCTACAGCATAGTCTACATAAAATACTGAGCCTTAACTGACGTAGCTGTTATCCTCACTGTCAGACACCTGCACGCCTCCACGTGGCGGAGGCTTGGCCACTTTCTTCGCAAGCTTGTGCGTAAGCATGCTGAGAGCAGCCGACGGACTGTTCTCCACTGCATGCTTGTTTTGGTCGAATGAAAGGAGGAGAAGGAGCTAGACGAGGAGCTGAAAGAGATGAACGAGGAACTAGACGAGGAACTGAAGGAGATAATGATAATAGCGGGGGCGAGGTGAGCCCGGGGTTGTGCGGGCTGCTCACTAGTACTCCGCGCACCATCAGGCGCAAGTAAGATCCAAGTAGTAAATTCCAAGGAATATTAGCAGTGGTTGTAATAGAAGATTGATGTCTTTGCCGATACGAGAAAGAAACTTGCTCTCCTTCAAAAGATATTGATGTTAGCCTTGATTGTGGTTGTGGCCCAGCGACTTCATATTTATAAGCAACCTCGCTAACATCTTCTCGAGGAATAAAAAAGTAGACTGTATTAACAATCTCATCTCCACTGCCAGATACGGATCATCCTAACTAAGTAGACCCTAGATGAAAGAAGAGAAGAATATTTCTGTTACATCATAAATGCAATGCCATGAAGAGAAACTACTAGCCCTATTGTACATGAAGTAGGTGTATAAAGTAATGACCAAATATTGGTTAGTTATATGTCCTAGATCGTTGTGCCGTTGTGATCACACACTAAAATTCATCACAGGTGGACTTCATGTTCATCTTCAATCTCAGTGTCACATCATAAGAAGCTTGTCTGGCTTTGGCGTTGGCTCTGACGCGAGTCCTTGGCTGGTTTTGCTTTGGATTTCAACGTGATGGACGCATACGGATCCAACATGTCCCGCCCTGCAACACCAGCGGGTCCACCCAGTGTCTCCTCATCGTCACTGGAGGCATCTAAGAATGCCCCGAGACTGCTCATGTCGTTGATTCTACATAGGAATTTACACGTGAATTATGACATTCTTGATACTACACGTTGATTCTACACGTAGACTCTACACGTAGCATACGCACTAATTATCTGTTTGCTGCAAGCACTACACCAGATCACTCACGATTAACAGGTCGATTGTTCTCTCTTATCTGTACTGAACATTCAGTAGAAGATTGTAGCCATAATTGTCTAGGTTGACTTTCATTAGAAGATTGTAGCCATAATAAATTGCCACTTTTTTTACAAACCTTCAACTCTTCCACATTCTTTTCCTAGCTGACGCACCAGTTCTCTTTCCAGACGTGTTTGAATTCGTGCTTTTTGATTTTCTACTAGTGATTCTTCATCGATCGCTTTCCTGCAGGCAAGCCGGCAGTGGATCCCCGACCTAGACCACGCTACTGATGCCTGAGAAGTCATCAAGTACTCGCCTCCAAAATGGTCGCTGAAGAAGAGATGCGGCGAACACACACAGGTCACTGTGACTCTGGGCGTTTGCCTGCGCAGGGCTAGTACTTCGAATATATTAGTTTTTGCTGCTTCCCACTACGGGTACCAATCTGTCCAAATGAGTCAAGTGACTGCAAGCCATTTATGTAAACCAGTTCATTGTGAAGAGTGGGGATGCTGGACGTCAATTTCTCGCTTGGGGTTGGGTAGACGATTAAGTAAGAAGTAGATACTTCGAGGATGTGTCAGTTTTCGACTCCAGTAGTTCAGTCCTAGTCCAGATATGGCGACGCTAGTCGATTCGGATTGGACCTACGAGAGCTCCCTTAATCCAGATATGCACCTAATTGAAACATCGTTACGTTTCGGTATGCCATGATGATTGTATTCGTTATAAATTTCTCTTGCTCCAACCTACGTACTTCCGAATCTGCAAGTTGCCTCACCCAAGCAAAGTCTCAGCTCAAAAAGGGTTGATATTGATGAACTTCTTCGCGGCCGTTGTGAAAGTTTCCTTTAGCTGCGCTCAGCGTTGTTGCTACAGCCTCCTTATTTCCTGCTCCGCTTTCGTTAGCTCCGCGTTTTAGCTCCGCAGCTTTGACGGCGATGGTGAGATACAGGGGTCCAGCATACGTTTGAAGTCACATTTCGCATCGAACACGGCTTCGAGATCATTTCGATATTGTTTACTACAAGCCAGTCATGGTGTCTCGCATAGCAGTATTCCGATCTCATAAGGCTCTAGGTCGGCCTGCGCCTGTTCCGTCCATTTGAAGATTATATTTTCCCTCAAAAGAAGCATTTCCAAGTAGTCTTAGGCAGATCGATAAGACGGCGCATCTATCTCTCGATATCTTTGCAGCAGAAAAGGAGCCATTTTCACCACATCTTCTCGCTATCCCTCAGAGTCGCGAAAGATGTTGACTCTGACACATTCTTTCGTCTCTCAACTTCCCGTATCTATTGACATGGTAGAATGGGTATTCTCTCACTGCTTTTATTTCTATACTAACACGTTGCCGTACTAACATACTTCTGTAGACTTCACAGTGTCGCGGGCCACCACAGTGTCGCGGGCCACCGATTTCAACACTTTTAGAAACAAATGGGCAGCACCAGCAAACGCTGAGTGCGTCCGGCAAATGAACACTCGAGACCTGAAAAACCATTTTCGTCGGAGCCCACCCACCAGGAGCTCAAAGCGCTTTTTTTGAAGGAGTTTAGTAACTGGAGAAAATTGACCTATTGTTCTGAATGTGTATCCGATCCTCGTTTCAAAGGTTCATGTTCCAGCCCGTGTCTCCGAAAGGGCACAGCATCACCGCAATATTCCAATTTGTTCCCGCTAATAAATCGTCCAAATCTCATCCCCCACTCGACTTTAGATCTTGCATCCAGGCGTTTGCGGCATCAAAGCGTTTCGTCTTCCTCTGAAACGTTCCCACGTCGCATTTCTTACTGCGGCCCGAATACACAAGAAGCATTTTTCCGTAGCATCCAAAGTACCCCGCAAGAAGCATTTTTCTGCAACACCACTTAGAAGCGAAGCTTCTTCTTCAAGAAGAGCAATGCGGACTTGGCGGAAGCGGACTTGTCCACAACGCTGGTCGGGTTCAAGAATTTCTCCTTGAACAAACCGCAGAGAGACTGTTGAGAGTGTTTCGATTGGTTCAAAACGAGGGTCCTGAGGAAGATTACCGAGATATTATCGCTTGTGCATATGTTCTTTGATGAAAAAAAACAGCATGTGGATTTCAAAACATTGTTTTCGTTCTGCAGTGCAAATGATTTCTTAGGATCCTACGAGAAGCACAGAATTGAAGCATGATGATCACAGCATTTAGACGCATCTATAGAACTGTACCTTCTTAGCCTCCTTTCGGCCATCCGGGGTGTCCATCTGGGAGTCGGAAACGAGAGTCTTCGGCTCCATATCGGACGGGATAGAGTAACGCGTCGGCATGACGTGAGTGTAGTTCACGTACTTGACGAACGGCTTCACGCGAAGGCTGTATTTTTTGTTTAGACGGACGATTAGGTTAAGTGATGTAGTTTAGTGTAGGAAAATATTCGTTTTTAGGAAATTTTCATACTTTTTTCGGAGGATGCAAGAATCGGCGGCTCCAAATCCCAAGGAACCTTCAAGAACAAGTCTTTATTTAGATTGCAGGATTGAACTACTATCACAAAGTTTTAGACGCTGCATTCAGATTTAGAAAATATAATCAATACCGCTTGCTCTGCTTCTTCTTTCCCATGGCGGTAGTGACCTTCAGAGGTGCCTTCTGGACGCCGGCGACCAAGCAGTGGCCGAAAGCGCGGGACTTGGAGCCTTCGTCGAAGGTTTTGACGCAGACCGCCTTCTTACCGGCCATACGGCCGTTAAGGATGATAACGATACGTCCTGGCTTCAAAAACTTGCCCATTTTGTCGTGAGTGGTGAGGTACCTCCTTTTTAGAAAAGGGGGATTGAGATACCTTCTCCAATTGTTGTCCCTGTTTTTTGTTGATAAGAAAGTTGGTGAGATTAGCCGAAATACAACGCTTGTTGAGTCGATGTGGAAATTATGGCGCCACATGGATGATAACAGAGAAGAGAAGACGTATTAAAGACACATCGTTCGTTGTAAACTCAGGTATGGAATCAAGTCAACTCTTGATCGTTCTTGCAATTTAGATTTTAGATCTGATTTGCTCGAGGTATCATGACCGCATTTTCAGATTTAGATCTCTGTCACAAGGATCTTTTTGTTGCTGTTCGCAGCAGGAGGTGCTTCCATACTAGATTTTACGTTTTTTCTGATCTCGTGTAGATCTTACGCACAGCTTCCAAGGTTTTCCTGACCTCTCGGAGATCAAGCGTAGATGAGACCTTTTCGATCAAAACGAGAACATGATATTTCAGATCGCCCGGCGAATGAGGACAGTATTGGGTCAAGTGGCATGACGGGAGCACAGAAATGTCTTTTTCACAAGACCTTCCCGAACACACATTTGGCGATGACTTCAAATCTCCCAGAAAAGGGACACATGCGCCTCCAGCGCTTTCTTTTTGGTAGACAACTCCACACATGGTAAACTCCAAGAGAGACTGTTCGACGTTGTTTTCTCGCGAGCGTTCGCCTTCTTTTCATTCAAACATGTGATTTTCAGGAAGTGACGTTCTCCTCATACATTGCCAACTCCAGAAGAGACGATTCTCTCCGCCAATCATCTCCGCCAATCATCCCTTCCACAATGCAGTCAATCGAGCCTTTTCCTCCTTTAGACTTGCGCAGTCAATCTCCTCAGCAGTCAATCTCTTCAGAGATGAGCAGTTCCACTGAAGATGAGCCGATCTCCTTCTCAGCAGAACCCTTCAGTCCCCATCGCAACAGCACTTAAGCTGCCTCCTCAGCGGCGACACGAGAGAACTTGTTCGTGATATGGAGACCGAGTTGCTCGGCCTTCTCGACGATCTCACGACGCTTGCGGGAGGACAAGTTGTGGGCCAACTCCACAGCGAACTTGCCGTTGTGCATCAACAACATATCCAAATCGGAAACTTGCTGAACCTGTTTGGGGTTTTTTTTTGAGGTGAAGATTTGGATGATGTCATTTAGATGCGATTTTTAGATGCAACTCGGGATCGCAAATTTAGATAGCATCATGTTTTTCGTGAGAGGAATTCTAGGCACTGCATTTAACGCTGTATATTAAACATTTCCACATGAGGAGAAGGCTCACAGCAGTAGGTGAGTACCGTGAACTTGTAGAATCCGTTCGGGAGCATGTGCTTGGTCTTCTTGGCGGATCCGTAACCGATCTTGGGCATGATGGTTGTGCCGCGGAACTTTCGGCGGGCTCTGTTGTCGATACCCTTGGGCTTGCGCCATCCCGTGCGCATGCGGATGAAGTAGTTGCCCTTGGTCTTGTTCAGCGTAGACTGCTGGAAGCGACGAAACTTCTTCGTGCGCTTCTTGATGATCTTCTGCTTGATTCCGGAAGTCGCCATCTTGACTGTTTGTTTGGAGAGAAGTCTACGTCTACCCTACGGGACTGAGTGGTCCTCTTCTTATTTCCCTGAGAAGATTTTAGAAATAGGAGTTTGAAAGTTTAGAAATGAACGGAGTGTTTTCATGGTGTGGTCATCAGAATTGTTGATTCGAGCGAGCAAGTACGTAGAGGAGTTTGATAATGACATAATCGAGCACCGGGAACTTTTAATAAAATTTAGGAGCGCAAAGGAATTCATTGGAACTTGGAGTAAGTGACATGTGAAGCACCAGAGTGAATTTTGAGATCTCTATGCGGGTCCTTGTCCAAAATTTAGATCGCGTCTATTCTGATCTGTCATGAAAAATTGCTTTAGAAGCAACTACTTTTGCTTTCTGAGATCATGATCAAGAGTGAGCAGAGACTGACCTTTCATTTGCAGGATCAAGCGTGCCTTCCGTACCTTTCTTTTGACCTTTCCTAACTCCTCGTCTTCATGATCTCTTTAGATTCTTATATTCGTCTTTAGGCCTCGTGATGTCGCTCTCCAACACTAGCATAAAGGATCCTTTACGTGGTCTTCAGAATGGGAACTTTAGTGATCGTGACTAGCTTTCATTTACTGAGCGTTGTGACGGTCCCGATTAAATATATCACTAGTGGAGCTTCAGGCTCAGATTCAGAGATCTTGATCGAGTCGGGGTGCCACCTGCACTTTTAGAACGGAGAATAGGAATCGCAATTTAAATTTTTAGAGCATCTCATCGACGTGAATGGGAGCGTCGCTCTTGTGGTGGGTAAAAGAAGCTCGATGAACAAACATCAATCGTTAAATCGATATCATGTTTCTTCGTGTACCTATTTATTTTGTTTCTCACGTTCATTGTAGCACGCGCGTGGGCCTCTTTTCGGCTTGTAGTGGTAATTCACTTTCAGGTAAAAGTCGATGAAAATGGTTGCAGACTGACGACCCTCAGAGCTCAAAACAATCTTGGATTGCTTTCCTTCGGATCTGCGTCAGCGCCTACAATCTAAAATTACCTCGTGGTCACGTTGAGGCGCAATTCAGTGTGGCCCATAGTACTAGGTTAAGTATTGCTTAGTTGAAAAAATTCCACTAGGCATGCCTTCTCAGGACTATAGCTTTTCTAGGTGACAAGCCCAATCCTGTGGAAATACGCGAGACTAAGCAGAAGTCCTACTTACGTGGGCAATCTGGCCTCGATCGCCATAATTCTCTACTACATGGAGGAGGACAACATTCACAAAACATTACTACTGTGCGCTGTTCTCAATTTCGGGGGATATTTTTGTCTCCAAATGTCACACATGTGCATTTTGAAACACCATTGGGAAGGTACATGACTTCGACAGAGCTCCTTTCGAAGGGAAAATCTAAATGTTTTCTCATGCGATTTGGAATTCGTCGTGGTGTGAAAGCGGCCTCAAGTGTGGGGATAATACAGACACCATGAAGAAAGTGACCGCACCGCAGGCCTTTATCCGCGTAGTTTCTATCGTTCCTCGAGGTAGCCGCACAGAGTAGCAAGAAGGTGGTAAGAAGGACAGCCAATCATCTGCTGCTAAATTGCCTCAGTTCCTTTCTGTGCGTTTTGACACAGACCCACTACGAACTACTAGGTTGAAAAGAAATGCTAGTGCTTGGCTGGACCACGGCAAGACCCCGAGTTGTCGGGCAGAACCACTACTATGGTGCGTGTGATGAATCCGACATGCCAAAGTCAGTGCTCGACGTTCCACAAATTCCTTTGCTCTGTATCTCATTTGGCTTGCTAGTATTTTGGTCTCCTTTTGTTCCTGCATTACGTCCTCCCCCATTGTCTCCAGTTGGTCATCCATTCACCACACCTCCTCCATACTGACTGCGTATGATCTTCTCCAATGACGCAATTGTTTCCCGTTGCGCAGCTACTTGCTCTCGCACGACTCCCAGTTCCCGCATTAGGTTGCCTTGAAGGTACATCAACTCCAGAGACATTTCTGAGCTTTTACACCGAGTAACACCAGAAACAAACTCTTCGCAAGACAGCTCGCCAGAGACGTCGACGTCGCCGATTAGAAAGAGAAAGATTGATATGATAGCTTTTGATAGAATAATTTAGTGGAATAGCTTGACGCTGCAATCTTGATAGCTTTTAATAGACTAATTGTGTGGAATAGATTGACGTTGCAGAAACTTGGTCAAAACAGCAGTCAAATTCAGGCTCCTGCGATGCCGGTCATCCCACATACACAAACCCGCAAATCCTTAACGAACCATAAAAACCGAACTAAATATTGGAGGTAGTTGGGGAAAAACGAAGAAAACCGCACCATAACAGAATGCTCCACATGTACATTAATTCGTGTGGCTGGAGGTTGAGAGAGGCTAGTTTGTCTTGGACATCTGCATTGTTTTTTACCATATGGTTAAACTCCCGAAAGCTTATGGCTCCGCTACCGTCTTCGTCTACTAGGGCAAAGAGTTCAAAGAGGCCCTTCAAATTTCTCCTCTGTTCCTCTTTCACGTGCTGCATCAGATATTAGAAGACGGGGACGGTGATTGAGGTGCGTACTGCAGGCCTTGCAAGATGTGACTCTGAAATGTCTGTGCTATGCGTCTTACATGATTGAATACTGTTGTATCTAAATATCGGAGGAGATCTCGTTGTGTTTCAACAACGACATGATTCTTTTTGATCTAGTACATCTTCTGTTTAAGTTGTCTACGATGTTGATAAAGCACATCTTTTATTTACAGGTCGTCTACGATTAAGAGCTTCGTTTCGATCTAGCACATCTTCTATTTAAGTCGCCTACGATTAAGAGCAGATACAAAGAGCTGCCAAGTTCGCACAGAAGCATAAAATTCTAGGTCTGCCAAGTTCGCACTTCTCGTGATATGTTCGACTAGCACACCTACGAAGAGATTCATCACCGCAAAATGCGTGAGGATAATGAAGCCTACGAAGAAGAATGCGTAGCCTCCGTGCCATTCGCGCAGTGGATGGACGAGGTCAGCCCAGTTCTCCAGAGTGACCACTTGAAACAAGGTGTAGCAGCTCATTGTCACTGTACCAAAATTAGCGGGCTTACAATATCAACCGTTATTCATTACGTCAAACGTTCTTCACATCATTTCCTTTGCTTAAAACTATAAAGTTTTCCTTTCAAAGCTCGAGCTTTGTCCAAAGATGCTCCTTCGTCAGGTCCGAAGATGCTTCCTCCAACGATGCTCCTCCTGACTGCTTCACAGCTTCCCATCTTATTCATTACATCAAACGTTCTTCACATCCATTTTACTTTTATCTGTGATGCTTTTCGCTGAAGTAAGCCTTAATAAAATTCTCGTAGGCAGCCGCGTACAACGGATCTGGGTGCTCCGAACCATTAGGTCCTCGAAAGTGCTCTGCGTCACGAACTCTGCCCGTCATGAACAGAGCACAACAGTATATGAAGATGGAGATTAGAGCTGACCTGAGATTGAATTCATCTTGAAAGCCAACGTCTTTGACGTGTTTTCCGATTTCCCTCTGGTGATGAACGTGCCAAAGCTGACTCTGAAGAACATCTTTGGCGCGTTTTCCGATTTCCCTCTGGTGATGGACGTGCCAAGGCCAAAGATGACTCTGAAGATGACTCGCTGCGGGAAGCAGCCTTAAGGAGAGCAAGACCATGACCCAAGCGATACTGCGCATACTCTGCACTAACCCGTTCACCAAGAGCCACAGGTCTTTGAAGTATCGCACGAGTTTCACACTGCGCAACACACGAGTTAGAGCTTCTCATGTCATGTCAGGATGCCTCGTAATAATTGGTCGATATCCCCAGGGTGAGACCCTATCCGCCTTCTTGTACCTTCTACGAATGAAGTGCAAGAGAACCAATTGATAAACGATCAAGTCTCGACTAGAAACTGCCACAGATCTTGCCTGCTACCGTATGTTGGCAATGATGAAAAAAAACCACCTCTTTCAGCAGACTAAATTCTCGGATGAAGATGGATGATTTATTGGGCTTAGGGTTTAGAAGTCTTAACCGAAGCATTCGCAGCACTCGAAAGCCGGATAAATTTGCGCTACCATTAGAACGGACACTAATTCAGAGAGCTTTCCTTCCCTCAATCAAAAAGAGGAACAAAGATTACAGGCATAGTCCGGCTTTTTTCACGGAAACAAAGTGCTTTGTTCACGGACTTTGCGAATGAAGCAAAGAAGCGGCTCCTCCTCAACACGAAAGAATTACTACAGAAGTAAGCCTTAATACCACTTTCGTCGCTGGCTACAAGTTGCATAATCCAGGCATCTACCACTGACACGCTCACAATCAGGATGTCCAGCAGCAACCACGCGTGATGGGAGCAATGCTCGGTGGCGAAGTAGGAGGCGAGCCAACTGGGATGATACATTAGAGGCGATCGAAGACAGTGTGACTCACCTAAAAAGTTGTTTGTTTTAGACTAAAATCGGATGGGATAGGATAGGATGCCTTGTTTTCGTTCTCTGTATCCGGAAACGCGGGCCTTAGACTCATACAGATAGAACCTGGTCTCAGACTCATGCTGACAAGGAGGTGTGTGTGGATGAATCATTGCGAGCCTTACGTAGAGAGGCCCACTGGAGAACATGGGCTGAACCACCTCGATAAGCCGCTCATCGGAAGGCAACACATCCCATATTCCGTCGGTCGCGTCTTCCTCAGCTTATGAATTAGAGCGCATAGATAGCAAAAATAGATTCGTGAACAAAAGTAGCGAAGCGCCAAAGTGGTCAGCGGTCAAGTCATGGGCTATACCACACTACAGGCGACTACACTGTATACTACTTACTACTTTATTACTTAGTGCATACTACACGTAACACGAGTACGTCGAAACTACCAAATTACTACAGGTAAAACTAAGATACTACTTGCTTACTAAAGGTACAGGTAACACGACTGGGGAAATAAGCTTGTGAACCTTAAAAATAGTCGAAAAAAATACTTCACATCAACATGGGTAAATGAATGAAATAAAAATTGTCCTTGATCTTCTTGTGAAATTTGCAAAAGTGTGTGTGTGTTTCTCCATAATATCAATCTTCCCAGAATATTTCACGGATGGCAGCGAGCTCGTGGAGTGGGACGCCAGCGAGCTCGATGAGAGTCTCCGGCTCATCTCGCCGTCGTTCCCGTTCGATTTTCCGCGTTTTGGCTTGTTTTTCTTCATCGTCAGCTTCGCTTGCGTCGCCTTAGCGTGTTCGAGAACCCTCAGATCTTGGACATGCAGGGCCAGTCTCACTTCCTCCGCGTTCGCGTCAGTCTCCGTGATCAGCCTCGTGGTCTCCTCGTACATGATCCTGCAACCGATTTCCCCTATAAAAAACATCAAGAAGAAGCTCTCCAACCACCAGAATTAGAAGTATCCTGTAGCAGGAGGAGCATCCTGTAGCAGGCTTTCTCCTTGTGTTGATAATTGTAGTCTAAACCTCTCCATATGAGATTGATTGTAGTCTAAACCTCTAAGTACATAGTGGTAGCAGGTAATCAACCTCGTCATGCGATGCTAAGGATGATGAAGTATGAACGTTCCTAGAAGAAGCATTGCTTGTGATGATACGTTCCTAGAAGAAGCATTGCCTGTGATGATAAGAAGTCCCCTCCAGTGAAGCATTGCTTGTGATGATGATGATGATGATGATGATGATGATGTTAGTCGATTCGGATTGCTTGTGATGCTAAGATAAAAGATGGGAAGTCCCCTCCATTGCTTGTGATGCGAAGATAATAGATGGCTTCTTCCTTAGCATTGCTTGCGAACAAATAGATGATGTTACTCTTTAAGTTCGTTTCTTAACAATACGCACTGGATGGGCCGAGCTCCGTTGCATTATCTGTCTCCAAACCCAAAACTATCAGGTTCAAGAAAATGAGTAATCCGAAAGCCCGGTCGCCCTTAAAGCCATGCTTGTGCGCACTTGCGAGTAGTCGCATCTTACTCTCTGCCGTGCTACGATGCTTGGCATCCTCAAATTGATGCCGACCAATAGACGAGGCTGAGAACTTTAGAAGAGTAGACTCATTCAGAGGCGAATCACGCGACACCCTAAGCTGCCTGAAGAGAGCTACAGTACTGCCTTCACAACATCCTAGACGATCGCATCTTGTCATGTGAGTGCCCCTGATAAATATGACCCTTCGTGGTCACCGTAGAGACAAAATGACAGCCGACACAAAGGTCAACTCCCACAACAAATCCCCAGCCAGGACATAGATTTCTTTTAGGAAAATTATAACATTCATTTAAATTTTTGAGAGTACTAGCTACTAGCCATAAGAGCTGGTGCAAAATCGCACTGTCGAAGAGGCCTTGCGTCAAGAAATCTTTTTGAGACTGAGTCGGCAGCTGACCAGTGGTGGGACTGCCTTCACATAGGTGCTGGCCTCCAACAAGATTAGAAGCGCAACATGACTATAAATTTATAAACTTTTTTGATGGGAGCAGTGACTCTGGCAATGGGATGGACAGCATCCGGTAGCGCCTCCGAGGCTCTGGGAATGCAAATTTCCAAGAAGGCCTGGCTCGGTTCGCCTCGCTATGTTCTTGCAGGATTCTACACAGGTGGTATAATGTTAGGTTCTAGATAAGATGGTTAGCTGATAAAAACTACAACTTGAGCATTCCGATTCATAGACTTGATGCAAAGCTAACAGAGTTCTAGGATAGGAAAGGATCTGACTCGCCGTCCACAGGGCTAACCTGTACCGTTCTAGAACCAGATAATCATCTCAACATGCCATAATACTCGATTCTTCTTTAGTGCCAGGGCCTTCGCCAGAGGTGTCGATGCGCAGGACACGTAGCTCACTGTCTTGAGCCCTCTCTAGAAAAGCCGGACCAAGATCCTTCGGCACTTTGCTCATCTTGAAGATATTTGTGGTACTTAATGCTATTTGCGAAACGACTATGACGATGACGTCTTCCTTCGCGAGGATGGAGGTGCAGTACAACTAGGTGAATCGCAAGGTTAGATGTTCTGGGTTTACTACTAGGGGGCAACGACGTGATTTGACCTGTTTCCTCCACCAGACGTCTCAGGCGAACTGGCTTCACACAGGCTAAGCCGCTCCAACCACCTCTAATATCCAGTTTTCAACGTAGCGGAATTCCGACCCCCGGTTCGCGCAACCACCTCTAAAAAACGACGAGGAGTCTTCAATTCTGACTGACTCAAATTCTTACGAAGAATAGTAGTCGCGTTCCTTGAGTATGACATTTTTCTAATTGTCGTGTCGTACATCAACTTCAATGTCGACATAAACAGATGCTAAGTGGTTTGATACTAGTGTGTTCACTCAAATTATTTGAGTGTTTGGGTGGCTTAGGCTGGGCTTAGGGCTTAGGTGGTTTGACACTGTTATGTTGTTATGGTACTTAATTAGAGATACAGATACTTCTTACTCAGCTTGGCTGACGGTCATTAATATCGTGAAAGAAGAAGAAGTTCAATAGTTTGTTGCTGTTTCAATAGTCTTATAGGAAGCACTGTTCTAAGAGTTGCTAAGTGCTGTGAGTTGAAAATTGGGTAGTTGATGATGCTAGTCGGATCGGATTGGACCTACGACGTTCTTGACCAGCGATCTTCTCATGTTTGCGCATGAGGACCACATAGAATGAGGACATTTAACCACATATTTTTAGAGTGAAGCCATAGCTTTTTACACAAAGAACTACAAAATCGTCGTCATCATCATGTTGGTCGTGTCCAAAATGGTACCACAACTAATTTAACCTAAATTGTTGAACAAGAAACTACGTACAACAACTACTACATTTGAAGCCGCCCAAAATTCCCAAAATTTTCATACTCATAGCGACCGAAACAAAGAGACAGACTAGTCTATCTTGGTTTCTACAATCAGGATCCCTTAGTAGGGGACTTTGTAGAGATACGCAGCAATCCTTTTAGGAAATCCTGTTCGAATCGTGGAGCTGCAAATTGATGCTGGGGAATCATACCTCTTGCCTCAAAGGCGGGAAGGGGAACGGGAGGGAAAACTCTGACTCTCTTTCATGTTACCACCATTTGTAAGTATACACTCTCATTCGCAACAAGATCTTCGTTCCATGCTTGTCAGGAGACCTCTGCTCAACAGACAGGAATCCACACACCTCGCCACAGAACAGCACCACAAACTTAGTACCCTGGCGCAAACTAATAGACGTTTCGTCTTTATCGTGGTACAAATGAAAGTATTTGTGTTGACAATAAAGTAACTCGATCTGATGCCTCTTGGGCAACATCATGCACATAGCAATGACGTCTTCTTTTTGGGTTCATCAAATTATTGGCCTGTCGTCCTGCCCTTTGACGATTCTTTCTCATCTCTTGTTTTTACGGTGAAAGAGCATAAAAAGAGGTGCTTCCTCCTCGTTCTTCTTGCTCGTGAGTTCAATTTTCCCACTCTTGTTGTAAGTATAGTCAAAAAGGTAGGGGATCTGGGCATGGTATACAGTTCATCGACGGTTGCTACTCACATCACGTCATTTTCATCAAGGTGAAGATCCCCATGTTGTCGTCATCCTCAACATGGCGTCTACTTCAGGACCGCTGTCCACTACTCTACCGGCAAGACGAAGCATGAGTATAATTCACTACACCAATTTAGCTACAAGCGGCTTATCGGGACAATCGCAGCAGCACTGGAGCACAATTGTTCAATTTGTGAGTACTCGTTTTGACTCCCATATTCATCGTCGTGCTTCTGTGTTCTTGCATGCGAATCAAGTACAATCTTGATCTTTTGCGTCTCCTGGTGTTGCAATCATCTCGGATTGAAGATGTCAGAGACATGAGAAGATGTGAACCACACGAGAACAAGATATTTGTGGGCTGCAAATTTCTCAGTGACCGTAAAAGATATAGGCCAATAAAACGTCGTTGTTCGTTTCGTCCGTTGCGGTACGAGTAAGAGCTTCCTCATGCTCAACTACTACTTTTTCACCTTCACGACCTTCACTTCGCACAGAAGCTGAGCAACTACTAACCGGAGTTTTCATCCTGGTGTCACGCTTCTCCTCCCTCTCTGCGTAGTACCATTCGCGCCACCGAGTTGTATCTAGTGTGCGTAGGTCCCAATTTTTGAGCCAGAAACCTGCAATCGTGCCCCACTTCTCTAAACGAGCTAGAACTGCTCTCATTTTATGAATGGTGTCTTTTCTCCCCTCTCTAGGATGCTACACAGTTTTAGGCCCCCCTTGTTCATCAGCTATTTACAGTTATATAAGGGGACGCAAAGGGCCCCCTTGTTCATCAGCTATTTACAGTTCTAAGGGGACGAAAAGGGAAGCCTAGGAGATGGTCTGTTGCTAAAAAAGGGAGAAGAACATCCTCGTCCATACATTTCATCTCTGTCCGGATCTGCTGGTGAGGAAGATGATCTAGATCTTGTTGCTGCTCTACGTTCACAGGTATCTTCTGTACTAGAAGATTTGTTAGCTTGGTGTAGAGAGAACCAAGAAAAAGAATTGGTAGGACCGTCGCGTAGCTGCAGCCAGTCATAATGAGGGTCAGCGTGAATGAGTATGGATCCAGCTGGCAATCCCGTTTTTTCGAGAATACCCCTAAAACCCTGTGTGGTTAGAACTAGAAGTGCTTCTTGATTATACTATTATAGGTGAAGCAACAATTCATTCTCATCAACAAATTCTTCCGGAAATCAATGTACACTCATCCTCGGATGGCGCATCCACCAAGACTTCGCACGAGGTGGCGTCTATTCATCTTTGTAAAACTTTGACTTTCATCTATGTAAACATGAAGATGAACTGTCTGGAGACACTCTTGGGCCATAACGCACGTTCCGCAGTCGCGAAAAATGCTTGTACCTCTTCGAAACTGAAACGCGGCACGCCTTCAGGTTCCTCACGATATGGCCTTGTAACCAACACGTGCCTCAATATCTCCTGATGTATGCCATCCCTAATGCTGCAAGCGCGCAGTGCTGTCACCAACTCTTGTTCTACGACCTTGTCTTCTTCGTCTTTTCCGCCCTGCCCTTCTTCTTCGGTTACTTGCCCTTGTGCGTCTTCATCTTCTTCGTCTTTTCCGCCATGCCCTTCTTCTTCGCTTACTTGCCCTTGTGTGTCTTCGGCTTCTACGTCTTTTCCGCCCATACGAGCTTGAGCAGGAATCGTAGTGGCTTCACTAGTACTGCTTTTGTTCTTATTTTTTCGACGCTGTTCACTAGTACTGCCTTCGTTACTGTTTGGACTGCTTTCGTTACTGTTTGAAAAGTAATGTTCTCGAAGCAGGCAGGCACAAATTTTTCCGCCAGGTAGCTTCTGATCGATTTCTTGCTGCAAGGCCAGCAGTGCCGCTGCTGCAGTGTGGTTGTCAACATGCGAAACCGATCCTCCGCTAGCAGATGCTAGAATGTATTTGCGGTGTCTGTCGTCCGCCTCACTCTCCCCTGCTGCTGCTTCAGGACGATATTAGAGAGTGGAGTCAGAGAACCCACTACAACAACTGATGGAAATTGATTGATTGATTGATGTGCCTATGATGGAAATGGAAATGATCCACATCTATTAGTAATATCAAGAAGAGTAGTCGGAAGTAGTATCTTCAGGAAGATATTTTTAGAGAGAGCGAGAGAAGGACAACCCATCACCGATAGAATGGTGGAATACGCGACTTGAATGATTTGAACCTATTCGGCAGCTTCCCTATTAAGATAGAGAAGTGATGTAAACGATTTAGTTGGCTTTTAGGCCCATGGCCTGCTCACTTAAATCAAGAACATCTCCTAGCTGCTTTTAAGAGGAACCTGGTGAGTGGCTAGTGGTAATTGTAGTTCTGTACCCAATCATGGGGTAATATAAGTGCTAAACTAAAAAATTAATCGTTGTTAACCTGTTGATAGTTAGTCTAATAGATTCTCAAATTTGAGATGCCTTAATTCAAAAATGCTCTGAAACTACCAGCTAGAATCTCGCTTGGCTCTGCCCCGTCTAGATTCCAAAACGCAGAGGGAAGAAAAAAAGGCCTACTAGAAGTACTTCTTGAGTGATCTCTAGAAGTCGTCGCGACGCAGTCTGTGGCTGAACATCCGACTTCGTGATCATGAAGACGCCTTCCCGCTACATCGGAAGGTCGTCTGCGAGGTGGAAAAAGAGTGTGCGTAACGATTACAAACAGAACGAGTAAACGGTTTTCACTCAAACCTCTCCACACACGACCAATAATACCACGTGGCTGCTGTGCTTCTGTGGTGGATGATGCATTTTCAGGACTCTCTTGATTTGTTTCTTGTTGATCACTTGTTACACCTCCATTACCATTCTGGGGCAGCACAACATCCGCAGAAGTCGGTCTTCTCACATCTTCACTTTTACGTGTTCCTGTTCCACCTTTCCGTCTATAAAATAGCCCACCTGATTCCTTGATGAGGCCAGCAGAACCATCGCTGCTTGGTGTGATATTAGACCTTTCCGGAATCCATCTTGAGACTCATCTTGGGTCTGTTTTTCTTCTAGAGGGGTGCCCCGGTGCCCTCAGGTGCTTCTTATAATGATGACGTGAATCTACTCGGCAATCTGCCTAAGATGCTTCTTATGATAATCGGATCAAGCTTGTTGATGTTCCTTTTGCTTTCAAGCTCTCTTAATTTTGCTCTCACTTTTCCAGAAGATGGATTCCCGGAAGCCTTAAGTATACCACCACCACATGGCGTTGCTTCGGAAGATAGAGAAACCTTAGAAGAGGCAGTGCCCGGGCTACGACGATGACCAAAGCAACTGGTGCGTTCATCTTGGATGTGCAAATGAGATGAGGTTCCGCATTCGCCGACTTCAAGTTGTGGTGCAGAGCACGGAGATGGTGCACGACCCGAAGAAGCTGCGGTCGACGAGTGATGAGAAGAGGTTGCAGGCGACGGGTGATGAGAAGAGGTTGCAGGCGACGATGACGTCGGTCCACTGCAAGTTGTAGATGCTGGGCTCTCAGATGCTGTCCCAGTGGGTTCAGATGCTGTGCTAGTTGCTGTGGCTACGAGTTCCGGTGGGAGAAAGACCGGACGATCTGGAAGTTCAGGTGGGAGAAAGAGCGGACGATCTGGAACGTATATGAATGATGTTTTTTCTCACCTCTTGAATGGTTCTGGTATTTGGTAACCTGATTTCGATCACAAGGAAAACAGGAAGAGAATCCTTGTGATCAAATTCAGGCTACCAAACACCAGAACCGTACACCTCTAGAGGTAGACCATCGACAGCAGGCTTGTCCCCTTTAATATAAGAAGCTATACACTTTCAAGGGGACGAAAAGGCGCATCAGCCTGGATCATGGTCTGTTCAAGATGGGAGAAAAAACATCATCCATAACGTGAGGGGCTGAGCCCAAAAATTGGCCATCTTCAGACGAGCCGGAAGACAGCCTTGGAAACGAGCCTCGAGACACGGAGACACCTTGGGCCGATTGAACAATTCCGAGACTCAAAAAAAGAGCAACGGAAATGCCGAAGTGCGAGAGCAGCTTCATTTTGGCAGATGACATCTTGTTGTATAGGATTTGAGTTCTTGCGTGGGGATGCAGAGGTTTCATTTTTCTATCTTGGGTATCTATAAGAAACTTAGCCGTCCCGGTTAGTGAGTACGTAGCTTTTAGTGTCTATTCTCAACTCGACGTTTGCAAAGAAACCTGCACACGGCTTTGAAGATGCAAGGACCGAGAAGTAGGTACTACGCTTTCCCCTACAACCACCATGTAAGTATTAACTTTTACGTCGATAAAATATTAAGTACACCGATCAACGACCTTGTTAAGGATGGCGAAGGACATTTTTTAGGAGAAGAGGGAGAAGGACACTTATCTACCAGAAGAAAGCTATGAAGATGATCTTCTCGTCTGACACTTTGCTGTTCGCAACAAGACGATCAGTAGAGGAAAGCGCAGACACGAGAACATCTAAAGCATTCACATTTCAGGGAGTACACCAACATTGTCTGTTGACTATTGGCGTTTGATTTCAAGAGATGTCCTCCTAGGGGACGATCGTTTGCCTTTACATCTTCTTGCCCCTGAGATATAAGTCAGAAGTTGAAAAGAGGAAGTGTATCATGGGCGGCACAAGATGAACAAGTTAAGTAGTCTCTTCACGGAAAGTTAGTTATACTTTCTTCAAGAGCCTCGTCCAATCTTAGACCATAAGGTTGAATCATGAAAACACACACCTCAAGTTAAAGCCTCGTCACTCATTGCAAGTGCTGCGCGGGTGTCGCTATGCTTGCTACGAGGTGAGGTGACTGCTCCGCGTTCAGCGTGTGTAAATAGTGTACAACATCGACGCGGACATCAAAAGAGCGGATCCCTGGAAAGTTCATTTGTGTCGGTCCGCCTCCCGTCAGCCGTGGGTTTTTCCAGCTTAGAAGGGTGTGGTGAAGAGAGGATTGGTGTTAAGCCCGAAGCGAGCTCCTAAGGACGGTGACGGAAAAACTCATAATGATCCTGATGGGTTAGAGAAAAACCCCATCAGGATTATTTGCTAAAATTCTTCTTTGCTAAAACCTCCTAAAGATACTCCTTCACGCACTACCCGTTACAGGCATCAGTCTCTAGCATGCAGGGGAGTGTGCAATTACAATGCCTAGCACTAGATCAATGCTCGCCTTAACATGTAATTCATCAACGCCGAGTCGGTCCAGAGGATGTCCTTTGTTCTCATATTTTCGCCTAGTTTTTTGCCACCACCTTCCTCCATTCCGGAAGCTCGACCACAAACCTCAAACATAGTCGGACCTAGCAGAGCCATCCCATGCGCAGCTCGGTTATCACTGTAGATGGGTAATTAGATGAGTGGAGAATCATCATCGTACGTCTGTGGTGGTCATTCTCTACCACTGGCGAGTGGAAAGTGTTGGACTCTCTTCATTGATTGAAGGTACTTGCTAGTATGCTAGTAGTACTGTTCCTTCTATCCTGGTATTAAATATGCAGAAGGGAATGAACCACCTGTAAGATCCCTACTGCCAATCTCTTTGTAAACAATAAGTTATCTAATTTCCCTAAGAATGGCACTGTCTGCAGTATTTCTTGAAGTATTTCTGGCCACGCGCGATGCTTCCAGCTGGCAGTACGAAATCATCCGCTATATCTGACAGATCGTTCAGTTCGTTCTTGTGCTTCATTAAACTCGCGAAACTCTGTTCCTTTTAGAGCTCTCCCCTATTGATCCCTGTGGAAATCCCTCAAGCATATGCGTCAGTATCTCGTCCCCTGTTTTTTCAGGAAAGACGCATACTGTCTTTGAGGGATCCCTGTATAGAAAAGATGGATTAGGGGAAGCCTTAATCCTTCGTCCCCGTTGTACCTGAGGAGCTCCTGGTGCTACTTGAAGATGATGATGGTGAAGGAACCGCAGCAGGAAGAGCATCCTCAGACCAAAAGTCATATCGCTTGTCGACAACGGCAGAGAAATTGTCCCTTTCTTCATGCGCCAAAAACCCGCGTGGTGGATGCTCCAACCACTTGTTCCCGTCACTAGCAGTTCTTGTAGCGGTTAACATCTTGCTGATTTGATGGTTGTTTTGTTACTTTTATTACCTTTGGGTCGAGAATGGTCGTGATTCATCTGGAGTGTACGAGAAGTATGCTGGAGTTTACAAGTAGACTCAATAAGTTCCTGGCGATAGATCCTTTTGTTACTTTTATTACCTTTAAATCAAGAACGGTCACGCAAAAGAATCACCAAGCAACAAATGCAAACGTCTTTAATGTTGATGGTCCTAGCCTTTTTATCTTCCATGAAATAGAAATTACACAAGAAGAACGTTCATTTTGGGGTCGTCAAATCCAAGGGACAAGAAGGGCTGCAGGGGAACTAGACTTCGTTGCTGTTGTCGTAAAGTTTAGACACTGGACTGCTACAGATCGCTGACATCGTGCATGACGCTTGCTGTTTCTTGCCGGAACTGTTCAGATTTTTCAGATTTCAGGGAGCTTCGCTTTTTGGCCAGGACGCTATGTGCGACGGCCGGTAAGAAAGTACAGAGCTACTCGGCAGCGATCACCTGTAAGAAAAGAAAAGAGACTTTCAGTTTCACAGCAATAAGACACTCACTCACTCTCCTCTACTCGTCTCAAGTGCAGCCAGCGGGACGTTCTGAACACTGTCAAGAATAAAGATAGACCTTCTTAACGGATTTATCGAAACATGGTATTACGAGTGTAATTAGTTGTGATCATGATGTTGTTCAACTTTTGTGACTATTATGTTCCTTTCCAGACCGAGGAGAAAAGGGCTGGCTTGCACACAATTGGAGGGTTTTATGCGGGCTTTATGCAACTAAAATGCTAGCAGCAGCACGTACCTGTTGTTGCGTTTCTTGGAAAGGTTGGGGGTAGTACGGGTACGCTTACATTTTGATGTGGATCGATGTAGTTGTACAAATGGTTGTTCTACTAGATGGGTAGTGCGTGTATGGATGTTGTCATTGCTGCTTAATTAGTCGTCAGATTTTAGTTCAAGAAATTTGGAATATTGCGAATGAATTAATGATCAAGATGTAATCGGCAATTGAAATAATACTAAGTGTGATTGATGTTTCGTCAAGCAGAATGCGCGATAGAAGATCTAGTTTGTAGGTCGAAGAGTTTTGTAAGAACTGTGCAAATAGTAATATCGAACATAGGCGCTATGACATCGAATTGATCAATGAGGGTAATCAGGATATCGGATATGTTGATGAATTTTATGGGGTGTGCTCGTTGTATCTGTATGCATAAGGTTGTAATTCTTGTTACGAAATGTAGTTTGGATTTGTTGTGAAATAAATTTGTCGGTGGGAATCATGATAGTAAATAAATTTGTCGGTTGTGTGGTGTTTTCAGAATAGGTGTGCATATGCATGAAGACGACTCGAATTTTGGGAGTAAGAAGGTAACTTTGTACGCTAATCTTGTGGGCATATGATGACAATGTTCAACTACGTCAGTCTATTGATGAATTGCAAATCTCTTGTTTTACGACATGAATCTGTTGTTTTACGACATGAGGTATTTCTTTGCTACGGAACCGCGGGGATGCCACGGAAGGACATCATACGTGCGTGTTTTTCCTTAAGGCGGAAGTATGCATGGTGTTGGCCCCTTATGCTTCAATGCAGCTGACTTACGATCATGGGCATTTTGAATCCTTTAATACGTGATTGATGTTCATCTTATGGCATCATAATTCCTTGGTAATATGCTGTTTCATTATGAATGATACTATCTGGTATAATGCACTCTGTACATTCTTTGCATCCTCACGCCGAAAGATCTGTACAAGGCGTACATCCGTAATACTAAGCAAAACTATCAATTGCATATATCATTAGAGGCTGAAAGTTGGCGTCACTAGCTCGCATATCTATGGCTTTCCTCCTTGAAGAAGACATAGAGACGCGCATAGAGATGCCAACTTTCAAGCCTTAATATCAATCACGAACTCGAGCTTTGGAATTCTTTTCAGTGCTGACAACGATACTTAAAACTTTCTATCTTCTTTTTTTATAAATACTCAGTCTTCACCTCCACTTTACGCGACTGCGAATTTCGCCGTCGACGGTTTCGGGCCGGGTGTGACCCTGGTCGAGCGCCTCTTCTTGTTTCCAGTCGTAGCTGGCTGCAACGAAGCAACGTACTTCTCATCGGTAATGGTTTAGAAGAGGGATCCTACGTTATCAGACAACTTGCTACTTTGTTCAGACTTGCTACTTTCTCTGAGCTACAAAGGGCACGGCCGGTCAAGATTCTACGAAGTCGATGTCTTTTGCTATTGTTCTGATTCTACGAAGTCGTTGTCTTTTGCTGCTCTTTTTGAGCTTTTTAGCATTATCCTATGAGGTTTAGCATTATCGAACAATGTGCCGCATCATAAATGTAGTTCAAGTCCCACTTCTTGGGTGCATTCCAGTCCTCAGCGATGTCGACGAAGTTGGAAGCTGCTTTCACATACGCGTCGTTCATGAACTTATGGCGGCCACTAGCAAACAACTGCTCGACTGGGAAGGTGCGGGAAGGGCGAAAGCTTAGAGCTACAACCGCACTGGCATCCCTGGCAGTATCCTTGGTTGGTGTCTTTTCTCGACCTTTGGAAAATAGCCAAGGACAATGCTGAGGATGCTCTCTTGGTTGCCATAAAAAACGCATCTTCTTGAAAACGGAAGGGCCAACCCGCACTGGCTGTCCATTGACTTTGTAGCGAGAAAGCGGACGACGGTTTTGCTGTCATTAGACGATGTTGTATGAGCATCTTCTACATACTTACAGTTGCATGATTTCATTTTTACCAGGAATACGTGAAGACTTTAATGAGTGAAGACGTTAAGCCCTATATTATCATCATCATTTTTTGCACAAGTGAGTGATGAAATATTACATCCTCGCATCTTTTTCGTATCATTTTTTGGCCTTAATCATCAGTGTAACTGCGTGCTTCCTCCGCTTCGCGATCCGACTCTGGTTGGGTGATTTTCTGATCGAAAACAGCCTTCGTTTTGCCACTACCACGAGCAGCAGCCATTCTTAGAAGAGGGTCTTGATATGACATGTTAAATGATGTTGACGTGAGATGAATACTACGACTTCTCAGTCAACATAATTATCACTTCCCAAATAATCGCACTAAAACTGTAGAGTTATCAGAGAGAGGATAGGCATACGCTCCCCATGGTAGGTTGTCGAAAGATATTGATCTACGCAATTCAATATCATCGCCTCGAGAAAGTAAAGTTAGACTACCTGGTGGGAACGCAGACAAAACCCAAAAGCCAAGCATCAAAGTCAGACCCACGCAAAAAAAGACGGCCAAAAAACACCGAGCGGGCATGGGGGCCGGGATTGCGATCGAGGCGCCCCCCTGCGGGCAGTGTGAGAAACCGTGTCCCTGGTGCGACCGACAATGGACTCAAGGAGTGAGGTCGAAGCAGGGTCGTGTGCGGCGGTCCACCGCTGTTCATGATGGATGACTGGATGAACGCGACTTACTACTTACACGACTTACCAAGTATTTGCGCGATGTACTAAGTACTATACTATGCACTATACGACTACCTACTAGTTCTAAATGATACTTATATCAATGGTGCTACAACAGGATTCCCGAATACTTACTTTTGCTCCTGGTTTCCCTTATACGACCTACTTACAACACGACTCACTTCGTACTATACTTAAAGCGCCTTCACTGACTCTGAACGGAAGGGACCCCCTTCAAAGCTCTCCCCTTTCCCTTCTTTTTCCCCTGTTCTCTCAAGGGGTCGCCTCTTCGATCTCAGTGACCAACCCCAATGACCATTGAAAGCTGAGCCTTAATATACTCCGCACTAGTTCTATATGAATGGTATACCAAATGTCATCCCGAATACCTACTACTTAGTTCTATAAATAGTATGAGCCACATGTGAAGATTTCTTCGGGTATTATAATGAAGATCGCCGGGAACGCCTTACCTCATGCGTAGAAAAGGAGCATAAGCTCAAAAAATATGCACGAACTTATAAGTTCTAGCGGCCTTGAGCGCTAGCCTAAACCTGCAAAAGCAGACCTATCGATATGCGGCCGAATTACAACCCTCTATAAGTAAAGCCCACTAGTACACCACAGCAACGTCCTTCCACTACACCACATCAACAACGTCCTTCTCAGTCCATAAAGTCGTGTTTTTAGCTCCGCGAAGTGTTCCTCCAACCTGGATCGTATCCAAGGAGGAAGCGACATCAGGCGCTCGAAGGGGATGGCCCTCACGGGTCAAAATCGCTGTCTTCAGGAAGGCATCCAGCTGAGGCGGCGCGTGCGCAAAATAGGCAAAGCGGAGGAGCGGCGCCGACACTTCACCAGGTAAGTACTCCAGGACGTCGCGAACAAATCGTTGCTTTGTTTAGAGACACTTGTGAGCGTTTGTAAGTAACTCGTTGTTACTTCTTCTACCTGGGTCGTATAATGATTGAATTATTCCTACTTCACTGAATGCTATGAAGCTAATTAGGTAGAAACTAATTAGGTACTACAACTGAAGTCAAAAATCAAGCACAACTCCTTCATCAGAGTAGAATTCTTAACATTTCGGGTTGCCGGTGCTGCGCCACAGTTCGTAATAGGAGCCGGCAAGTAGGTAGGCGTTCTGTGCACCAAAGTTCGCGCAGGACGTTGAGTTCTTGTTGACCTTCTCATCAGGGTTGACGTCCACGTCTCTGGGAAGTCATTAGAGGGGGAACAACATCATTTTCAAGAGAACAACGAGTGTGCTGGGAGTAGCCGGAAGGCACTCTTACACCTTGATAGTTGTTACTGCTAAAGTAGTATTACCAACCTGAACCAAGGCTATCTGTTACAACCATGAAAGACATATTAACTTGTTACTGCTAAAGTAGTAAGTATTACCAACCTGAACCTCAGAGTCTGTTAGAAGGCTCTGTGTTACAACAATGAAAGACATATTTTTAACCCAGAGTAATACAACAAGAACATCTGGAGATTAAGACGGAACATCTACAGTAGATTAAGACGTCTTGTTACTGCTAAAGTAGTATTACCAAGTCCTGTATCATCCCGATAAAGACCTTGTTTGGTGCTATAATAAATTATTTATATGTCGAGAACCGCCGGGAAGAGCAATTACTACTACTACCCAGTCCTGTATCATCCTCCTCCTCTTTTTACATACTTATATAAGAATTCCTGACATTCATAATTCTTTTTCATCCCGAGTTTGGTGGCTCCTGTTTGCTTGGGCTTGGCGATGGTGACCTCCTTGGTTGCCGACAGTCTAGCGGTGTTGGCGCAACCTGCTTTGAGCATGCGGTGGCACGTTTCTCCGACGCCCGCTGCTGCCTCAAGCCAATGCGAATAATCTTCTGCTCCAGAAGATGCTCCAGAGGAGGCACCGAAGGATTAGAAGACCTTACAACGCTTGCATATATTCATGTTCGTCTTAGGCATCTTTGACCACTTTCCCCTTGCCAAAGATCACAGTGCCAATTTGGCAAAATGCCACTTAATAATGATTTTGAACCGAAGAAGACCAAGTCGCTACATCTTTTCAACAAAAAAGTATATTACTGAGCCAGAGCACTAATCTAAGTCGCAGTGTTTGGGCAGTACCAAGCCTTAAAAGGATCGCGACCCGAGGGCTAGCAAACCCGCAAACGGACAGCTTACCGCAGTCATAGTCTCACGCGCATTCACGAGCAGAGCAGCCTTGTCACTGCCAAAGCGGATGCGCTCGCGCATGATTTCTTCCCAGAATTAGAGCTACAATATCTACTTATGAGATGTTGAACTATACTATAATATCGATAGAAGTACTGCGGGGGATTCCCTAAACCCTAAACCGAGAAGATTTTTTTTTGGTAATTTGAGAACCCTAAACCCTAACCTAAACCCTAAACTTCATTATTGATCGATAGAGGGCTAGCGGATGCTTTCACCGTACTACTTCTCGGTCAGCCTTGCCTTAAATACTTTGCTGAAAGAGCTGACCCCATGTGTAGGGCAACGCGGAACCAGACCAGGCTTCGCGGAGCATCAAATGACCCTTCAGCAGGAACTCGTAGTAGCCGAACGAGTACACGTCCACGGTCTTCAGGTCATTGCGTGTCCACCGGATGACAGTGCGCGAACTTTCACCGAAGAAAGGAGAGATTAGATTGGTACTTTTTTTTCAAAAAAAACTAACCCATAACACAGGCTTTTTTAAGTGGGCAAAACACAGGCACAAAGAAAAAATCTCATAAATTCAAGTTCGTTCGCCATTTGAGACGCGAGTCGGGCGTCGGGACGTGGAACAAACTCGGCAAGAGGTGATGCTCTGCCTCATGGATATCGGTCAATCCAGCCAAAGGATACAGTACGCGTGCCCATTCTTCCGACGATTGAGCGGCAGAGCCGTGCAGGAGTAAACCAGCAGAGAGGAACCTGGAGAAATAGGTTAGGTTAGGTTGTGGATCCTTCACAGCGAGCCCCACGGGCACACGCTGCTCGCCTCCGAGGATGACACTTAATCAGTCCCATGTCATGGTCCCTTACTTAAACTTAAATGAATGCCCATATCATGTCATGGTACCTCTTCTGTAGACTTATGAGGCCCTGATCAAGTGCTGCTGGACAAATGTACTATTTACTTACTCTATCAGACCACGATTTATCGATAGGTTAGGAAGAGGCTGTAGTGGTAGTCTGGGTTGTTTGATCAAGTTCTTGGCGAGAAATAATCGCTCAAAGAAAAACTGGTGGAACTCGTCAAAACAACACTAGTACGGAAGGCCATGTTCCCCAATCTCCGTGATGGAGAAGGATTCTGAACGCGTTTCCGTCGTCGGTTTTCCATCCTGCATGGTGATCTCGACAGCTGGAAAACCTGTACTGGTTTGAAACAGTTTCACCGCTCTAGATGCGAAGTCCTTTGCCAGATGATACGCGAATTTGTGACCCGAGAGGCCGTAGGCAGCAACCAGACCACTCAGCGTGTCCGGAATGTCGGCGAGGGAATTAGAAGGGGTTCCAACGATCCCGGTTGCCGTCGTTCATGATGGCTCCCGTAGTAGTTGTAGTAGGAGTAGTAGTGCCGTACCTATTCATGGGGTAATATAATTGATGAGTGACTCATTCCTTTCCCTAGTAACTATAACAGAAGAACGTCGTCTGAAGATAGATGCGCATGAAGAGCTCGAGCTCAACTACTAAAAAAGAACAGTTTATAGGGGGTGTCGGATTCAGAATGGGATGGCCAAAAAAAAACTATTCAATGTTGAAGATGAGCCTTAAACGAGGTGCGCTGTTCGGATCCCCAGGTTGCAGGCACACGGTAATCATTACCAGCCATAGTCACGACAGAGTCCTCGCCACTAGCACTTACAGAGGCTCCGGCTTGTCTTAGAACTTGTATTGAATCTGAATGGCAATCTTCTCTCTGATGTAGAACACCCTTCTAAGGTGTGGAAGTATAGACTTGGATTTACCTCAAAAATTCTAGAGGTATAATGTCCTCTAAGTAACAAGAAATCTTCAAAGATAATTCTAATTATAAGATACCCTGTTCGCTGTAGTGGAAAGGCACGCCTGATTAGATTGGTACTGTGTTGTAGTGAAAAGTAAACTCTATCATGTTGCGGCTTAATCTCTTAATTAATCTCTGAAAAATGAGCTATATGATCCGCCTTAATTGTCCCTCTCCTATTTTGGCGATTTTACGCAGAATCTCGCGGCCATCGTCCCAGAGAACATTCAAATCCATCAACCACAGAGAGTCCAGCATTGCCGCGTGAGCCACTGGGTCGTTCCCCTTGGCAGAAACGCGCTCCCATAACGAACCTTTGCTTAGAGGTAAGTTGTTGCCACGATTCAGAAATTGTGCTTCTATTTCGTCGTCGTTTATGAACATTTAAACTAAGTACTAGTACACTCTCTCGAAGTAGATTTCGAGTAGGAACTACTGATTATATCCATTACGCAGTCCCGCAGACTAAGGAAATATTATGTCCATTGTAGCCTTAACATGCGAGAGCGCAGTTCTTGCAGGTAGGTCGCGTGCGTCCAAGTACTGGGAACAGAAACGCGCTCCAACCTCGCTGGCGGAGTCGCAAACAAAGGCGCGCCTTTGTCTTTCGGGATTTTCTTCGCAGCCATATTTTCGCTTGCATTAGAGCTACCGCGGTAATCGCACTCCTGCTGCAATCCCTGCCTTCTTTTCCAAGTTGAAAAATGGCCAGGGATGGCGCTGAGGATGCTTGTTCATTGGTAGGAGCCTTAATATTGATTGTACCACTTTCATCTTGTTCCTTTAGGTTGCGAGTCGTGGTTGTAGTTGTGTCTCCAGCACCAGCAGAGGTAGAGGTAGATGTAGCTGTACCAGAAACCGCAGATGAAGATCGTCCTGACGATCCTGACCCTTCTCCATTGGACAAGTAGTAGTTGTCGAGTGCCAGGTAAAAGCACATGACGACCCACAGGGCGAGGAACATGAGCAAAAAACAGCGGTAAGGCACTGGAGGTTTGGTGTCCCCGAAATCCGTACGTTAGAGCTCAAGACATTTCACTTCTTCCCTGAAGACATCTCTTCAGACGAATCCCGAACAGGAAATATTAACTGCGAGAAATGACTCCTCGGAGAAATGAAATGGAAATATTCATTCATTCATTCATTTGCCTAGCAAATACAAATATATGGAGTAGAAAAAGAAATGAAATAGAAATACAAATATATAGTTGAGGCTTAAGTACGAGCACCCGGCAACCCAGCCCCACAGAACGTGTTCGCCACTTGTCGTTGCTTCCCCATCTCACGGAACTTGGTGATGATCATGTCACGGAATTGGGTAGCCCAGTTTCCACGACCAAGCCCGGATCGCTTGTTGTTAGACCTTCCAAAACATATTCATCCTGAAGTTCAGCAGCATCTTTGACGCTAGTCCGTGGATTCATACTAGCATATGAAATCGATTTTTACTACATCGCACATTATGAATTTGTACTACATTGAGCCAAGCCAAAGATGCTTCCAAAGGTGAATTTGTGAGGAAACAAGTCTACTTAATGTTTGCAAACGACTGCATCTTGTTGCGACCATTTGTCAGTTCATCATCGAGATACGCAAGTTCCGGAGCCGTAGTAGCATTCATTAGTTCGTGATCGATGGACAAAGGATCTTCTAGCAAAACGCGTGCATCAGCGTTCGCCCACCCGTTGTTCACAGGGCTCCGCTGACCCGCACCAGACTTGAGACCCGCGCCTCCAAACATTTTCTTCAGTAGTTGTAGTGACGTCGTTGTAGTGCTGCTGGTCTCTTCCTCGTGTTGGTTGCGATTCCTGACGATTCAACCTTATGGTCCTCTAGGTGTGTAAGGCTTGAAGATAGTCCTGTGGTAACCGTGTTCTCAAGGTGTTTAAGGTAGGAGTGCTCTGCCAGTCTTAGTGGTCTCCGCCTCGATGTGCGTTGTGTTGAGGATGTTGTAGTTGTGTTGAGGATGTTGTAGTTGTGTTGAGGATCCTGTACTAGACGAGACTAGTAGAAGATGTTGTATTTGAGTAACTAGATCGGTCGTTTCTTGTGAATATCTACTTCTTGTGAAGAAGAAAGGAGTTCGTGAGCGTGTCTGCGACTGGAAAGATGGGATATCTTGTTTCGTTCGAGATCGTGGTGATATCTACTATGCAATTTTGCCTAGTAAAATGCTATCTTCTCTGATAGATAGTTGAGAGAATGTCTTTTGCTTCTTCCTCTTGAAGAAAACTTTTGCTTTTATCTATGGACGTTTTTGATGTCATGGTGGTGATGGGGAATATGACGAGGTGGGCACGACTTTCTACGACGACAGCATCACTCCACACGACAGCATCACTCCACACAGCTCACGCCGATAACGACCTTTGCCTTAGCTTTGCAAGGCGATTTTTGTGGTGAGGCACTCTACTATATACGTCGAATAAATGTTCTTTCCACTTCGAGGACGATTTTCGAGAAATTCCCAAGAATTTATATCTCGTCTCTCGTCTCGTTCTCTCTCGCGCATTTCCTTTCCATTCATCTTTCAACTTCGAGGACGATTTTCCAAGAATCGAGACATTCCCAAGAATTTTTTTCTCGTCTCTCGTCTCTTTCTCTCTCGTGCATTTCCTTTCCATTCATTCAAGTACCCCACCCAGGCCTTTTTTTTTGGTCTTTTTTTTGTCTCTATGTTTCTTGCGAAGTTTCCATTTTCTTACCCAGCGAGAATCCTGAAGCACGACGGCCAGGCACTACAACTACCAAACGACTAAGCACGACGGCAACCGCTGCGAAAGATCTACAGATGATATATAGCAAATATGGTGGATCCTATCTGATTTTTAGTTCGTTCCACTTCCTTTCGGTAGTTCCTGTCTCTCATTATCACGTTGATCCAAGTCATGGTAGTGACAGCACTCTCTCATTATAGTGATAGCGTCTCAGCACTCTCTCATTATAGTTGGGCACGGCACTCATCAATACTCATCAAGTTGTTCCTGGCACGACTCGAGACATGATCCAAGACGAAACAATCCCTGCGACGGTGACAATCATATCCACTCCAGTCAAGATCTGATTGATAATTGAGAACAGGAGGAGGGCCAGTAATCGTCCGCATATGATCATTTGTCTCAACGTCGCCCACGACAAATTGCGCTACTTACTTGCTCTAAGTGTCTGGCTTTGTGAGCCTTAAGAGACAAAGCATGACGACGGCCGTGGAAGTGTGAAGCCTATTGAGGGGGCACGAGGAACCTGTTCAAACCTGGATTCTCTTGCAAAGAGAGGTAAGAAGAGACCACGAATCCCTGATCCGCAAACTAGTTTACACCTAAGGCAACATCGGCGTGGTGAACCTCTGCAATATCATCTGTCTGGCTTTGTGAGCCTTAAGTAGAGAAAAATTACTTACAAGTATGAAGTACAAGCATGTCACCCTTAGCAGCAGTCAGGCTCAAGAAATTTTCAGAAAATGATATTATAACACTAGAGATGAAATTAGAAAGAGGCCTTTATTTCTTTAGAAAGGACACTGTTGCGCTCCTCCTTCGACTTTCTAAGAGAGCAACTGAGAAAACCAGTACAGGTGCGATCTGTTCAAAACACGGACAAAGTTGCAATCGTGTCTATGCATAGTGCGTTCCATCTAGCTTCTATGTCCGCGGACAAAGGTGCATTATTCCTGCGACCAGAGGTCGGTAAATGCCATTCTGTTTCCAAGATTTCCTTGCCTCTATCTAGCAGCTTGTGAATCAACTCGTCGAGTTGCTGATTCTTTGCCTGTTCTAGACCAAGCGCTTCGCGGTCCGCGACCAATGTTTCGATCGCGTCTAGTTCCGTATGTGAGATTTCCCCAGCGTCGCATACCCCTTTCGCTAAAGTGAGAAGCTTTGCTGGAGCCGGGAAGCAGTGAGTTGTTTGATCGAGGAAGACCGAAGATTCTTCAGCCTGTCCTCTAGTTGTTTGATCGAGGACCGCGACCGATTCTTCTCTATCATGGGAGTCATGGTCATCCTGGTGATGACCAAGTGCAGGTGCTTTGCGAGACGAGCTGCAGCACTTCGTTCTCCAGACAAGCGACAACAGCGGACGCAAAACATGGACGTATTTTTTTCGAATGGGTCGTTCTTTCCGCTTGATAAACTCGATGTTATTACTCTGGCCGTGCTTCCACCAGGAAAAGAGCAGGGTTCCTTCATTTACGGTGTCTAGAAGCAGCTCGCGAAAGCGAGACTCTGTTACTCTTAGCACGTTCACGGCAGCTTGCTGTAGCTCTGGTAGCTCCTTGGGACTCCTAGAAGGCAAAGGTGAACCCAAATGTAGTTCTGGTGTGTTCTTTGTTTCATGTTGTTGTACTACGCCCAAGCTAGAGGCTGACTCGACTGGTGCGTTCTTTGTTTCATGTTGTTGTACTACGCCCAAGCTAGAGGCTGACTCGACTTCTAGTTCGTCTCCGTTGTAGTTCTTTATTTCATCTAACTGAAATTCAGAAGCTTCCTCTTTCCCTTTTGAAGCGTTCTCCTGTCCTGTCAGCTTGATGGAGTTCTTTATTTCATCTCCTGTTTCAGCTTCCTCTTTCCCTTTTGAAGCGTTCTCCTGTCCTGTCAGCTTGATGGAGTTCTTTATTTCATCTCCTGTTTCAGCTTCCTCTTTCCCTTTTGAAGCGTTCTCCTGTCCTGTCAGCTTGATTGGAGAAAACAGGAGGTGAATCACTGACGGATTCGACTGCATCAGCATGGAACAGGCGTGCCGCACTTCCCAACCACTCACTTCAACAACCGTTGTTTCTCCAGTAGAACTGCTGCCGAGCGCAGTTTTAGCGCATAATGCTGCTGTATCCTATGATTCATGCATATTGCTGCTGTATCCTATGATTCATCTTTTTAGTCTACTTTGACTTACGGCCTCCTCCATAGTACTCTCAGGATGATCATTTAAGGCCTCCATAGTACTCTCAGGACGATCCCCAGGAAGGCAACTGAGACATCAGTGAGACAACTGAAGATCTTCTGTGAAGTACCTGAATCATAGGAATAAACTGAGGCAATTGACCTTTGGAGATGCAAAATTAGTGAATTGATGAGCTTTGGGGATGAAAAATTGGTGAATATGTATGATTTAATTGTTGGAACCGAGATGATTGACAACTCGTTCACTTTTTATAAAGCTCTGTCGTTGTTATGTATGATTTATTCAGAGCCTTAACAGTTGGGGCTGTATAGACGCGGCGCAATTTATGAGTAGGTTCCTGAATTCCGAAGTACGCTGATTGGGGAAGCACGAAGATGATGTGGATGTCGTGGTCCGAGTCCGGTCTCGCGGTGCCTAATGTGCGACTGCTAGGTGCATAACCTGCACAGAGGATGCGCACATTCTCCGACAGCTCAAACTCACGTAGAATATCTCGAATCACGTCCAAGTCGTCGCTTCCGCTAGTTGTACGCGCTTGTGTGTCCTGTTTGTGCTTTCCAGAGCAGTGGATGTCTTCATGCGATTTCAACGACAAATTCACCCGTAGTTCTGATCCACCATGCTGGCTCTTGTCGTTTCTAAAAGTACAACTACTGCCGGCGTGTAACAAAGCTTCATCGTCGACACTTCGGAATCGTTTTTCGAAGAGAGATAGCATCCTTGAACTTGTTTCTGCGTCCGTGAGGCGGCTTTTTGGATTGAATGGCAGTGAAGCTACAGAATCCAACGAGCCTGGTCCCAAAGCCGGTAGTCCAGGTGTAAATCCTCCTGGTAGGAGCAGTGCTGAGGCGGGAGACCTCCCAGGTGGTAGCAAAGAAGGTGGAGGCGTTGCAGCAAACGTGTTATTTTTCTCTTCTTTCCTTTCTAGCAAGGCTTCTTCACTTCGAACAGAAGACGGTCGCAATGCAAGATCCTCTAGACTTTTTGCGTCTGGAAAGGAGGCAAGCGGAAGATCCTCTAGAAGATGGCTTTTTGCGTCTGGAAAGGAAGCAAGCGGCGTTACACTCTCCGCAGCTGCCATTGCATGTATCACTTGACGTTCTCTGACCGAGTACAGCCAGTCGTTGAGGAACTCCGCATCCACCTCAGCTGGCAAAAGGTTTCCTGCACGAGCCTGGTCCATCTTTCCTTTTAGATCCTCATGTGCTTCGCGAAGATCCCTTATCAAGTTTTTCGCCTCCGTTAAATCCCGCGCAGGGTGCAAACGCAACCGCAGGACGAAGACATGCTCCTCCGGTGGTAGTAGAACCAGAGGAATCTGACGCGAGAGAATGCGTCGGAGTTCAAACACTTTGTGCCAAGCGTGATAGAGCAATTTCGACAGACGCCGTGCGCACCCATCAAAATGCAGGACCGCATCGTTTAGAGCTTGACAAGTTTGAGCACCGTCACGACCATCTAATACGTCTAGTCCTGCTTGTGCTGTCGCAGTTGTAGAAGATACTTTCTCCTGGTTGGAGGTTGTATCGGACGTCTCCGACATGGACTTCTCGGAGTTCTTGCCTTGTAGTTTCCTCTCTGCACCAGTTGAAGAAGTAGTAGTAGTTTCATTTCCTGTATTAATGTCTTTACCCGCGTCTCGTCCTCTAGGCTGATTCTCTGTAATGCCGTTACCCTCTCGCCCCGTCATTTCTGCCACTTCCGCGTCTGCTCTGTGTAGGCGATCGGCGATAAAACCTAAGTTTAGACCTGCCCGTCATTCATCTTTCAAGTGCATCCTTGAAAAGTATGGCATGGCATGGCATGAGTCTCACATAGTCTTACATGTACTATCTGGGAGACTAAACAATATCAAGAATAGAATACTCCTCCGTACGTTTCAAGGATCATGCGCCTGAAGATGTATGAGGTACAGCCTTAATAAGTATTGCCCTGCACACCGCAACGTGAGAAATTTCTCCCGTATTGCGAGCAACTCCTGCCACAATGCACTGGTTGCAAGCGGAACCTTCTGTGAGAACAACAGCTCCACGTTCCGGGCGTTCCCCTTGGAAAGCTCGACCAAAAAAGGGCCTAGTTCTCTGCCTGAGTACTCTACTTCACCACTCTTGTCAGCGCCAAACTCGGCATGCACATGACACTGGAACTCAGATGCAGGAGGAGTTCGTGATGCCAAGGACTCCACACTTGATTAGCAGTTGAAACTTAGCCCGATCTAGCTTTCGGACTGATCTATCACTTTCCTATGGTTGAAGAAGGCATAGAGAATGATCGAGAGGCCAACCCAACCTCAAAATACCCTTATCCTTAGAATTCAAGAAACGATTTTACTACCCCTTAACTTGAAATGAAAATAATGCAGAAGTCTTGGTCGCTCGTTGCCGTATGCAGATCGTACAGAAACGAGCCCGCTTGCACCAGAAACAACAGTTCCGCTGTAGCCGGCCACCGAGTCTGCAGTCGTGCGGTCCATTCAGTCGGCAGGTGAGGCGCGGACAGTGGTGAAATAAGTGCTTCTTGTGCAACTAATTGTGGTTCTTGTACAACAACTTCTAGTTGACTACGATTTGGTTGATGATGATTCGGATGCACCGCTAGTGTTTTTGCAAACTTCTGATACTCTGCCTCCCGAAAGGTGTCAACCCAACCGTCAAACGTCATAGCCAATTCTCGCAGCGCATTCCGGTCCTCTGCCGCGCTCTGTGCACGCCTGAAAACTTCGTTTGCGAGGTTAAACAATTCCTCGCATGACCCCTTTGTCAGAAAACCTGTGCCACTTGTTGCGGAGATAATTGTGGTGCTAGCATCTTTTTGTTCTTCACCTTGTTTTTGTTCGTCTAGTAAAGCCATCGCTGGAGATGATGATGAAAATGCAGTTTCTATTTGCGTCAAGAGCAAGGAGTCCCTCGGATTGTGATTCGAATGAGCGGCTCCATCCTCTTCACCGCAGTGCAATGCGCGTTTCGCTAAGCCGAGGAAAGCGTCACGTACGTTAATTGGTATGGGGATCAACGTCAAGTCCTGGGTCAGGGTGGAAGCCGTCGCGCCGCTGTTTTTGGTTTCACCGCTACTAGTATTCTTGGTACTTCCATCTTCACTGATAGGGACTTCTTCTTTCTGAGCACAATGATCCGTCTTTTTGCTTCCGTCTTTTTGCTCTTCTTTCTGAGAGATCTGAGACTTTTGAGCAGTGTTCGCACCAGTCTCCTTCTTCTCCTTCTTCTTATCCTTCTTAGAAGACGCATTTGTTCCTCCAACACAACCTCTGATCGCCGTCGCCAGAGCAACTAGAGGCCCTGCATTGCCCGATCTGTACCCCTTACCTGTCAGTATCGACTTCCCAACCTCCGCAGTAAGAATTAGCGCTCTCCGTAATTCATCTCTCAAGTCGTGCATCCCGCTTGAGAAATGTATGACAGAGCATCGCCCTGGAACGCTCTGCCATACGCTTCAACAAGGATGCAGTCAAAGATGCATTAGGAGCCCCAACCTTAAAAGAACATCACTCCAAAAAGGCGCAAAGTCTGCAGAGTGGTACAACAATGTTTCCAATTTACGGCTTAGTCCAGACGTTGAGATACAATTGTGCTTGTCCGAGGACCAAAGGCAAGAATGCAAACCAGAAGATGTTCTGCTTTTCTCAACAGCCTCAAGACAAGTGGGATTTCCCTTCACGCAGAGATTTGCGAAATCCAAGACGTCATGCCAGGAGACGGAGACTTTAACACTCGTATTTGACCGCTTCTCCCCTTCTACCACATCAAGTGCCAATTCAACGGTCCTCGCGACTGGCTGCGCGCGGTGCTTCGAGTCCGCCACGCGCAATAGCTTATCTTTAAACGAAACGCGTTCCGGTAAAGGCACTGAACAAACTGCCAAGACATGGATCACAGTGTCGTCCTCCGAGTCTGTGTTCCTCCTGCCAGTGTGGTTTATTGTGTTACTGCCAGTATTAACGGCGGCGGCGTCTATCTGACTGCTACTTGTTGCCTTCCCTCCATCGCCGCGGCAAACATTCACATTCCCTTTCAAGCTCCGCACCAACGGGCTCAAGCCGCCGTCAGCGAGTGGCGTCGTGTCTACGGCGGCAAACAGCAGTCTAGGAAGCGCCTCCTGTAACTTGGCGACCAACAGAATCGAGAATCGTTCTCCTTCATCGACAAACGGGGTTGTAGTGGACATTTTGGGAGTACGAACTTCAAAGTACTTGCAAACTTCAAAAGTACTTGCGCGCATACAACTTCAAAGTACTTGCGCTTCCTAGTTGGTAGGGTTCATCTCAGAAGAAAAAAGCGCTACTACTCAATCAATAATTGCGCTTAAAAAATTATAGAGAAACAAATGGTGTGCACGTACCAAAGGCGAAGGAGGTAACGAAAGAGAGAGAGACGGGATTGTGAAAGGGTACTAAAGGGGTTTTTTCAGGGATGACTATTACAATTACAAGTTTTTCGAAGAGTTCGACGCACCAGCAGTGGTGGGCGCAGAGAAAGCAAACATTTCACAGACACACAGAGACAGCTCAAGAATGAGATAGGAGGAGAAAACTCAAGTGAACTCTAGGATGCTAAAGCTAACAACTACTCAAGCAAGCCGTGACATATAATTAAAACGAACAGCAGGTAAAAAGCAAACAACCTACAGAAAGAAAAAAGAACGAAGTTGCGAAAACAAGATGCGGAATCAGTTAGCTACATAGTTGTAGAAAGTTACTTTTAAGTTGCGAGAACGAGATGCGAAATCAATTTTTAGAGACGACGAGAAGGACTACGAAAAGCCTACTCATGGTTGGTTGTTGCCTGTCTTTCAACGTTAAGTATCAGTTTCCATTAAAGCCAGCACGAAAGTATGTAGTCATGTAAACGAGTCGCGGGTCCTTAGCCTGATTCAAAGTCCTCGTAAGTAGAGATCTCCGATAAACTAACACTTTTCTTTTTTCGCTTGCAACGCACTTGACTGGTTCTACTTACACGCGCCTAATCAGCTAAAAGATCATCTTCTTCGTCGACCTTGGCCGGCCCTTCTTCAACACATGGAGCGCCAATCAGCCTGCTTTTCTTGCGTCGGTCCCTCGATTTTTCAGTTTGACGTCCCACCGTTTTGTCTAAACTATGTCACACATTCATGGACGATCGAAAATTCTCTGGTTTGGAACACGCGTGTGGTGCAGAATTGATCATATAAAGACGCTGTGCGTCATCTTTGATTTGAATTTCTTCTACGGCAGATCATTCTTCAGATTCCTAATCTCAGAGTTCACCTCTTGTCATTTAATGGGTCCTCTAGCTCTATAATATGTAATATGCAGTAGTCTAGTTCAACATGATAGAGTGGAGATGCTGATGTGACATCTCTACCCTTAGTGGATGAGAATGAATGATGAAGAGGTTCATTTAATTTCAGTACATTCTACTATGTGATAAGTAAGAAATTAACCCGGCTCAGCCAAACCCTTTGGCCTTGAAAGCGAAGCGATAGATAAGTAGATAAGAAGATTATAGAAGCACGTGCTTCTCGGATGCTTTTTGGTCTTTGTAGTTCTGTTTTTCAGAAGATGAAATCAGTGTAAATTGTTGAATATAGTTCTTGTGGAATAAAGTTGTGGAAATGTGTAAGAAGATCAATTCGATTTTTTGGAATCGGGAGTATAGGAGTATATGGAATAGTGCTTGTGGGTGGAAGGTTGGGGACCGGTCTTTATGGTAACTAAATAGCTGTATGCCCTTGCCGTTTGCGACATGCACATACTGTGAGATGTGTCACCTTACGAGTCGTAACATCTCTATCCCCACATAGTAATCCATACCGCAGTACTAGCCCTGCCTTTCGAAAAATTATCGTTACTCAGTTCATTCATATGCTTCCGCAACTATTGCATTGCTCTACGTATTCCAGAACTATTCAATGTCTGTGTATTGACTATTCAGATTCAGTTTAAGCGCTATTTGCTTCTGTCTTTGTGTGTCAGGTACTTAAGATAAGTTCTAGTTCCCCCGTGATTGGGATCAAGGAATTATAATCGCCCTGCTGTGGAGGTATGATCCATTCTTTTCGCGGGTATCCATTCGAATCCCTCGTCTACTTCTTTCTCCGGCTAAGCAATCCCCCAAACCTGGACTTTTTCGGTGGTACTAGGCCTGAAGCGCCGCCAACTCCTGGCCCCGGTGGGTCTTCCTGAACGCGGAGCGGAAGTTTCTGCCCGATCTGGCTAGGTTAGAGTAGTGTCATCCGTGCTCAAATCTACGTAAGTATCTTTTCAATACTACACCCTATTTTTAAGCCCCTTCGTAGTACTCCAGCAAGAACTGCCTGTCACCTACAGAGTTAGTCGTCTCGTGCTATCCACGAGACGACTAACGGTGTAGAATATCCCAACTGACGAGGGCACTACAGCATCTGTTGCCATAACTATACCGCGTCCAGAGGGTAGGAAGAACGCGCACCTCCGACAGGTCTGAGGCATCCGCAACACCTCTTCGCAACTGCAATGTTCCCGTTTCATCCTCCTCGTTGTTTACACTCTGAAGCTTCTGCTCTGCGCTGTTTACCTGTAGTTGTGCAGGAGCAGTAACTTGTCATTCGATGAACCATGGTGCTGTACTTATTAACATGAAAGTAGGTAGTTCATGTTCTATGTTAGGTTGTAACACCACGACACTGCTGGTAACGTACTTCGTTCTTGGTAAAAATATGAAGAACAAGTCATACGCTAATTTAGTACGTCCAGCGAGATGACTAGACTGTCTTCGGGATGTGATCCAGGTATCACGGCGTATCTGCAGAAGAGAGTGCGGCCGAAAGACCCAATCTCGTGATAGGTATGCTCAATAGGGCGTTTTTGGATATTGCCGTTCATGTTTATCGTTAACACCCCATGAATCGTCGTTCCTGCGGGACAGTGCAGGAACAGAGAGCAAAATCCCTTCACAGCTTGAGGATTCTCTGCGGGGTCTAGGTACCTGTGGGTGTGTAAACCACTTCAGAGGAGGTTCTTCTTCCAGGCAAATCGGAATTTCTTTAGATATCAGTACTCAGTGCTGCAAAAAAGTATTCGAAAAACTGAAATAACCGAGTAACTATTGAAAATAAGCGAGATACTGATGAGATGGAAGAGTAGCCTTGATGCTAAGCTACCTCTCTTATTTCGATCAGCAACTCGGTTATTTTCAGTTTTCGAATACTTGTTAAGAGGAAACTCAAACATTACCCGCTCGGGAAGAATTGGAATCGCATTTTGTCGATGCCTGCTATAGCGAAATATGGCGAGAGCATGGCATTACCAGCTGGAAATTGCTCAGGTAACGTCGACGCATTCTCTACTTTCCATTCTACTCGTTTTAGTAGCCTTGATCGGATTACTTCTACTTGCTGCTTCACCTGCGATTGAGTGGATTCTTTTATGAGATGGGGAAAAGGCTCGATGTCCTCTGTGTACTTTAAAGTCGAACAAGTTCATCTCGGTGGTGATTAACTGTAGGCATCAAAACAGTGTTGTACTTGAACATCCTGCTGAGCTGCATACCAAAAAAAAACAACTACTCGAAAAACTGAAATAAGCAAGTCACTGATCAGAATAACCGAGATACTCATGAGAAGGAAGTAGAGTAACCACTTGGCGTTAAGCTACCTCCCTTATTTCAGTGTCAGTAACTCGGTTATTTTGAGTTTTCGAATATTTAAGAACCACTTTTAGTACTAATTTTTACCTGATCAAGTAATCTGTTGTTTATGTGTCTCGAGAAGAAGAGATTTCCACTACACGAAATGCCGTCTTGAGCGTTGACGGCTACATAAGGCGCTATCTCGTGCTTTTGCACCACCTTGCTTTCCGCGATTTCTAGTGTGACGAGCATCTTGAACTCATCAAGGCCCTTCATCGGCACATCAATATCCCCAAAAAAGCCACCCACCGGTTGTCGCGACGGGTATGTTCCTGCGTTAATGCGAAATGGTTGAGTGTGGGAACAAAACGCGCTCGGTGTGCGAGAATCGACACAATATCCTACTAGGTGTTTAGCCTAGTGCTTTAGTATAGTCAAGGCACAGTGAAATTTATCACGACAATCAACGATGAAAAGAATCAAAATATATAATCTGTTACCTTCAAACGTCTACTTTACATTATCGTTGCAAAGGAAAACTACTACCTTCAAACGTCTTGACAGTGTCGTTCAAGTAGAGGCGGAACCAGATGTGCGTGCCCTTCGGAGCCCACAAGTAGATATGGCACTCGCCAATGTGGACATCGGCTGTCCCTGCCTTACTAGGTGCGGGTTTGAATTTGACAGCCAACTCTATCTGCAGATTGCGCACACCAGTAGCGCTAAACGGAGGGCTAAAAAAACTTTGTCTCGGGACGCCCTGTTGAAGGATAGAAATTGCACTTGTTGTGCTTCGATCCGAGAAATTGAAAAGAAACCACTACCCAAATCTAGTAAGGTCGTGTCACAAGCTAGTACTTGTGTATTTGTAGCAGCGAGAGCTATTCGCCTGCTTGCTAGGAGGAGCCGCTTGGCGTCTGCTATCTCCCACTCCACTCGACGAGCGGACACGTTCTCACACGCAAATAAGTCCTGCTCCAGCTGCCTCTGGTACATGATGAGACCTGGAGTTTGAAATTTTTTGATCACTAAAATACCATATATTAGAGGTTACGGAATTACTTTTCTCACCACGTCCCCGACTTCTTTCCAACTAGGAAAAGAGCCAGGGATGGTAGTGAGGAATGCAATTCGGAAACCTATGTAAAGAACAAAAGCAAAAGTACTATGGTAAAGAACAAAAGCAAAATGCGATAGCACTACGGAAACCCTTAACCATATTAGCACTATGGTAAGAACAAAAGCAAAAGTACAACTCCATAACCATATTAGCACTATGGTAAGTACACAAGCAAAAGTACGACTGCATAGTACCGTCCAGCCTTGTGTTGACAATTTCTTGATTCTTTCGCATGGTGGCCATCGTATCCTCCAGAATGCTGTTCACCTCATCTAACCTCTTAGCCGTCTCGAGCCCTTGTTTATTCGTCAGTTCTAGTGCCGCATCCACCGCAGCCTTGAACTCCTGCAAGCTGTCCTGCGTCTCATTCCGCAACTCCCCCATCATGTTCTTTAGATCGGTTACCTGGGTGGGTGTCGGCATGGGCAGTTGGTCCAAAACGACTCAACAGTTCTCATAGCAACAGTTGTCAGCATATCATGGTCATACATTGGCATTAGTATCGAGGCATCGCGATCGAGGTCGGAGGAGAGTTTTTTGACGAATACGTAGGCAGTAGGTCCAAAACGACTCAACAGTTCTCACAGCGACAGTTGTCAGCATATCAACATAGGAGTGGATCATTAGAGATAGCCTTAATAAAAAGTACATTTCTCGCCAAATCTTGCTTTGTTAAATTCAATTCGTGATTCGTATCGTCCAAGCGATCTCCCAGTTTGTCGTCGCCCTCTTTTATCTTTATACTTATCGCTTTTTCTACGGAGTTGAACTTGGCTTCAATCGTCTTCATCATCTTCTGCTGTTTCGCATCCACACTGGTCATCACATCAGCCATCAAGCTCGTCGCTTTGTCCGTAATCATCCCTCCCATCTTCTTGTCGACCTGATGTGAGGTGGTAGTCGTAGAATGGGTAGTGCGGATAGAAGATCTTCGTCGAGGTTAAAACGAGAGCAAGTACCTACTTGCAGTAGTAGTCAAATAAGTTTAGAGCTTCCTCGAATCCATCTTGAGTGGCATCCTGGGTTTGCTTTTCCCTTACAGGATGGTCCCAAGATGCTCCTGGAGATGGATTACCCGAAGCTTTAATAAGTGGAGTGAAGTGAGTGAGGGTAGTGGTAAAATGGAAGGACGACCGACGAGGTAGCTAATGGTAGTGCGGATTGAAACGTACATGTAACAACATTAATACCAATTTCAACGCCTTATCCTGGACCGCATTCATCTCCTGTCGGAGAAGGTCCATGGCGTTGGTCAGGTCATTCTCGTCTACTTGGCGCGCCATCTTGCCAAGAGTTGTTTTAAGGCTCCTTTGGAAGCCTTAAGGGCAAACAACTAGGAGGGGCAAGTAGGTGAAGAAGACGTCTCCTTGAAGTGTATGAAGGTAGTGAAGAAGGAAACTGTTCGTTGCAATCTCTACACTGCCTGCTACGTCGCTACCTCTGTCGCTTTTACTCCAACCCGCTAGGCTGCTTCGAATGTAGTTACTTCTTTCTCCTTTGTGCGTCACCACCACTCAAGCGTTCTGATTTAACAGCCGCTTAAGAAACAAAGCTGGTATGCTGCAATGATCCTCGATACCACTGACGCCTCGCGAGACCACAAAGGATAACTGCTCACAAGCGCCGGTTGCTTATCGTACTTGATATTGCGCCTTTAAAGAGGAGTGATTTGAATCGCGCCTCATCCTGGGCCCGGTGGTAAACCCCCGTCGCGGAGGAGCACCCCGTGGGGCAACGTCATTGATATCTTTCTTCCTTCTCTACTTGAAACGACCGACTTTTCAGATAACGTTATTTACAGGTCTCTCTGCACCCGTTCTTTTACTAAAATCTTATTTGCGAGAAGAGAAATTCAACACTTTTTATCTGTTTTCGATTTTTTGAATTTACGACAAAAATTTCGACTCGATGCGCATTCACCATTTACTAAACGGCGCCAAAACGAATTCTCTCTCTCTCCATGTCTTTCTCCCTCACCATGTCTTTCTCTCTCTCCATGTCTTTCTCTCTCACGAGAAGCACGACCGCCTACGTAAACGTATTGCGACAAAACTATTGACATATTCAGTCTGCCTTCAGCATGCCGAAGCAGTTTCTGCTTCCACATGAAGCTCTGTCTTTCAAGCAAAAAGTATTCATTGTGAAAAGTTTGCGAGTTTATATCTCTTATAGTTTGCGATTTAGACCTCCCAGTCGCGACATTTTTGACTGATGTCTTCAAGTAGTCGCCTTGGGCTTAGCCCAGTACGTTGAAGTGATTGGCTCCCCTAGAGTAGTGTCATAGATTCATCCTCCTGACTTCTATAATTAACAGCTAAAAAAAATGTTGACTCTATGAATGTGAAAAGAAAACCTTGCTACATTTAGATTCCTCTAGACAACATCTCCGTCACACGTCTATCCAGACACCTTCTAAGGTATCCCTCTGCACATCCGATGGATTCTTGAATGTCAGCTGCAGAACTCCCTCTACACATCCGATGGATTCTTGAAGGTCGGCTGCAGGACTTTCTGTTCGATATAGTGACGTCTCTCCGGTACCACATGCTCGAGGAAAAAATCTGCTGCGGTCCTCGCCACGGCCAGCAAAGCGATAGCCGATGAGACTTGCAACACAATCATCGAAAAACTCATCTTGGCACTTCTTATGAAAGATAGAAGGGGGGGAGACTTGCAACACAATCATCGAAAAACTCATCAAGGGGGGATTGGTTTTGATAGCGCTTCATCTTTGCGCTTACTATGAAAGAGGTTCATGGCGAAGCTGTAAAAAAACTACCTATGCGATAGAAGGTCTCTCAGTGGAGAAGTGTTCGAGAAAAGTTGTAAGTTTTATGCCTGGTTTTTATGGCCAGTTATAGAAGAAATACAATGTTGTACCCTAACATCACCAATTGCCTGGAGCACCACGCGGACGCCGAAAGTTCGCACTAGGTCGCGTCGCTCTACGCCATAGCATGAAAGTGTGTGACGAAGTAGATTCTCCACTTGTTGTTTGATAATGTCCCACCCGACTCTAGAATAGAAGAAGAGAACAGCTTCTATGCACGACCGGTAAATTTGAATGAAAAAAGAACGAAAGTACGTTCAAGTAATGTACATCAGACTGAGTTCAAGTCAATGGCATAAGCACGCGCAAATATACATCAGCCTTGGTTCAAGTCGATAGCAAATCATGTAGAACTAGTACTAAATGTAAGTGGTGTAAATCTTTCCCATAGTCCTTCACTGTAATACAGTGGCTTAGCGTAATTGAATCCGGTTTTGGTATCCACATTTACGCTTTCGAGACTGCTTACACAGGCTTCCTCATCCATTTCGCAGTTGAATACTAGGGATACCAGCACCACCGCACCATTCTTCTGGATGTCCTCGACTTTCAGGAAGATGAAAATGTAAAGGGGGGTTCTTGTCGACTAGAATGCTCGTGGATGCACAATCATGCTACTTCCTGCCTCGTCGTTTAAAGGAAAACTAGTACCTACAACTAGTTAGTAGTTATCTACGGTACGAACAGGTACATGCTTAGTGGATTGTCATGTCATGTCATGGTACCTCTTATGTAGCTTTTCAGCATCTTCTACAACAAATTTTTATACTGACTGCTTAGAAATCTACTGGTCTCTGTAATGCTGGCAACATCTCCATAGAGTTAGCCATGCGCAGCAAGTCGGAGAGCTTGTATGTATTCGCCTTCGCTTTCGGGTAGACAATCTGATCGTTCACCTCTGTAGTGCTGACATCCATCCCGAACTTGTGGAAATGTACACTCGTAGCAAATCGGATTTCGTAGGCGAGCGGATCCACTAGTATGAAGGAGAAAAATACTCTCACACTCGTCACATCACATATGCCTCTGATATGGCCGTTCGTGACCACCGAAGAGACAAAGAACTGCTCTTTTTCCACAGGAAAAAGAATCCCCTGTCTCTAAGGAGTCGTCCGATGAGTGTGTTCTATTTCTCTTCTTCGTAACTAGCGTCTCTGTCGTAGTCGCACACCCAGCGCCAGGATTACACTCCGCGGGACACCATTGCCGTCTCATGCATGTGCCGGCAGTGCAGACGTCACCTTTGTTTCGAAAAAGAAGTGCTGTCTCGTGAACAGCTACTAGTAGTAAAGGATCGAAGAAGAAGTGCTGTCTCGTGAACAGCTATGATCTACTATCACATGTTCATGTGATGTTGATGACATTCCCTGAATCTGAGACAACGCTACGAAGGTCGCATTTTCTACCTATAGGATAGGATAGGATAGGATAGGATAGGATAGGACGCCTCGACTTCGCTGCCACACAAGGTGACAAAACCACTCCGGCAGATCGCCCTTAGGAGGACGTTCCCTATATAACTACCTAAATACTACTTACGAAGGTCCTCCTCGTCTTTCTGATACCTTTTCTACCTAACGTTCCCTATACAACTACCTAAATACTACTTACGAAGGCCCTCCTCGTCGTTCTGATACCTTTTCTACCTAACGTTCCCTATACAGCTACCTAAATACTACTTACGAAGGCCCTCCTCGTCGTTCTGATACCTTTTCTACCTAACGTTCCCTATACAACTACCTCTACTACCTACGAAGGCCCTCGTCTTTCTGATACCTTTTCTACCTCTACTGCCTACGAAGGTCCCCCTCGTCTTTCTGATACCTTTTTGTTGCGCCGCATTCTCGATTTCGCAGTCCGCGGCTGTGGTGCACTTATGGAGTGGCGACGCGCAAAAGTCGGCGTCCGTTTTCGTGTTTTTGTTTTCTTGCCCAGTCGTCCTCAGTATTCGCGTTGGCAAAAATATCGCATCCTGTTCGCTTGCAAATGAAAAGAGCTACTTGCTAATCAAAATGATGAGGTGAATATTTGTGGTGGAGCAAAGCTACCTAGGGAAGTTAGAAAAAAGGAAGCGGTATAAATATTAGAACTAGCAAAAATAGGCCATCTAGGTGAATATTCCTAATTTTTTGCTTGAAGGTATACATCTACGAGATAGAGGTGAATATTCATAATGCGGAAATATCGAAGAGGTCGTGAGGCTCTTTGTCCGGTATCGGTGGGTTGGATGCCGTAGAGACGACCCAGCCGACAGCTTTTTCTCGGTCTTGGTATCTGCAGCAAGCATGATGTGGCATCACCACGTATGGAATCAACATTTTGTACTTCATCTATCTTCACACATGGGCTTTTATACTAGTTTTGCCGAGAGGACTTGTGGTGCTAGGTACAACTTGTGAAGAAGCATAAGTATACTAGAGTCGAAAACCAGTTTGCAAAAAACAGTAGTGAATACCGTTTCTCTATCGCGAAGACGTACACCAAGATGTAGAAGAGGACGAGGTTGAAGACCGAGTACTCGTTAGCGCTAGTTTCTCACTGTATCCCTAGTTTCTCACTATGAGATGCCCTGCTGCGTCCCCCTTAGCGCGTCTTTCCTCTTTAAGAATGTGTCAAAGGATGAGACTACACTCAGCAATACTCCATGTCCACCTGGGATAGCGATGCTGAGAAACTAGCCTTAAAATAGACCAGACCTAAGCGGCGATCCAGAACTCGTACTTCTTTTACCGTGTCGTAGGCGAAGAGATCATCTGCATCCGGCAAATTGTCCCATATTCTTTTGCTCAATGACGGAGGCATCTTTTTCTGTTGGGGTGCTGCTACACGACCGTAAACGTGGTTCTATTACACGAACCGCACGACCGTAAAAATAGTGGTTCTATTACACGACCGGGTCACCACTATCTCTACACGTCGGTCTCCTTCCGACAGAACCACAGCACGACTACTATCTCGGCCTCCTTCCAAACACGTGGCAATGCCACCGTTTAGGCTCGCGTCTTGACGTGGGGGTCCTCACCACGGGGAGGCCCCGTTGTGCTTGTGCCGGTGCTGAATAGTATCGGCATCGAGACTCTTTCGTCGATCAAACACGGTCGGTGAGGACATCTGTCTCTTTATCACGACATTTTTTTGGGTCATCTACATCCAAATGGAGTAAGACTTCATAGTGCTCTTTTCAGTCCTCAAAGATCACGTAGGCACACTCCTCTTTTCAGTAGTCACATTCATTATCATTCTTTTCAAACCACCTTTTTCTTGCTCACCCTCCTTTCGCTCATTTTGACCTCCTCGAAATGTATCATCAACTCAAAAATTCTGCTGGTTGGCAAAACTTGGTACAGAGGTAGAAGATGCTATACCAAACATTATTTTTCTTGCGCGCAGAGAAAGAACTTATATCAAGTCCGGTTCTGCTTGGAATCAATCGAGGGTCTTCCCTGATGAAAATATCAAACAGTCACACAATTGAAAGGCTACGCCCTTCAATGAACCCCACCACACTTAGAAGGTGTTGCGAACCATCAAAATGGAGTTGCGTGCTCCTAATCAAGATGCATGGCTTGTTGCGTTCGTCACATTGTTGCTTCAGAATTTACCTATCACGTTGCTTCAAAATTCAAAAGCAAAGGAGTCCACAAGCGTCAGTCTACGACAGTCTTCGGCTTTTTCAGTCTTCGCTCTCCAGTGTCTACTGGAGCGGCAGATGGATCTGAGAGCGCGGCAACAGGCGGCGCGGCCTCCTCTTTATCCCGTCGTTTAGCACGTATCTTGGCGTACAGCGCCTCAAGTTTCGATCCTTCTTTCTTGATGCCCCAGAATTAGAAAGTAGGAGGAAGGGGATCGAGTTGTACCATAGTCTTGATGAGAATCGTCATAGTTTTAGTTAAACCATCATTTTGAAGTCAAGCTCTAAAGGAGAATATGACAGAATATCTTCACTATTTCGGTACTATGAAGTATTCTTTCATAACTACTTGATGGCTCGGCTCCCGCTGATCCAGCTCGTGCTGCATCTTTCGAGATTTTCGATTTTGATGATTCCGTGATGTTGTTGGCGGATTCCACTTTCGAGCTAGACGAGCTAGAAACTGCTCCTCTACTTGTTGCATTGCTTGTGGTTCCTCTATTTTCGGCCGCTTGCTTCGTTGCAGTACTAGAATTCTTATCTCCACCAATCGACGACAGAGTACGATTTTTAGAGTCCGCTAGAAGAATGCATCTCGGATGAGCCCTCATCTTGACCCCTTGTACCTTGTATTTCATGAGAATACAAGGGAAAAGGGTACTTACCAAGATGCCGAGAAAGATGGACACTAAATGTTGACCTTAAAAATTATATGAGTAGAAGATGCTGGCTTTCTCTTACTAGCTGCTTTAGCAGCATCTGTGATATCGTCCTCGTCAAATAGGATGACGTCATCCTCTGCTATCCCCCTCCCCAGCAGAGGCACCGTTGAAGCTGAAGAAGCGGTGAGTGATCGCCCACTCAGTTTGGCATCGCGAAAAGCTTCATTCGCATGTTCGTTCGCATTGTTCCTTAGAGGAGCTGGGGTTTAGGGCTTAGGGCTAGGGTTAGTCAGTTCTTGCTTCGTATTCATTGTCTCAGACACAAACTTCTATTTAAGATGTTGAAGGACACAGAGACGAAAAACAAATTTCTAGGATGGAGGAAACAGAGAGGAAAAAGAACCTCTCCTGTCGTGGACATCATGTGAAATATCGTCCTATCATGCCGTAACTTCCGATTGAAAAACCAGAGATCACGTTCCTTCGTATTCTCCCGCTGAGCCTGCTTCCGTTTTTCTTGCACTTCTTTTTAGAGGTTGCGACATTGCATTGCTCAGAGCATCCCTGACTTCTTTCAATGCTTAGTGGGAAAAGTACAGTCAGGGAAGACGTTCGTGCAGGCTGCAATGTGAAGACCCTTAATCTTTGCTCGTTTTCACGGAATGTCCAATGGCTGCCCATTTTTTCGTCGTTTCTCGCGCCGCCTCACTCGTCAAGGTCACTGCCACTCCAGGCTCCGTCTTCTTGGCGCCAGACGTGGAGGACGCATACTGCTTTTCATTGTGGTAATAGCACAGTCCGCTAGGACAAGTTCGGACGTTGTTCTATGAAGAAGGAGTAGGAGGAGGAGGAGTGGAAAAGAAAAATTGAGAATCATACACTTAGGTGAGCTTCTACGCATATCTACTTTACTGTCGTCGAGGTGACCTCGCAGTGGTACAATAAAAGTGGGCTAAACAAATCAAAACCCATCTATCACACACTAAGCCAAGAACCCCGACAACTTACTTGATAGTACGGCTTGAATTCATAAAATCGGTTGCCCACACAGCTCTCCACGGCCATTGCTTCCACTTAGGGCTGCACAATATCCAACGTCTTCACACTCTCCTAGTTTTACTATTTGCGCAGCCTGCGTTACTCTCGCAAAATATCTGGCCGTACCCGGTTGAAGCGACACAGCTGGATTCAAGATCGCCTGAGTTAGAGGACAGAGGACCCGAAGATGATAGCGTGAATTGCGAAGCTGAGAAGAGGATCAAAGTATTTATTTTATTCTTGCATAAGTAGTTATTTTTACCACGCCTCATCAAAGAATCAAAGCTCAACTGCTTTGGGGTCACCTCCTGATTGTGTAAGCAACTGGTCAGTGGCTACTTCTAGTTCTAAACGAGGGCATTCACGAAGACTAGGTGTGTCCGCATAAAAAAACAGATCCCTTTTTCAGCTCATTTTTCGCCTCTTGACTCTTTGTCCAGGTAAGAAACGCTCCCGAAAAAAGCCGCAATGTTACCACCGTTGCTTGAGGGCATGCTACCTGGGAAATCAATATTGATCCTCACATCTTCAATGGTGGACTCTTAGTACCTACTAAGAGTCTATACTTATCATACGTAAATTTATTGCTCCACCACGATGCCACCTCCATAAAAAGAGTCTGCAGTGTGCATCTCTTCCGGCATGAGCCTTACGCAAATTTAATAGAGAGTACCGTAGGCAAGTCGCAGATCTTCCACTGAGCGCATACTTGGCCGTCACCTAGAGACTGCTGGTCCTGAAAGTGAATAGCTATCACGATGAGCACCACGTTTTTCCCCTTGTACGCAGGATCCTTGTAGTCAGCGGTCTTGTCATGGAAACCACCGGTCGAAACCAATCGTAGGTATGAAGCAAAGCATTGGTACACCTACACAAAGGTTTAGGTTATCTACTTCGTAAGTATTTTGTAGATGATCTACTTCGTAAGTATTTTGTAGATGATCTGCTACTTCCCATAAGGGTTGTGAATGTCAAAGACATCATACCAAAGCCTTAGCCTGATTAATAGATGAACTACAACAAGATATCATGTAATAAAAATTATACTAGATTGAATCAATCGCGGATACGCATTCCTACCAATCTTCACAAAGAAATCACATAGAATCGCGGATACGCATTCCTACCAATCTTCTTCACATAGAAATCACATAGAACTACCAAAAGCACTTCTTCTTTCACATAGAACTACCAAAGGCACTTCTTCTTCCTTAACCGTATATCCCTCAGTTCGACTTTAATCTTGTCTCGCATACAAGCATCAAACTTTTCTTGGGAGAGGCAACGCTCTGAGATGTGGAATCCAGAGTTCTTCTCATAGGCCTTCATCCTTTCTGCTGCTTGTTTTTGTCTTCGCTGATATGAAGAAGTATTTTCATACAAGATCCCTCGCAAGATGTATTTTCATACGCGGATGCTATAAGCAAGAAGAATCATCAACATGCTGATGTTGTCCTTTATGGTATGTACCATGTACGAGGCTATTGGCGGGCCAAAATAGTTGATCTCGTCATGTCATAATATGATTTTTTCTCATGAGGGTCTGGGACGTCCTACTCTACAACAAATCAACCTTTCTTAACTCGCGCTGCTGTTCGCGTATTCTTTCGAGCTGTGCCGCTGTGTCTGACAATGAAGGCTTTGCAAACTGGCTCTTCACTCCCCAATTGTAAGATTTGCTTGCCGGATCTGTAGTGGGAGTTGCTCCTTCAGTGGTACTCGAGGAGGTGGCATCCATTACAGTGGGATCTAGAGCTGCTTTAGACGTGGCAGTGGCATCATGATCTACAGGTGCTTTATACGTGGTGGCGGCATCTAGAGGCACTGCAGTCGTGGCGGCATCATCTACAGGTGCTCTAGACGCGGTGGCGTCTACGACCCCTTCCCTTGTGGGCAACTGCACATCATTCGTAGTGGCATCGTTCTTTGCCTCCTCACCGTTCTTGAGGCTAACGCCTGCAGCGGGAGTTAGGATTATACCGCTTGACCCGCCAGCCGTAGAAAAGCCTGGTGCGTCTGCAACTATGTTGACTGCGACCTCCTGCTCCACGACTTCATCTCCATCATTACCTCTCGGAGTTCCTGGCGTAGAGCTACTGCTCGAGGACTCTCCACCACGGTCACCTTTCCGTGCCAACGACTCACCACCTCCAGTTTGGACCACCTCTGTTGCTATGGATACGACGTGCTCTTGCACCCCAGCGCGCTCCTCTTGCACTCCAGCTATTACCTCGTTCGCACAGCTTATACCGTTCCCCAAACCCGATTCGTCAAGCAGATCGTCAAACGTGTCAAGCAGATCGCTCATTTTTCTTTCGTGGTGAGTGGAAACAGTAGTAAGTCTGTTTCTTGATGTTCGAAGTGATTATTCTTGTTTCTCGTGATGACGAGTGGATGAAATTATCATACAGCAATCTAGTATAATAGTGAGCTTTTGCTCGCGCTTCTATATCCCGACGGCATGAACTTCCGATCTTCACCTTTCTTATGAGCTTTCAACAGCCAGTGATGCTAGTATCATTTTTCGTACGCCTTGCTTTGAACAGAACGTCAAAAAAAATTAGGCCACCATTTTTCATCTGTTCAACAGCTGTCGAGTATTACACTTTAGCAAATTACATCCAGACTTTCAACTGGATCGTAACAAGTCTCAGATTTTCTTTCTGCAGAGAGCTATAGCAGAACACCTAAGCATCCGATTGCGAAGCAAGTTGGTTGCAGGCAACGAGATGTGCGCAACTTCTCCACGTCGTGCTGTCTTTTCATGATGATGTAGTACTCACCTCTATACTCCTGATCAAAGTATTTCCATCATTTGGCGTATCCACAACATGTTGTCTGCACATCTTCCATGCTCTACTTTTACTCGCTTTCATATTGAACAATGTACTGACACTAACTTCTGTGAAAAATCCACTTCATCTGGTAGCGAGCTTTATCCGCGCGTGTCGTATAATCCGTCCCTCTCCATATAATCGCTAACAATATGGCTAAAAAAACGAGAGCCATACGCTCAGTGCCCGCCTTCCAGAGTGGTATAGAGTAAATTACTACCTGGTTGTTTTTTTTGATTTAGGCGTGGGTCCACTAGCAAGCAGACATACCTGATTGTCCCTTAGCTTAGGCGTCCGTCCACTAGCAAAACTAGCAGACATTAGTGGCTGCTGAAGAGCCAAAAACACGACTACGACCTAGAGCACGTGGTGCTAATATAGCACTATGCTACAAGTATAGTGCTACGCTAGATTCTACGTATACTTCTGTGAAGAACTTATATTACTATTTTTTACTGAGTGCCGCGCTGGAACTAATCTAGCACTATGCTACAAGTATACTTCTGTGAAGAACTTATTACTGTTGAGTGCGATGGAACGAATGTTTGATCCGTTGATGTATTATGTTAATTCATCAAGAAACGGTCGATGATACCACACAAAAGCAAGCGAACAACGGGGGGCTTTAGAGTGTAACTGTGTCTATTCATATCAAACGACCACATTTTCTAAAAGCTCTTGGAGCTCATGTTGATCGTTAATTTTGCCCGTGTAAAAATAATCTGCGTGTAAAAATGATGATGTCCTCTGTGTCTGTGTAGACAATTGCGTATCCATAGATATGATCTGATTGTAAAACTAATCTGCGACTTTGTACAGCTAACATAGGTGCCTGCGTATAGATAACAACATTCTCCACTTCTGCCAAAACTACTAAAAAATCGGATTCTTCATTTTGAGATAATGCTCCAACCAACTGGTCGTGTATTTCACGTTCTTTTCCCTGACGACGTTAAATTCTTGCTCACCAACTATGGAGAAACGTTTGGCACATCGACTCCACTTCATATCATGGTGCATCTTGTGTAGCTATACGTGTCTCCCAGTGTTGTATGGGCTCATCACGATGTTGCATGACGATATTCCTGCACTTCTAGATTCATTTCGTCATCGTCTCAGGATACTCCTGATCCTAGTTTAGACCTAGAAGAAAGCCACTCGGAGCATCTCGGTGACCATTTCCCCTTAGAAAACGACCACCATCAGATGCTCTGTACAAAATGGATGTCTTCTGGCCCTAATCAGTCCCTCATCTACTTGTCCATCTTCCTACTTCGTCCAGACTAGACACCTCCTCCTCTACTTGTCCATCTTCACGTAAGCTCCCGTGTATTTCCAAACCCGCAGGTTTGTCTTTGTGTTTGTTGTTTGCATAATTATGTCCATCACATGTCCACCTACTTGTCCATCTTCCCGTGATCAAGCACACTCGATGCTGCTTCTGATAACCTCGAAGATGCTCCGTTTGCTACTCTTTTCGTGGCAGCGCCAAAGCGTCCCAGGCCATTCAACATCACTGCGGCACCACGTTTTAGCTTCTGCCTAGAACTCTCGTCCAAAATGTCCTTGGACAGAGTGTCCCTAATCGGCACTCCCGTACTCTCCTCGAGTTGTGTCACGACGGGCTATTGATTAGAAGAAGAGGCAAGGATTTCTACTCTGTGCATCCCTGATAAGCTTATAGCACCTACCTCCGGCAAGGATATTTTATTAATATCCTACCGGAGGTAAGGATATTAATATATTTATATTTTATAATCGGATGAAAAGAAGGTATTGAGGAACTTAACAGCGCTCTACCACGTGAATGAATGTCGAACAATGTTGAGGATCGATGCCTTAACTAATTTGGCCGCCGCCTTGCTGCGAAGCCACTTTGCGCCTGCTCGCGTCACCCCTCTATCATAGTTCAGGACGTCGTTCTTTAGAAGTCAAGCAAAAGTAATTCATCCTGCGTCATAAATCAGGATGGCTTTTCTTCGATCAGCTTCATTTGTGTCCAGAATTTTACCGATTGAGCAAGGCATACCAGAACTATCAATTAATTTTGAGTTCTATCTTAGACAAATTTACTGAAACAAACACATCTGCTTCATTGCACTTTGCGATCACCATTCTTCAAGAGATCAAGAACGGAAGATTTAACCTATATAAGATCTACTAAAGCCGCCCCCCATAAGTTTTGCACTGCTGCAGCTTTGCAGTCTGCGCGCTCGTTTCTCTCTACTTGCCTCTTGATGAAATCGCGCTGCCTCTCTCGTTGGTCCTGATAGGTAAACATGTGTTGCACGACTCCCATGTTTTCGTCTGCGAGAACCTGAGGACGGTACCAACGTGGAGACAATGCTACAAACAGTAATCTACCACTGTAACTAGAGTGTAAATACTCAATGGAAGTAGAGAGGAACAGCCGATTAGTATTGCGAGCTAGAGGACTAATGCAAACCTGCTCTACCACTATAGCTAGTGTAAGTACTCAATTGAAGTACTAGATTGACAAATATTATTTTAGACCTTTTCAGGTATCTTGTCAGCGTCGCAGTCCACGAGGGCGACATCTTGAAGTCCGTCTGCGCCTGTGACCACTTCTTCCCTGCAATGGATTGGCGACGCCTGTTCCCATCCAGCATCGATTGGCGACGCTTTCGGAGGCAAGAAGGCCCTTCTGGCATTTTTCTCTGCTCCGACATATTTCGTATTGGCAAACGCAAATTCTGGGGATGTGCGCACCAGCACCTTTCCTTCTGCTGCTCTCCCACGCTTCTCACCCCGCGCCATGATAACCTCATTGCCCGTTTCCGTTTGGGTCTCTTTCCCCTTATTTGCGATTCGTTCTTGCGCCAATTGCCTTTGTTGATCTCGGGACGATGCAGAACTTTGTGCGAGCAGCTTCTCCGAATGCTCAGATCTTCCCCCAACCTGTTTTATTTGTGCCTCTCGCTGAAGCTTCTCAACCTTCCTCGACGCTACTGTGGGAACGAAGATTAGAAAACGAGTAGTTGTGTTCGTTATTTCGACTCACTCTTCAACCCAAGAGAGTCGAAGAGAGCTACTGTACTTATAGATACCCACTCAAGACCAAGAGCTACTGTACTTATAGAAGATCATACCCGCATTATAAAATACTGATAATAGACCCCCAAGAGCTACAACTGTACTTATAGATATAGATACCCATTATAAATAAATACTTCTAAGGATCATACCCAGCAGCTACTACTCATAGATATAGATACCCAATATAAATAAATACTTTATACTTAGATATAGATACCCACTATAGATAAATACTTCTAAGGATTATACCCAGCTACTACTTATAGATATAGATACCCATTGTAAATAAATACTTTATACTTAGATATAGATACCCATTTGAATATAGAATACTTCTCAATGCCTTTTGAATAATTCTAGTGCCGTAAGACGGATGCTGTTGCAGCTTCAGCATACTTATAGATACCCATTTGAATATAGAATACTTCTTAATGCCTTTTGAATAATTCTAGCACCTCCATCCGCAGAAGATACAACGACCACGATGAATCTTCATATTTTATAGTTTGCGATGAATAAATACTTCTTAATGCCTTTTGAATAAGTAATTCTAGTGCCGTATTAAAATACTTCTTATATTGCCGTAAGACGGATGCTGTTGCAGCTTCAGCACCGGATGTGAGGGTTGTTCCGAGCTTGATTTTCTTAAAGGCCGCACTGTCCTGCATAGTTGGGTCGCACCCGGCTGTGCGGAGCATTTGTGCTCGTGCTGCTGCTTCAGTCTTCATAGCCTGATGAAATTTCGTGGCCTGCTCGCTTTCTTTGGCGGTGTCCCCAACGAGTATTCTCTCCATGCAGGTTCGCATTTCCATTTGTTTTTCCCGTGGAATGCCGGTCAAACTACTGGCTAACCGCTGCAACGCAACTGGTGCTGGAACATTACTACTGCTGCTGCTGGCTTCGTTGTTGCGAGTCGCTATCTCTCCTGATCCACCACGGAATGCTGCTGCGACGCCACTTCCTTGAGCAGGATCATTACCTGCTTTCCCGCCTTCTTCATGCTGTGGAAGTACGCACTCGTTGAATATCTTGTCAAAGGTTTTATCGACCACCTCACGTTCAGCAGTACACCATAGATCTGCTGCTCTAGTCGCATTCACATCCTGAGTGTCCACGAAAAAGGAGTCTTCCTGAGAGGGTTGCTGACATCCGTCCGAAGCCTGTCCTGTGGTTCCGAATATGTCAAATCGCATGGTAGAATGAAAGGAAGATGGAAGTAGTACTAATAATTGGAAGTAGTAGTTTCTCATTTATTGAAAGGAAGATGGAAGTAGTTTCTCATTTTTTATTACTTAGGTTAGGTTAGGTTATGGATCCTTCACAACGAGCCCCGCAGGCACCCGTATTAAACTGTTGTCTCTTTTCTCATTTATTAAACTCAGAAACTGTACTAAAGATATTAAACATCATGATTAATCGTACTGTCAAGTAGAAGACAACAAAAGCTCTAATTCCGTGAGTTTTCCTTAGATCATCTGAGTACTTACTCAGCAACCTCCCAGGCGGTCTTGAAAGTAGAGTGGATAGCATTTATTCCCCGTTGATATGTATATTCAATTAAGCCCAAGTACTTACTTACAATGATATTCTCTTCCTAACTTGCTGTGGCTTTGCACACACCGGCGTGAGCGAAGGCGTCGATGGTGCACTTAGGTTCTTCTCCTTTGTGCTGGAACTGAGACAAAAAATCTCCAGTCAATTCGCACGCTGCACGATCTACTCCCAGACCTCCCGCGTCCCATGCATTAGGGCCCGCATTTGCCTGCGCATTTGGGCCGTCTAGAAGGTCAGCGGCGAGAAACTCACTGATCTGCCAAACCGCTATCACCAAAGCAAACGCAGCAACCGGCTGGCTTCCATTCAAGCTACCCAAGGCCCCCCCTGCCACGTTCGCTGCCTTACCATGGAGAAGAGGCAACAACAACTGCGCGACGACATACAAAGCAGCTTGTCCATGCTCTGTTTCCGCTAACTCCTGCAAGCGGGGACGCACGCTTCCAAGTGAGGGAATGTTGATGTCAGGTGAAAAAGTACAATTAAAGCTCAGCATTCAATGGTCACTGACTCTGAAAGAAATGGGCCCCATGCCTCTCCCTTTGCTTTTCCTTCATTTTCCCCCCATCTTTCCTCAAGAGGGATCTCAGTGACTCCAATCTAAACTATGACCTCCATTGAAAGCTGAGCCTTAATACAAGGGATTCCTGCTCCAATTCCTGTAGATCCTGCGCTCTTGAACAATGTGCTACTTTCAGAGAGAACCTGATCTCTGATCCGTCTAAGCTCTCCCGCGATGGTGTCAGCGTCGGCGTCTTTCATGTTCTGAGCCCAGTCTGCCCAGCTCTGAAACGACACTAGCCCAGTGCCGGCGAGCTCCCAGAAGCCAGCGAGACCAAATTAGCGCCCCAAGCAATTCACTTCTTATTTAGCCCATTTCTTACGACATTCTTAATGAGAAGGAAACAAAAAGAAAAATGACACTACAACAGGGAAGTGAGAGTCACTGTGAGTTCTCCTCTTTTTTCCCTTTGATTTCCCTTATAAGTGGAGGGGAGCAAAAATCCATTCAGATTGAGGATTATCCTAATACACCAGAGACAGATAGTAAGTGTCTAGCCTTAACCGAACTTCTCGTGCGCGATGCGTAGTACTGGCGCAAAGATGATGGCCCACTTGCAGATGTTATCGGCCCACAGCAGGCCCCGTCCTGACAGAAATACGTCGGCATAAGACGCCGCACTCATGGCTAGATTGGAGAACCGTCCTCCTGCGCCAACGATCTCGTCAATGCTCAACACCTTCTGGTTTGGATATGGTGCAACTCGCTGTCTACTCGTCCGACTAGTACGTCCTCCAGGGTTCTTGTAGGCTCCTGTTGACGTCGGAGGTGTTGAAGAAGAGGACGCTGCCGAAGAAACTGATCCGCCGTGACCGTGCAGATTGAGGTCACGCTCTAGTACGTCTGCGTAGGGAATGGCGCACTGCTTGCATGCGTCTACGAACTTTTCTGATACGAGTTTTCGCAAACCAGCTGTCTCATTCGTTTCCCCGTTAGCTATGCGGCATGCTAAGTCATTTACTGGACCTTCGGCAGATACTAATAATTCTTCTTCGACGTCGCTAGCGCGACGGCTTCTAGGGCTGCTTGAGCTGCTGCTTTCCGCACCACTACTTGAACTAGAAGTACCAGCAAGACGATTCATGTTTTGTCCCTTTCGTACGTAGTTTCGCCATTGCTGAAGACAGTGCAGCCGGGCGCAGCGAGGCGCCAGGACGCTGCGGGCGAGACGTAGGGCCCTTGGTAGGGTCCGCAACGCGTACCCCGCGGTCGAGAGGCTGAGCCCCAGACCCGCAGAACCGTTCATTGCGTCGCTGAAAGAGTACCCGTAGAAAGCCAAAGTGCTGAAAAATGCCAGATCCCTGAGGAACGCTAGGCCCTGGGATGGATACGAATCCGCAACGCACTTAGGCAGCAACTTTCCCATCTTTTCCAAACAGGCAGTGGCGCCAGATGCAGAGATTAGGAGGACATACTTCACACCTACATTTGTATGCCGGATGAATACATTTGTATTTACTCGAGCTACCTCGTTGTGTCTCTAGTAATCTTATGTGACTGTCCGAGAGACGAAGTTTATTGACCCTGGTACGAAGCAACGGCGAAGAAGTTTTCATTTTCTAGGTAGCCTTAACAAAATAGGTGCAGCGCAAATGGAAACTGCCTGGGCGCCGGTCATCATAACCGCGCTCCCACCTGTGCCATTCATGTGTCGGAGCGCATGGACGGTTAGCTTGCTGGAGGCCATGGTGCTCCACAAGAAGAGGGTGAAGGAGACCGACTCCCGCACAAGGAAAAAGTAGGTATCCGTGATAAGCGAGGATCCGAGGGGACCGAAGCGTGCATTTCCAGGCTGTACGGACTCGAAGACATCCTTCTCGGCAATGTAGAGCACGTAATCCACAACGGCTAATTCGAAGAGCTTTCGGACCACTTGCCGCTTTCCTTCCATTGCCTGCTCCTCGGTTATTAGAAGCACTACCGCGCTATAGCATCTTCTCTGCTAGGCGTATCCTTGGCGGGGGATCCTTTTTCACGAAGAAATAAAAGGGCCAAGAATATTACGGAGCAGGATGCTTCAGGTTATTACTTAGCCTTAAGGTTACACAAGTTGGGAGAGCCAGTGCAGTACTAGTGCTACTCGAAGAGCCCGGACCGTTCCTGTTGCTGCTCGTCCCAGCAGAACTACTACTGCTAGTGCTGCCACGGGAGTTAGAGAAGAATTTCATCCTCCTGAGAAATTCATTTTTAGGTTGAGAGAAACACTCGTCGTTGTGGGTTTCCTAATAAAGAAACGCAAATCCGAACTGCCGTCGAACATGCTACCGAAAAACGACAAATAACTTGTCAGGGTGCTTATTCACCAGGGATATTCTACTATTCACCAGGGATGATCAACTTCCTCCATCTATAATTTCCTTTCAAATTCTTAATGGACGATGCCTGACCAATTTCCCCCAACTATAATTTCCTTTCAAATTCTTAATGGACGATGCCTGATCTGATGTTCGTGAAGCTCCTCCTGATGTCCGTGAAGCTCCATTGTCCTCTATGGACAAAAGCGGGCGCGCAACAGTAGATGAAGCGCTGTGGAAGATTGCTCCCACTGAGTCAGTTGCGGCTACTCGCTTGGCTTGGAGCAGCTTCAGCACGTCAATCAGGCCTCTCGCGGCCTCACCCAAGTAGGCTTCCAGCAATGGCTGGTTCTTTTTCAGTGCTTCGTATTCCGAATTTCCTACCAGTGTGACCACACTCTGAAGATCGAGTTGCGCACCGTGCTTTTCAAAAACGTGAAAAAACACGGGGTAGCCGCTGCGTTGATCATTCGCGATAGCGAGCTTCATTTTGTCCATGCATCGATTCTGCTTTTCTTCTAGCGTCATTTTCGAAGAAAATACCAGTCCTTGCTCTCGTTGGGGCAATAGCACGTCGATGCCCTTGCCCATGAACAGAGTCTCACAGAAGCGCTTCGTGTAGTCTTTGAGCTCCCCTGGGAGTTTTGGAGAAAGCAAAGGCCATGGAAAAAGCAAAGGCCCACTTTTCTCAGCAGAGGACGGCTCATCCGGTTGTGCCTCTAAATCTTCTCCACTCATCCTCTGTACCTCTAAATCTTCTCCTTCAGTCCCCGAGAGATGAGAAGTCGCAGGCACGACAGCTGGTGAGGCGGCATCCGGTTGTGCGGCTGCAACCGCTGGTGCGGCTGCAACCGCTGGTGAGGCTGCAGCCGCTGGCGAGACGGCAACCGGTTGTGCGGCCGCGACCGCTGACGGAGTGACTGACGAAGGAACAGCAGCACCTTCTGGCGCAAATGACACAGGATGTCCTGATGACAGAGGTGGATGCTCCGATGACGGAGGATGGCCTTGTCCTGAAGGTAGTAATCCAAGCTCTGGGTCTTCTACCGCAGAAGGAACTGCGTTCCTCAGGGTGGCGCCAGCATGCGCATTTGATGATGATGCCTCGTGACCACGCGCAACAGAGGCGTCAAGACGTTCTTCCTGAGAGGCACGCGCCAGTGGAGGAGGTTGCGCAAAAACGCGGCTAGTAGATTCTGCAAGCTGTGGCTCTTGGGTATCTGGCTCTTGGGTATCTTCCATTTCCACATCTTCAGGTCCTCCTGTCGAAATAATCGGTTCATGAAGCGTCGGCACTGGTCGCAAGCTTGTTGGAGAGGGTGTAGCAGCCGGTTGCAAAGCTGTTCCTTCACTGGAAGCTGCTGGCTGTGCAACCCCTCTTCCTCCTGGCGCTCCAAATACAAAAGTGCCATTAGGACCTGGCATCTGAAGGGGCAAGCCTCCTTCGCTTTCCGGCCGATCTTCCCCATTCGTCCACCAGTAAGGTTAGCAGAAGGGATAGCTTCTGATTCCTAGCATATCGAGATCTCGCATATCTACATTGCACATCTATGTATCTCGCACGGCTGATGATGATGCTAGCCGATTCGGGTTGGACCGACGACTTCCCTGAGTCTTCTCTGTGATGGAAATATGTATGGAGTGAATTAAATCGGTAGTAATCTCCTCGAATTGTCGTGTATCTCTACCCCTCCTTGCATTTGTTCTTCAATATTTGTATAATTTAAAATTGACACTTCTTTCTTCAGCTTATCTATAATTTGACACTGTGTAAATGACTATCCTTAACGTCCTCGAATAGGCGCTGCGCCTGCACGGTCAACTCCCCTCGGAGCACTGCGCTCTCTGGGATACGTGAAAAACGGGACTGGAGTCGGCGTAGGACCAGCCTCATCGCTAAGACCAGCTTCAATTCCACTAAGAACTGCTGCTTCAGCATCGTCTTCAATGAGACTAGGACTACCTCCGAACGCACCAGGGGTCGCAGCGCTGACATCCTGCGCAGGACTAGATCCACCTGCTGACGCAAGACTCGCAGCGATGACGTCCTGAACAACTCCGAGAAGGAGGAGGAAGGCGACTTTCTTCAATCGCAACATTTTGTATGTCCTATGCTACACCAGCAGTAAAACTTCTGTAAAATCGGAATTTCCTTTTGATTTTGAAATCAACAGTAACACAACTTATGTCTTCTACTCTCAATATTTTAGGATAGGATAGGATAGGATAGGATAGCTGCTGACTAAAATCAAAATATCCTGTAATTATATTGGAATCTCACGTTTTCGCTGTTGACTAAAATCAATATCTCCTGTAACTATATTGGAATCTCACGTTTTCGCTGCTGACTAAAATCAAAATCTCCTGTAATTATATTGGAATCTTCAAGATGCTGCTGGTGCTGCTGCTGTGAATGACAAAGTCCCATGTTGAGTAGGATGAGAGAAGAAAAATCAACAAGATTGATTGATTGATTGATTGATTGATTGATGTGCCTGGCATGAGGTCGAAAGTTTTCGTTTAGCAGCACAACGTGTGAGAGAGTTAGTGGCACTGAAAAAGAGTAGTGCTACTTCCAGAATACACATCAAAAGCATTTGTCAGGTTCACGTGCACGCTTTCACCGAGTCGCTTATAATTCTTCCAAAGACGTAAAAAAAAATTCGTTCAACGACGCAGACGCTTGTAGCTTATGGAGCACGATAAATACGTTTCTGAATGCCTCCGACAAAACTCGTGCAAAACTCACTGACGTGCGCAAAACTCTTTCATGATGTGGAGAGCCTAGACTTGTATTGCATTTTCATGTAGACAGTGTGATTAGTTGAGTACCAACGTCATTGTAGAGGAATTGCGAGAATCAACAATAGGATTTTCATCACGCAGCAATTGACCGAACCGATGTCGAGATGGCTTCGTGCAAGATTTTTTGTTGAACAATGTGTGCAGCCATCTTGTTGGTACGAGACGAGTCCTGCTGCACCGGAGGCAGAGGTATTCACCATTCGTTGTGGATACATAGGTACTTACTTGCGTTCTCACCTATTTCGTGATGCTGCTGTGCCATAAAAAAAGGTCTATGCCAAAAGGCAAGGTCTATGCATGATCTCACTAAAAGAAGTTCACTTGATCCAAAGTACTTACTAGAAAGCTGACGGGGACCTTTGGTTGCCTCTTCGATATTTGCCGTCGCCTCCTACTAGTGGACCGACTAGTGCTCCTGGACCCCAAAGCTTAAATACGCGCTTCTCAATCGACCCGTGTCGCAATCAACCTTCCATATCGCAATAGTTGTACACAAGAATGTCAGCATAGAGATATCGCAAGAATCCACTACGAAGGTGGGTAGGCAATCGTCCACTACCTCTGAGGCTGAATATCCACGACGAAGCTGAATATCCACGACCTAGGGATATTTCAGCACCATGGAAATAAATGGGCAAAACAACGCCTGCTGCAGTCCTCATGTTTGGTTTCTCAAAACGTGTTCGTGTGCATGCCTAGCCCACCCCTATTTGCTCAACATGATTCATCCCATTCTGAGTCTCCAGCATGTTCGTCCTCATAGAACCATTACGCAGAACCGGAAAAGCTTCGGCGAAACGAGGTTCCCAGATTAAAGCTTGCCCGAAAAGAAGGCGCACCCCACTGAGACAGAGACCGCGACGTGCGAAGGCGACGCTGCCTAGCCAAACGCAAGTCTGTGCTATTCAACACACCATTGCCATCCAAATCAAACTCCTCGAACCGTTCCCGAATCGCATCGAACTCTTCTTGCGTCGTTTTTCCGCAGGCTAGCAACACCCCAACTGCGAACTCGAATTTGTCCACTTGCTTATCGCCATCGCGATCGAATTTTAGAGCGTCTTCCAAAGTCATTTTGGCTAAGAATTCTCCGTCCGGACCTACGAGCTGCTGCGTGAGAATTATATTCGAGAACTTGCTTACGCCGACACCAAACATTGCTACTGCGATAATCAAAAAGAAACAGGAGAAAAGGCGTAGCCATCGGTCTCCAATATTCGCGTCGCCAAAGCCGATAGAGCTAGAGGCGACCATCGCCCAATGCATGCTTTTCATGGGGGACCAGTTGAGGCAATAGCCATAGACAGCACCGCCAAATACAACTGGAAAGGCGATGAGCCCTGTGGCGTGCAAAAGTTCTTGTTGGTTTCGGTGTTCCATCTCACTCGCTGTTGCTGTTTTTGTGTTCTGTCTTCTCCCATTCTTGCCATTACTTCTGTCATTAGAGCTTCCTGGAATCCATCTTGAGTGTCATCCTCCGCTTGCGTTTCCCTTAGAGGAAGGTCCCGAGATGGATTAGCTGAAGATGGATTACCTGAAGCCCCCTTAATGTCACTGCCCGAAGGACGAGTATGGTCACGTTGTCCTCCTTCTGCGTGGTCCACTTCTTTGTACTCACTTCCGCCGCCAACTTTTGCCAAAGTCGTTTTAAAACGTATTTGCGAATCCCTTTCTAACGTGCTGTGCAAATTGCTTTGGATGAATCGGACCACTAAGTTCGCCGTCACTCCCACACCGGCTAACACGTAGAAGGTGTTTAGCGTTCTAAGCCAGTCCGTCTTAGGAGTGACATCTCCAAATCCTATTGTCGTGACCACTTGCGTCGCGAAATAGGCTCCCTGGATGATGCAGTCCAGGAGCTCGGGTTTCCCACCTTCCTCCGGGAAATAGTTATCCGCCCAATCCTCAGCCGCGGTGAAGGTGTACATTGCGATGCCGCAGATGTAGAACGCGACTACGAACAAAAAAACGGGAGAACAAACAAAATCGGAAATCATCGTACTAGTAGCCTCTTCCCACTCATTTTCGAGCTCCTCCTCGCGTCCCAACTCCTCTTCGGACGACGAGGACGACACGTCAACCACTCGAGAAACCTTAATATTGCTAGCACCTCTGGTGGGAGATCCGCTAGCACCTAGAGAAGATCCGCTAGCACCTAGAGAAGATCCGCTAGCCCCTAGAAAAGATCCGTTAGCACCTAGAAAAGATCCGTTAGCACCTAGAAAAGATCCGTTAGCAGTTGTAGGAGATCCGTCACCCTCCCTCGAGCCCGACTGTGCTTTTATAGGTGTAGTTGACACTGCTGAAAGTGTGACAGCATCTTGTCCATCCGAAATGTTTTCTGTTGCGGGACTCGTCTCCTCTGTTGCGATAGTCATACGCATATTTTGTTCATTTGACTCAGCTCTCGGAGCTGCTAGGCCGTCTACTTCATCTCCAATTCTTAGAGCGACGTCGCCAATTCTCTGAGCGGCGTCGCCAATTGTACTCGCTGTTTCAGACAGCTCTGCTTTTGATGATGAACTAGGGTGTTCGCTCACTCCTATTGCGGTGAAAGAAGCCGGACTACTTTGGCAGCCCCCGTGGTCTTCTCTACTCCGCCCATTGGCACCCGCCCTACTCCCAATGGCACCTGCCCTACTCCCAATGGCACCTGCCCTACTCCCAATGGCACCCGCCCTACTCCCAATGGCTTCTCCACTCTCTCCTGTGAAAGTCCTGTCACCACCTTCTCCAGCTGTACTCTCCGACAGCAGTGGCACCGCAAGTCCGAAGAGGGGAGACGCGCTGCTGTTCAGCACTGGTTTGCTCTTGCTTTTGGGGGAAGCCATGTCGTCGGAACTTAGCGGTTATAATATTGAAGTAGTCCAGTGCTCTGTTCGAGATCAAAGTCTGTGCTTCTCCAGCGTCTTCTCCGATGCGCGTCGACGTCCAGCTCTCTATTATGTTTGTGTGCATAGCAACGCACCTCGCCTCCAGGAGTGAGCTACTCTAGTTGCTATCCACGAAATGAAATCAACGGCTAAATGATATCATAATCAACCTGTAAGACACTCGAAATCAATATCGATGGAAAAAAATGATAATCATCACAATGAAGATGAATATTAGAAAAATAGAAGTGGCGATGAACAGAATGGCTTTCAATAAATTGCGACTACTTATACCAAGAACTGTTAGACGGGGTGAAAAATGGCGTAGAGTGGGTACTTACACAAACTGGAAAGTGAGAAAACACAATTAGGAACATGATGTTATAGATAATGACATGATGCGTAAAAATCTTCTTGGGCATGCACTCTCTTGGGGATCCTTGAAGCAAGGCGCCACGATCCCATATCAATCTTTTCTCTATAATCAATCTACACAGCAACGCCAAGCAACTCCAAGAACAGAAGTCTCAACTTCAAGCACAGAAGTTCGCAACCCCCGTTCTCAGGCTTCGTCGGCTACACTCTACGAACAGAGAGCTCAACTCCAAGAACCGAGGTTTTCTCGGAAGAACAGAAATCTCAACTTCAAGAATTCATCGCCGAAGCTGTTTCACTCAGAAAGAGAAGGATCACTGAGAGAGAGAAGGATCAGTGAGGAACAGAAAGATCCATCAGAAAGAGATAGATGACTGAAAAATAGAACGACCACTGAAAACGACAAGACCTTCTTTCAACCTCAACACTGAAACTGCTCTCACCCTGCAGTGTAAACGTAGTGGACCATAATTGTTCCAGTGGAGGAGCCTTACCTATTTTTTATAGAAGTAGGTATCGTGTTGAACTATAATTGCGGCTAGGGAATACGAACGACCTCCGAACCACCGAAGACCGGGCGTTGAACTGTAATAAAAATAATAACTATAACAATAGCGATCGCGGTAACCTTAACGAAAATAACCATAAATATCACTGTTGCGTTAGGAGGTCGCTTCACTTGAGAGTTATTCCGGGATCTGATTTCAGGGAGTTGATTGACACTTTCCGCAAAGCTGTATCTCTATGAACCACCAATGCGAACAAAACAAATGCGACGTAGCTGGCAGCTGCAGGTACAGACTGACTAGACTTCTGCGCCCTCTCTCTCATTTGCAGGCAGTATGAGTTTCTTCATGTCGTGCCCTTCATCTTGTTCTCGTCTACATTTCCTAATGATCGGCCTCTCTTCATCTGCTACAGACTCAATCGCCCGCAGTCTGGTCGGGTTGGCTTAGTTGGGTCAGCTTCGCGGGGTTAGCAAAGTGGGGCTAGTTTAGTTAGGTCAACTTACTTAGTCAGTTTAGTTGGGTTAGGTAGCCCGGCTGGGTTAGTTTAGTCGGCTTGAGTTTCGCCAGGTTAGTTTAGTTCGGTCAGTATAGTTTGTCCGGCTTAGTTCGGCTAGCTTTGCTCGGTTACTTTTGTTCGGTCCGTTTAGTTAGAGTAGTCTGGCTCGGTCGGTTTGGTCTGGTTAGTCTAGTTGGGTTGGCTTGGCTCGGTTAGTTTGTTTCGGTTGGCTCGGTTATGTTGGCTCAGTTGGCCCTTGGCAAATGGCTTAGGCTGACACAGCGCCGACGCCTCCGTACCCCATAAGAAAGCGCCAAGAAGCCTCACCAAAAGCCGCAAAATTCTCAAGCTTTTCCCGCCTTTTTGGCAAGGGATTTTCGGTCGGCCTTGCTTGCGCCCTATCCGCCTCAGCTAGGTGCCTCAGCCTGTACTAAGCGCGTAGTCTTGTGGGCTTCCTTAAAGTATGCCACTTCGCGAGGAAATGCGGAACACAGTAGCGGGGTCGATTCAATTTGGTGAGCGATTCCAGGGAGAACCTGGCGGGCCCGCGCCCGCTCGCTCCTTGAACCTCCGGCTTCGGCTAAAGGCAGGGCACCGCCTGCCGCAGTGGCCGCGCGCCGGCCCGCTTGTCAGTGGGATTTCGCTGGTGAGGGAAAAGGGCGGCCTCCTGGCCGTGCCAGGTGGCGCGCCCCCGCGTCCTTCGTCGTCATTGGGTCCCCGCACCCCCCCAGAATCCCCAAGCGCGTTTGCCGCTCGTGTGTGCTGTGCTGGATTCTGGAGAGGCGCGGCGGCGCGTATGCCTGGGCGGCTTGGTCGAAACGTGCGCGCAGGCGCGTCCTGGGTTTTTGGCTTGGGAGCGGGTTCCGCTTTGGTGCGCGTCGCGCCCGATTAACCCACAAGGGGAGGGGCCAGCCTAATCAGGCCAGGGCCGTTCAGTTTGGTCCGTTTAGTTAGGTTGGCCTGCGGCGGTTAGGTTATTCCAATCACTTCAGTGGGGGCAGTTTCGTTAGGTTAGTTTATTGCGGTTAGCCTAGTCGGGTTGAGTTAGTTTGGACAGATTGGCTAGGCTGGGCGAGTTCGGCTCGTTTACTTAGGTCCGTAGAGTTCGGCCGCCTTGGCTAGGTTAGTTTAACTCGCTCAGTTTCACTGGTTGAGTTTGGTGGGGTTAGTTTGGTTAGGTTCGTCGGATTTGGTTAGTCTAGGTGGGTGAGGTTAAGCGCGTCGGCTCAGTTTGGTTAGCTTGGTTCGGTTAGCTGAGTTCGATTAGTGTCGCAGGGCCTGCTTGGCGGGGCTGGTTTAGCTGGGTTAGCTTAGTTGGGTCCGCTCCGTTTGGTTCGTTTCGTTAAGTTGGTTGCGCTCCGTTGCGTTGTTTTAATTACGCCACTTCGATGAAGTTAACCCCATGAGGCCTATACAGTTAGCCCCGTTAGGCTCAGTGGAGTTGTGTTAGTTTGGTTGAGTTAGCTTGGCTGCCTTAGTGTAGTGGGGTCAGTCTAGTAGGGTCAGCCGCGTCTAATTAGTTTAGCTAAGTGCGCCGACCCTATTTAGTTTCGCTAGGTTAGTTGCGTCGCGTTAGTCTCGTGGAGTTGGTTTAGCTAGCGCCAGCTCAGTGCAGTTAGCCGGCCCAGGTTAGCTCGGTCACATTAAATGAACCCAGCTAGTTCGGCTAAGCTACTTGGGCTGAATTAGTTTAGTTGGGTTAGCTCATTCAAGTTAGCCCAGTGAAGATAGCTGGGCCCAGTTAGCTTAGCGCAGTTAGTCGGGCTAAGTTAGTGGGCTTCAGTTGGATGGGTTGGGTTGCTTCGTTGGGTGGCGTTAGTTGGGTCGGGTTGGGTTAGCTGAGTGACATTGGTGGGGTTACTTAAGTTAGCCGGGTGCATTTAGTGGGGCTAATTCAGTGGAGCTAAGTGAGCCGAGTCAAGTTAGTCGAGTGAAGTTAGCTAGGCTACGTTAAGTTAGTTGGCTGGGGTTAGCTGGGCCAAGGCAGTTGAGTGAAGTTAGTGGCGTCACGTTAGTCGAGTTAATTCACTCGAGTTAAGTGAGTTGGGCTAGGTTAATTTGGCTGAGCTTGTTGAGCGAAGTCATTTGGGGCAAGTTGGCCGGGCTGGGTCGGTTGAGTTGAGTTAGTTGGGCCGAGTCAGTTAAGTGAGGCCAAGTGAGTTGGGCTGGAAGCTCGCTGAGCTCGGCTCGCTGGGTTAAGTTAGTTCGGCGACGTTAGCTCAGTTGGGTTGGTGGAGTTCAGTTGGCTGGGCCATGCTCGTTTTCTCGCTAAGTCAGTTGGGCTAAGCTAGTTGGGTTAAGTCAGTTGCGTCCAGTTGGCTGAGCTGGGTTAGCTGAGTTGCGAGCCGCCTGAGCTAAGTTCGCTTGGCTGTGCTAGTTGAGTTAAGTTAGTGGCGCTAATTTAGTTGCGTTACGTTCGTCGCGTTAAGTTAGTTGAGCCGAATTAGTTGGGTTAACTTAGTGGAGCAAAGTTAGCTGGGCTAGGTCAGTTGAGTCAATTTAGTTGAGTTGAGTAAGTTGGTCTAAGTTAGTTGAGCTAAGTTGGTGGAATTAAGTCAGTCGGGCTAAGTTCGTCGAGCTAAGTTAGTTGAGTTAAGTCAGCCGAGTGAAGTCAGTGGAGTTAAGTTAGGTTTTGGGGTTGAGATAGTTGGGCTAAGTTAGTTTGGTTAAGCTAGCTGGGTTAAGCTAGTTGGGTTAGGCTAGTTGGGTCAGGTTAGTCGAGTCAAGTTAGTTGATTTAAATTAGTTGCGTTGGGTTAGTTGCGTTGAGGTAGTTGAGCTGAGTCGGCTGCGCTACGGTTGTTGGGCTAAGTTAGTTGGGTCCGGCTCGTTGAGTTAAGTCAGCTGAGTGAGGTCAGCTGGGTGAAGTTATAGGTGAGTGAAGTTAGTTGGGTTAAGCTAGTTGGGTTAAGCTAGTTGCGTTAAGCTAGTTGGGTTAAGCTAGTTGGGCTAAGCTAGTTGGGCGAAGTTAGTGGAGTTAAGTTGGTGGGGTTAAGTTAGTGGCGTCAAGCTAGTGGAGTTAAGTCAGTTGAATTAAGTTACTTGAGTTAGGTTAGTGGAGTTAAGTTAGTGGGGTTAAGTTAGTGGGGTTAAGCTGGTGGAGTTAAGTTAGTTGAGTCAAGTTAGTCGAGTTGAGTTAGTTGGGTTAAGTTAGTTGAGCTAAGTTCCTTGAGTTAGGTCAGTGGGGTTAAGTTAGTTGAGTCAAGTTGGTTGAGTTAAGGTAGTTGGGTTAAGTTAGTCGGGTTTAGTTAGTTGAGTTAAGTCAGTTGAGTGCAGTTAGTTGAGTCGGGTTCCTTGGGTGAAGTTCGTTGAGTTATGTTAGTCGAGTTAGGTTAGTCGAGTTAAGTTAGTCGAGTTAAGTGAGTTGAGTCAGGTGAGTTGAGTTAAGTGAGCTAAGTTAAGTGAGTTGAGTTAAGTGAGCTGAGTTGGGTTAAGTGAGTTGAGTTACGTTAGTTGGGTCAAGTTCGCTGAGTTAAGTTAGCTGGGTCGGGTCAGTTGAGTCAAGTTGGTTGAGTTAAGTTAGTCGAGTTAAGTTAGTCGAGTTAAGTGAGTTGAGTCAAGTGAGTTGAGTTAAGTGAGCTAAGTTAAGTGAGTTGAGTTAAGTGAGCTGAGTTAAGTGAGTTGAGTTGAGTTGAGTTAAGTGAGTTGAGTTAAGTTAGTTGGGTCAAGTTCGCTGAGTTAAGTTAGCTGGGTCGAGTCAGTTGAGCCAAGTTGGTTGAGTTAAGTTCGCTGAGTTAAGTTAGCTGATCTAAGTTAGCTGGGTTAAGTGAGTTGGGTTAGGTTAGTTGAGTCGCGTTAGTTGTGTTAGGTTGGTTGTGTTAGGTTAGTTGTGTTAAGTTAGTTGGGCTAAGTTAGTTGGGTTAAGTTAGTTGCGTTAAGTTAGTTGAGTTAAGTTAGTTGGGCTAAGCTAGTTGGGCTAAGTTAGTTGAGTTAGGTTAGTTGAGTTAAGTTAGTTGGGTGAAGTTAGTCGAGTCCAGCTAGTTGGGCTAGGTTAGTGAGCTGAGCTAAGTTAGTTGAGTTCAGTTAGTTGGGCTAAGTTAGTCGAGTTAAGTTAGCTGGGTGAAGTTAGTCGAGTCGCGTTAGTTGAGTTAAGTTAGTCGAGTCGCGTTAGTTGAGTTAAGTTGGTTGAGTTAAGTTGGCTGAGTTAAGTAGGTTGAGTTAAGTTGGTTGAGTTAAGTTGGTTGAGTTAAGTTGGTTGAGTTAAGTTGGTTGCGTTAAGTTGGTTGAGTTAGGTTGGTTGAGTTAAGTTGGTTGAGTTAAGTTGGTTGAGTTAAGTTGGTTGAGCTAAGTTGGTTGAGTTAAGTTGG